>JASWHV010000011.1:44060136-44535136 GCA_030760725.1 Neostapfia colusana | reverse complement strand
ACCACATCAAGTTGACAGCCATTTCTGTTTCTTTCCAAATGGAGTCTGTTTTAATTAGGAAAGCTAGCGCTGTGATTTATTTGTTACCAAACATGATTTGTACGTCCAGGAGTCCTATATATACCCTTGGGGGTCGTGGCTTTAGGGCGTGATCAAAATATTCAAGACTGAATTGTTGTATGCATTCCCTGAGATTAAATATTCCACTTTGTTTCAATCTGGAATATTTTTCCCTTCACCATTTTGTTGTGATCTGGTGATTCTTCTGTTCTGAAAATCAAGTGTAATCTGTAGTTACATTGGGAATTGGTTGATTGCAAACTGTTTCGTGGCCGGCCGTTACGGGCACAAGTGTGTGGTGTTGCGAATATCCATAGGGTTGAGATCTGTTGCATTGGCAGCAGGGAAACAGCCGGAGAGTTCGTGAGCGTCTCACAAGTTATCTCCACACCCATTGTCGTGTTCATCGAGAAGATCGGGCTACCCCCTCATCAACTACCCTAGACCCATACATACCTTGCGCCATCAACGCCGAGACTCCACAATCAAACAAGAAACGCTTCGTCTCGACGCTACTAGCCCAAGGTGGAAAGTACATTTAGTGAAGGTGTTGATCATTCCTCATCTCCAATGTGAGGATTACTCACGAAGCATATTAACTTTTTCCTAGTTTCTCACTACGTCACGATGCAGAGAATGTATGCTCACTACCGCGAGAGACGGTGATTCGAATCAAAAACAATCGGCTGACATGACACATACGCCCGTCCGAGACCGGTGATCAACCGACCCCGTCAACATCGTATGTGGCAACCTTTCACACGACATCCAAATATCGAACCGGTCCCACCGACTTAGATTAAGTCTCACAACGGTAAACCCTCGTAGAGCCGACTTCTCTATCCTTTCAGCATCTGCATAAGACGGTGGGGATTACCTCGACACCCAGGTTAACATGTTACATCGGATTCCTGGGTCCCATATAGCCAGTATGCATCCGGTACACAACTCAAACTTGTCCCACAGGGCCGCACACGAGAACGGGCATTAATCAACTCAGACAGAGACTAGGTTCACAGGACCACGTCCTTGAGCCTTCCATCCATACTGCCTGGTCTCCATTCCTAACTATGAGGATCAATTCCTAACTCTTCTGATAGATCCCCCTTAATCCCGGTTCACGGGTAGGAAAACAGCCTACTCGAGTTATGCCTCTTTTAATCCACTTTTGTTAACTTGAGATCAGCAGTTATAATTAAGTAATAACCTACTCTAAATCAAACTCCAGGGTTTTTCTGGGTCATGCATGTGGAGTGTCATACAAACCTAGCCATAATGCAAAACTAATATTCTAGACAAAAAGTTTATACAAATAAAAACTTGTAAATTTGGATGCAAACCGGGGCTTGCCTTTGTTTTGCAGGGGACTAGTATATAATGTTCAGTTAGTGAAGACCACTTGAGGCTTGATCACTCGTCTTCCTCCCGCATTGACCTCCACTCCGATTGTTTCACAATCTTCACGTAGATGCTACACGTGATGAATATGCATATGCATTTAATTGTAAAGATTTTTCTAACAAGTTTAAAAACTTAAATTCTGTTTAAGAATTTAAAATGACACTGGTGCTAAGGTTTGGTTTGGGTTAATCAACATGATCAAGTGCTAAGTGTTTTCCCTACTTGTGTTTTGAGCACCTAAAGAGGTTAAACAGAACAGTGGTGATCCAGAGCTCCAATGGAGCTGAAAATTTTCATGTTAGTTCCTTGTCACAAGAAAATGTTCTGGACCAAAAATTAGCACTTTTCATTGAGTGGTTTATTCAGAACAATTCTCTAAGCAATTAAGAAAAAGAAATTAATTCTGAAGTACTCACATGTTCATGTCAAAATTAGTGAACTACAATTTAAATTATAGTTCATAGAGACTGCATGAATTTTCCTAGGATTTTTGGAGCTAAGAATTGCCCAGAAATGAATTTCCAAGTTTTTGGAATTCTCTGAAAATATTTCTGTATCCATTTGAACACAGCAAATTAAAATCTGAATTCTCCTAATCAAATCAACTCTAAATGAGCTGCAATTTCTACAGGCACTCATTAACATCCTAAAGAATATTCTGGCAAAATTTGAGGGTTTTTGGATGAACCAAACTCCCTCGAAAATTCTTTTTCTGAAAAGATTTAAAAAATTTCCAGAATTAGATAATGACTTTCATACAAATTGGGTTGCACATTTGGATAGAGTCTTTCAATCTTAATCTAACCCAATTTGAATCACTAAATTTGGAGTTTCCTAGCAAAAGTTATGCTCTTCTAAAGTTTAGGGAAAATCTGGAATTCAAATTAACCTAGAAAAGTTCAAATCCCTGACAGTGGGCCCGATAGCTACGTGTCACTCTCTCAGGTAAACCACACGGGGCCACAGGGTCCTCCCCGCGCTGTTACAAAGTGATCCGAGGGCACAACAGATCCTCCCCTTTGTAAACTCAGACGCTGACGTGTGGGGCTGACCCGTCCTTCGTCTACCTCCAGCCCCCCGCCCGCCCGCGCCGCCGAGCTCGCCGGAGCTTCTTGGACACCGCTACTCCGGCCACCTCCCGAGCTCTCCCTCGCTGCTAGGGCCTAAAACCGTGTGCTGAACACGTTGGGGGGACTTCCCGCAGACGACGATGGCTCCAACACAGCCCGCGACGGTGCGGCGGCTCGGTGCAAGTTCGGCAACGTCGCCTGGCCCTTCTAGCCTGCCAAAACTTTGGCGGAGTGGCTCTTCAGTACCGGTGGATGCTAGAGAAGGTCGACATGGTCGTACAAAGGCTCGGGAATGACTCTAATCATGGTTGCACCGTGCACCCGACGGTTTCCCCTACGGTCGCCGTTGGAAAACCTTCAAATACGGTGGCTACAACCATTTTCAAGCTAGGGTTGCGAAGCAAACTTGTGTTCCATTGAGTCTAGTTCCTGTGAGTGCAATTTCGTGGGCTCTAAACAAGTATTGATCAGGAATTCGGAGTTTCCTTACCCGTGGGTCCGTTACACTGGCCGATACAAAAATTGAAATTCTGCCGGCGATGATCCACGGTTGGCCTTGAGCTTCAGATGCGAGCAGCGTGGAGTCTTGGCTCGTCCAAAGGTGCTCTTGCTCGGCCGTGAAAGGCTCTATGTAGGGATGTCCATGTGCGACCTTTGTTCGGTTATAGTTCGGCCACCGCGGGAACTCGGTGTGCGCGGGGTTGTGGAGGCTGAGATCACTTGGTTGTGGTCCGAGGAGGTCGTGGAGAAGACCGTGGGGTTGTTTTTCTACTGCCTGGGGCTTTGCACATGATGAGGAGCCGGCTCACGATCGGCCGAGAGTGAGGGTGACGCCTCGGCGCTGTTCTTGCACGAGGGGAAGCAACGCGTGGTTTCTCCGGTTTGTGGGCGAAAAGGGATGCGGCAACAAGGAAGGAGCACCCAGGAAGCTCTCCAGCGCGAGAGAAAAATGGGGAGAGGTGTCTCAGCATTCCCTCGGTGTCGCCCGGTTGCTGCCCGACATTGTCTCGGTGGCTTCCGAGTGGGAGAAGCAAAACAGAGAACAAGACTTAGAGTGTAAGGCAATTTGTTCCAATGACCATTGGGCCCCACTCTCCCTCTTATCCTCTCAAACATCTCCAAAATTGGGCAAATGACCAATTTAATTGTTTGGAGTTGAAAACTGAACTGCATTTAGATAATTGGGCAAATTTCATCCAAATTCAAATGTGTATTTGAATTCTTTGCAAATTTAAGTCCTTTTGGAAAATGGTTAGCAAAACATCTCCAAAATTCATGAAACTTTGCATACCCACTAATTTGGACCTAAGGAATTCAAATATGAAATCTGATTTTTGTGTTAGCTGCTGCAAACAAGAGTTTGAACACAACAGTTTTCGTTTCCATTATGTAGCCCTCATTTGAAATCTGAGTTGAACATTTAGTTCCCAATTTGCTTTTAAACCTTTCATTGCACATGTGGAAAGGTTTGAACCAGTCCCACTTATTATACACATGAAACCAATGTTTGTGCAAACTTGAGTTTCTTCGTATTCATATTTTTGGGACCTTTACATTCCTCCCCACTTAAAAAGGAATCTCGTCCCGAGATTACAAAAGAAGATCGAGACAGGAGGGTAATTACAAAGTCTGACAAAAGTTCCAGATAATTCTCGTGGATGTAATCTTTACTTTCCCAAGTCGCCTCTTCTGGGGTATGATTGCTCCACAGGACTTTGTAAAATTTCAAAGTCCGATTTCGGGTGATCCGGGTCTTTTCGACAATAATCTGGATGGGCTGCTCGGTGTAGGTGAGATCCGGTTGCAATGTCTCCATGTCTCCCGAAAGAACCTCTGTCGGCTCCTTCAAATATTTTCTCAATTGTGAGACATGGAAGATGTCATGGATGCCCGATAATGATGTTGGCAGCCTCAAACGGTAGGCTACCGGTCCATACCATTCTATAATAATGAATGGACCAACAAAACGAGGAGTTAGCTTTCCCTTGACCCCGAATCGATGAATTCCTTTCATCGGGGATACTCGGAGATAGACGTGATCTCTGACTTCAAAATACAAGGGTCGGCGTCGCTTGTCCGCATGACTCTTCTGGCGAGATTGAGCGGCTTTGAAGTTTGCTTGAATAAGCTGGACCCGCTCTTCGGCATCTTTCACAAGATCAATGCCGAAAATCACCCTCTCGCCAGATTCACACCAATTGAGTGGCGTGCGGCACTTCCTTCCATATAGTGCTTCATATGGTGCCATTTTAATGCTAGATTTATAACCATTATTGTAGGAGAATTCCGCTAATGGCAAATGGTCATCCCAATTCTTTCCCTGATCTATGGCACATGCTCTCAACATATCTTCTAGAATCTGATTCACCCTTTATGTCCGACCGTCGGTCTGAGGATGGTATGTTGAGCTTCTAAGTAACTTTGTTCGCAGAGATTCATGTAGTTGCTCCTAGAAACGAGCAACGAATATGGAACCTCGGTCGGATACAATGGTTTTAGGGACTCCGTGTAAGCACACGATTCTTGAGAGATACAACTCGGCATAATGCTTAGTCAAAAATCTCGTATTCACTTGGATGAAATGGGCTGATTTTATTAACCGATCAACGATCACCCAAATGGAGTCATGCTTTCTGAATGTGAGAGGCAGTCCGATAATAAAGTCCATGCTGATGTTCTCCCACTTCCATGCCGGAATACTTAATGGTTGCAGCATTCCCACTTTCTTTTTATGATCAGCTTTGACTCGCCGACATGTATCACACTCGGATACATACTTGGCAATTTCTCGCTTCATCCGAGTCCACCAAAATTTTGTCTTGAGATCTTGATACATCTTATTGCTTCCTGGATGTATCGAGTACTTGGACATATGAGCTTCATCCAAGATCTTTCTTAGCTTCATGTTATGGGGTACCACAATACGGTTGTTAAACCATAACACACCTTGATCATCTTCTCGAAAGTATTTCATTTTATCCTCATTGATTCTTGCCCGGATCTTCCGCATTCCTTTATCTCTCTTTTGGGCTTGTACAATCTCTTCTCTAATGGTAGGCATGAGAGCAAGATTATACAATGCCCCATATGGAATCACCCTCAAGCTTGGTTCCTCTTCCTCATCCGGAATAACTGACAAGTTATTCACGTGGGACATACGACTAAGCGCATCAGCCACCACGTTAGCTTTACCCGAGTGGTAATGGATATTGAGTTCATAATCTTTGATTAATTCCAACCATCTCCGCTGCCTCATATTGATATCCTTATGAGTGAATATATACTTGAGTCTCTTATGGTCGGTGTAGAGGTGCACTAAGTTTCCGAGTAAGTAGTGGCTCCACATTTTCAACGCAAGCACCACTGCAACGAGTTCTAAGTCATGAGTAGGGTAGTGCTGCTCGTGGTTGCGGAGTTGACGAGATCCATACGCGATCACGCGTCTATCTTGCATTAAGACGCAGCCAAGTCCAATGCCTGAGGCATCACAATAAACATCGAACGGCTTTGTTGTATCCGGTTGGGCTAAAACCGGTTCCGTTGTGAGATGTTTCTTCGTAGATTGAAATGCCTCTTCACAGGCCTCCGTCCATGCATACTCGCTGCTCTTTTTCAATAACTCTGTCATGGGCTTAGCAACCTTTGAAAAGCTGGGAATAAATCTCCGATAGTAGCCCGCTAGTCCTAGAAAACTACGGATTTGATGAACGGGTGTCGGAGACTCCCACTTCAAGACTTGCTCAACTTTTGTTGGATCTACGGCCACACCCTCCGCTGAAATAATGTGGCCTAAGAATGGTACCTTGCTGATCCAAAATTCATACTTGCTGAATTTGGCATACAGCTTATGTTCTCGCAATCGTTGGAGCACAATATGGAGATGTTTGGTGGGCTCTTCCTCTGATTTGGAGTATACGAGAATGTCGTCGATGAAAGCCACGACGAACTGATCCAACTCTGGCATGAATACAGAATTCATGAGGTACATGAAATGTGTGGGTGCATTTGTTAGCCCGAAAGACATGACTAGATACTCATAGAGCCCGTATCTAGTCGAGAAAGCCGTCTTTAGTATATCATCCGCTCTGATTTTTATCTGATGATAACCGGACCTCAAGTCCATCTTGGAGAATACTTTGGCACCCACTAACTGATCGAATAAGATATCGATCCGCGGCAGGGGATATTTATATTTGATCGTCACTGCATTCAGCGGCCGATAATCCACACATAACCGAAGTGATTCATCCTTTTTCTTCACAAGGAGGGCTTAACAGCCCCATGGTGATGAGCTTGTCCTGATGAACCCTTTGTCCATTAAGTCCTCTAGCTGCTCTTTCAGTTCAGCTAATTTCTTCGGAGACATTTTGTACGGCCTCCAAGATATCGATGTGGTTCTCGGTGCTAACTCGATCTTGAATACCACGTCTCTTTCAGGCGGCATCCATGGATGATCGTCGAGAAACACATCTGGGTACTCACGGGCCACTGGAATATCCTCCAGTTTCATGGTTACACTGTGGTACACAACTGGATTTTTCGAATCCACGTCTTCAAGTATGAGTGGTTGAAGACCGTAGAACAGAGAGTCTGATTGAACAATCCGTGGACCCATGTAAAGAACAGCCATGTGGTAGTTCATCCACGCCATTCCTAAGATCACATCGATCTTCTGCCCCTCTTACACAATGAGGGTTGTGGGGTATAATTTTCCACCTAAGCACAAGGGTGCTTTGATCACCACTTCATTAGCAGCTATGTTTCCACCGGGTGAGCTGATAAGGTAGTGATCTCTTGGTGTAGTAGTAGAGAGCTCAGCTTTGCACATAAATCATCTACTGATGAAATTGTGTGTGGCTCCAGAGTCAAATAAAATCACTACAGGTAGTTCCTTGAATGTGAACGTTCCCGCTAGCACAGGTGCCCCTTCCGGCACATCCTCTAGAGCTGTATGATAGATACACCCGGACTTTGGTGCTGTTTCTTGGAGCTGAGCACGGGATTGATTCATACCCTACTCGAGTGTATTTCCTCTGTGGCGTATCCTTTATAGGCACTTCCTGCCGATTTGACCCAAATAACCGCACGTGAAACACGGTTTCTCAGCCGGTTCTATGTTACTCTGAGTACGGACACTGGGTGTATTCTGCTGTGGCAAGAACGCTTGAGGAACAGAATATTGCGGCTGCATATACCGTTGTTGCAGTTGTCCGAATTCAGAATATTGAGATGAACGACTCGAATATTGTTGGAGTCGTCTAGCCGGCCGCATCAGCTGACAGTTCACGGTACTGTCTACCACCCCGTATTTATGAGGAGCAATATTGCTACTATCCGGTGGTATACTGTTCTTTCTCTTCTCAGCCTGAACTTCTCGTTGAGCATCTTCAACCATGATGGTAGCACTCATCAACTTGTTGAAGTTATTTTGATCTGCTAAGATGAGTCTTTCCTTTAACTTGGGATTGAGGCTGCAAAAGAACCATTTGCACTTCTGTGCCTCAGTGTTCACATAATCAGGTGCATACTGTGCTAGTTTGTTGAACACTCGCGAATGCTCGTATGCATCCCTCCCTCCTTGTTTTAAGACTAGAAACTCCTCGAGTTTCCGCTGAATTATTCTGGAAGGAACATGATAAGCAAGAAATGTCTTCCGGAATTCCGTCCATGTGAAATGATGTACAGCTGCTAAGGAGGCGAGTTGATCTGCCTACCATGCATTGGTGGACCCGTGAAGTTGTTGCACCGTGTATAAGACTTTCTGATGTTCGGTGCATTGGAGCGATCTGAACTTAGATCCAATGGTACGGATCCAGCTATCCGCCACCAAAGGATCCTCGGCCTCAATGAAAACCGGTGGTTTAGTTTCCTAGAACTAAATGTAAGAACTCATTTGAGGTTGGCGAAAGTCTTCATCTTGACATCCCCCTTGACGGGATGTATTCATCACAAGGGTGCGGAGCAAGTCAGTTCGCTCATTGCTTGCACCCGTCACGGCAGCAAGAATGTCCGCCATTGTGACCGTAGGTGAAGGTCCTTGTGGATGCTGCTGTTGCAGAGCTCGCTGCTCCTTCTGTGAAGAGTTATCCCCACCACCACCACTGGAACCACCCACTTCACCCATGGAATGAGTTCGCACCATTCTGCAATTGCAAGAGTTAATTATCAGCTCAACACTATCACTTGATTTATTCTATGAACAAAGTAGTGAAACACTGATAATGAAGTATTAACATGTAAGCAAAATGATTTATGCGCAAACTGATTCAACTAACAGCAAGGATTTAAAAAATAACTGGAATAATCACAGTTATGGTCACTCTGTCTCAGATTGACCGGTCCACAAACAAACCAGATTTTGATCCAGTTAAAACCACTTTCATAACTCAAGTTGAATACCAAAGTTAAAGTTAACTTCAATATATTTTCAACGAGTATTCAAATGCCTCCATATCACTTCTGGATCAAAATTTATGATTTTTCGAAGTTGACAGAATTCCTGGATAAAATTTGCCAGCATCTCCTTTGTAGGTGGCTGATTTTATCACAGTTGTATATACCAATAGAATAAGAATCTGAAAAAGTTTTGAACTACAACAATGTTGCATATCTCATAATCTTTCCAACGGTGTATCATAGGCTCCTTATAAATTTTTCTATAGAATGTTATGGCTTAAAAATAAAAAGGTCCGGAGAGGTTTTTCTGCTGTCCTGGTTCTGGACAGTTTGCCTTCAACTAGACTTTTCACCAACTCAACGTGTGATTTTTCTCTGGAGATCTACAGATAAATTTTATAGCACTTCAAAATATTTTCAGAACTGTATCATACACCTTAATTGGGTAAATCTACTCAGAGTTATGCTCTGTCAAAGTCCAGCAAGAATTCCTGCCAGAAACAGAGCACTCTGTGTTCTGAAATCTTTGAAACCTAGACATTCTCTCATTTGAATCTTAGCTCAAAATAAGAGTTCAGTAACTAATATTTGTTTCAAACTTCCATTTTTAGTTGAAAGTTAGTTCATGAATCATTTCTTCATACGGAAGAGATTATTAAGTGTAGTACGGTGTCAATGCACCGTAAGAATCATGTCGGTACTACGTAGCCTCACCAAAGATAAATCCTAATTGGATTATACCGGCATATATGTATTATAGGTGGCACTAAGACGGTCACTCGCAAATGTGTGCTACTTGTACTACGGTTTCGTGGTTAAACCTGCATAAGTCACACACAATCGTTAGGTCCGGCTGCATACCGAACCTGGTCCCAATACAGTTCGTACACCCGTCCGTCATCACTCGCACAGGTGTTCTCAAGCCAAACACGTCTTGAGCTACGTTTTCACGTTACTAACCACGTGACAGGGTCTCCCATACTAGCCCGTAGCACGCCAGGGGAAGGGCGTTGCTCGGATACCCCAAACGACATGAAGAGTCGTAGAGGATACCAAAGCTGGCCGGGTTACCTGCCACCCGTGAGGCTCCACCCTTCAGCTTGTGCGCACTGGTGGACAGCGCTTACGTGCACCCCCCAAGACACATGAAGTTCCGAGATGCACAATTTTCTGACATAAGCAAATAAGTTAGGTTGCCACCTTCATTATATGCTAATATAGTAGTCCTTATGTGGGCCTAGTATCGTTTTCTAACCGTATCCAAAGTTTTTATCATAATATGATCCTTATTCTGTGCTATTACCAATGTGGCTCTGATACCACGCTGTGAGGGCCCAGACCCGATCACGGGGCCGTGCCGCTCGCCCGGGAATCGCATTGGGTGGTGTCGTGCGATGCGGCATCCAACATCACACATAATAAAGCATCATATTAAATAAATCAAGTGGAAGCTTACAAAGTGTGGATTTTACAAATACTACTCAAAATAGTCTACCGCGGAAGATTGATACAACCCACGTCACGTATCTATGCTAAGCAACAAAGAAGACGCCCAGCTCTTGGACCCTTCTCACTAGCAACCCGATCAGAAAAGCAGCGGTAGGGGTTTCCATGAGTTCACCACTCGGAGAGTTCCGAGTCTCATCAGACAACCGGACTTATCAGCATAGTGTTATTACCTGCAAAATAACTCATGCAGTATCCGTGAGCATAAAGCTCAGCAAGACTTAACCGTCAACCCTAGTCATGAAACTCTACATGCTAAAATAAAGGGTTGAATAGAGAAATTTGTACAAATGATAAACTTGAGCTAAAGAAAAGTCCTAACTTCAAGTTATAAGCAACTTTTATAGCCCTCGCACAATTTACATCGAGACTCCATAATCAAACAAGAAACGCTTCATCTCGATGCCATTTTTTCGAGGAGAAAGTAAATTTAGTGCGCTACCCTAGACAAATACAGACCTTGCGCCATCAAGACCGAGACTCCACAATCAAACAAGGAATGCTTTATCTCGACGCTACTAGCCCAAGGTGGAAAGTAAATTTAGTGGAGGTGTTGATCATTCCTCATCTCCAATATGAGGATTACTCATGAAGCATATTAACTTTTTCCCAGTTTCTTACTACGTCACGACGCAGAGGACAAGTATGTTCACTACCGCGAGCGACGGTGATTTGAATCAAAAACACCCAGCTGACACGACACATACGCCCGTCCTAGACCGGTGATCAACCGGTCCCCTCAACGTCGTATGTGGCAAACTTTCACATGATACCGAAATATCGAACTGGTCCCACCGACTTGGATTAAGTCTCACTACGGCAAACCCTCGTAGAGCCGACTTCTCTATCCTTTCAGCGTTTGCATAAGACGGTGGGGATTGCCTCAACAGCCAGGTTAACATGTTACATCGGTTTCCTGGGTCCCATAGAGCAAGTATGCATCCGGTACACAACTCAAACTTGTTCCACAGGGCCGCACACGAGAACGGGCCTTATTTGACTCAAACAGAGTTCACAGGACCACGTCCTTGAGCCTTCCATCCATATTGCCCGGTCTCCATTCCCAACTATGAGGATCAATTCCCAACTCTTCTGATTGATCCCCCTTAATCCCGGTTCACGAGTAGAAAAACGGCCTACTCGAGTTATGTCTCTTTTAATCCACTTTTGTTAACTTAAGATCAGCAGTTATAATTAAGTAATAACCTACTCTAAATCAAACTCCAGGGTTTTTCTGGGTCATGCATGTGGAGTGTCACACAAACCAAGCCATAATGCAAAACTAATATTCTAGATAATATAAAGTGTATACAAATAAAAACTTGTAAATTTGGATGCAAACCGGGGCTTGCCTTTGTTTTGCAGGGGACTAGTATATAATGTTCAGTTAGTGAAGACCACTTGAGGCTTGATCACTTGCCTTCCTCCCGCTTTGATCTCCACTCCGATTGTTTCACAATCTTCACGTAGATGCTACACGTGATGAATATGCATATGCATTTAATTGTAAAGATTTTTCTTATAATGACAAGTTTAAAAACTGGAAATCTGTTTAAGAATTTAAAATGACACTGTTGCTAAGGTTGGGGTTTGGGTTAATCAGCATGATCAAGTGCTAAGTGTTTTCCCCACTTGTGTTTTGAGCACCTAAAGAGTTTAAAAAGAACAGTGGTGATCCAGAGCTCCAATGGAGCTGAAAATTTTCATGTGAGTTCCTTGTCACAAGAAAATGTTCAGGACCAAAAATTAGCACTTTTCATTGAGTGGTTTATTCAAAACAATTCTCTAAGCAATTAAGCAAAAAGAAATTAATTCTGAAGTAACTCACATGTTCATGTCAAACTTAGTGAACTACAATTTCAATTACAGTTCGAGACTGCATGAATTGTCCTAGGATTTTTGGAGCTAAGAATTGCCCAGAATTGATTTTCCAAGTTTTGGGAATTCTTTGAAAATGTTTCTGTATCCATTTGAACACAGCAACTTAAAATCTGAATTCTCCTAATCAAATCAAATTCAAATGAGCTGAAATTTTACAGGAACTCATTAACATCCTAAAGAATATTCTGGTAAAGTTTGATGGTTTTTAGATGAACCAAACTCCCTCTAAAATTCTTTTTCTTAAAAGTTTTAAAGAATTTTCCAGAACTAAATAATGACTTTCATACCAATTGGGTTGAGTATTTGGATAGAGTCTTTAAAACTGAATCTAACACAATTTGAATCACTAAATTTGGAGTTTCCTAGCAAAAGTTATGCTCTTCTAAAGTTTAGGAAATTCTGGAATTAAAATTAACCTAGAAAAGTTCAAATCCCTGATAGCAGGCCCGGTAGCTACGTGTCACTCTCTCAGGTAAACCACACCGGGCCACAGGGTCCTTCCCGCTCTGTCACAAAGTGATCCGAGGCCACAACAGATCCTCCCGTTTTTAAACTCAGACGCTCACGTGTGGGGCCAACCCGTCCTTCGTCTACCTCCAGCCCCCGCGCGCCCGCGCCGCCGAGCTCGCCGGAGCTTCTCGGACACCGCTACTCCGGCCCCTCCCGAGCTTTCCCTCGCCGCTAGGGCCTAAAACCATGCCCTGAACACGTCGGGGGGCTTCCCCCGGCCGAGGATGGCTCCAACACAGCCCGCGACCGTGCGGCGGCTTGGTGCAAGTCCGGCGACGTCGCCTGGCCCTTCTAGCCTGCCAAAACTTCGGTGGAGTGGCTCTACAGCACCGGTATGCTAGAGAAGGTCGACATGGTCGTACAAAGGCTCGGGAACGGCTCTAACCATGGTTGCACCGTGCAACCGACGGTTTCCCCTACGGTCGCCGTTGGAAAACCTTCAAATACGTCGGCTACAACCATTTTCAAGCTAGGGTTGCGAAGCAAACTTGTGTGCCATTGAGTCTAGCTCCTGTGAGTGTAATTTCGTGGGCCCTAAACAAGTATTGATCGGGAATTCGGAGTTTCCTTACCAGCGCGTCCGTTTACACCGGCCGAGACAAAAATTGAAATTCCGCCGGCGATGATCTACGGTTGGCCTTGAGCTTCGGATGTGAGCAGCGTGGAGTCTTGGCGCGTCCAAAGGCACTCTTGCTCGGCCGTGAAAGGCTCTCTGTAGGGCCGTCCATGCGCGACCTCCGTTCGGTTGTAGTTCGGCCGCCGCGGGAACTCGGTGTGCGCGGGGTTGTGGAGGCCAAGCTCACTCGTTTGTGGTCCGAGGAGGTCGTGGAGGAGACCGTGGGGTTGTTTTGCTACTTCCTGGGGCTTTGCACGCGATGAGGAGCCGGCTCACAATCGGCTGAGAGTGGCGGCAACGCCTTGGCGCTGTTCTTGCATGAGGGGGAAGCAACGCGTGGTTTCTCCGGTTTGTGGGCGAAAAGGGGCACGGGAACGAGGACGGAGCACCCAGGCAGCTCTCCGGCGTGAAAGAAAAATGGGGAGAGGTGTCTCGGCCTTCCCTCGGTGTCGCCAGGTTGCTGCCCGACGTTGTCTCGGTGGCTTCCGAGTGGGAGAAGCAAAACAGAGAACAAGACTTAGAGTGGCAATTTGTTCCAATGACCATTGGACCCCACTCTCCCTCTTATCATCTCAAACATCTCCAAAATTTGGCAAATGACCAATTTAATTGTTTGGAGTTGAAAACTGAACTGCATTTGGATAATTGGGCAAATTTCATCCAAATTCAAATGTGTATTTGAATTCTTTGCAAATTTAAGTCCTTTTGAAAAATGGTTAGCAAAACATCTCCAAAATTCATGAAACTTTGCATACCCATTAATTTGGACCTAAGGAATTCAAATATGAAATATGATTTTTGTGTTAGCTGCTGCAAACAAGAGTTTGAACACAACAGTTTGCATTTCCATTGTGTAGCCCTCATTTGAAATTTGAGTTGAACATTTAGTTCCCAATCTGCTTTTTAAACTTTTTATTGCACGTGTGGAAAGGTTTGAACCAGTCCCATTTATTATACACATGAAACCAATGTTTGTGCAAACTTGATTTTCTTCGTATTCATATTTTTGGGACCTTTACAGCATCTGAATAAACAACATTGACACCATGCAAGATGCTGAGAATTTTGTTAAAGCGTGCCAAAAATTCATCTAACAACTCACCAGCCTCATCTCGAAGCGCATGAACTACTTCCTGTACATGTTCTGACGTACCTCCGTGACTGTCTTGTAACCTTCATGTTAGTCGCACAAAGCATTCCAAACTTCGTATGCAGTTTTGAGATGAGCAGCACAATCAAATTAACCTTAAGTCAGTCCTTGAATGATCAAGTTTCTTGCTTTGTTGTTAGCGTCTACTCCATTCATGATTTCAGCCGTTACTTGCTCGTTTGAGGGCACATTGTACAGCTTGTAGACCTTCCCCTATATTGAAAATTTATGCGCTTGAATGTATGCCTCCATCTGAGCCTTCCAAACCAGAAAATCAATGCCATTGAACAGACACGGTTTTGCATAATATCTCTCCATTGAATCTAATCGAAAAACCAGAAAAATTGTTAGATTAATGCAACTTGTCTCTGATAGCACTTGTAGGATAGAAGGACACAAGATCAGCTACCAAAGGGGGGTGATTGGTAGATAAAACAAAAAATTGAGTGGGATGTAAGGGGTCCGCCCCCGACGGGGCCGTGCCGCTCGCCTGGGAATCACACTGGGTGGTGCCGCGATGCGGCACCTAACAGCATGCACGAAAAGACGATAAGAACATATGAAACCCTTTTATTACTCAAGATAAGTTCTTTTACAACATAATTTACACACGCAGCGGAATATAAAAGCTGGACATCTACTCACTCTCGACCCTAACTACGCCGAAGAGAAGTCGTTCAGCCCGTGAAGGTTTCCTACTAGCTTCACCAAGAAAGGCAGCGGCTAGGTTTTCGGTGAGTTAAACGAACCGTGAGGTTCTTCATATCACCGAACAGCCCTCTTCGTAGCAGGCATCCTGCTACCTGTAAAAATAACTCAGAAGCAACCGTGAGCACTAAGGCTCAACAAGTCTTAACCGTCAATCCTAAACATGTAACTCTACATGCAGGGGTAGTAAGACAGTAGGAACATGAATTTGCAAAATGAGCTTGACTACACTTGATCCTTATATTCAGATTCGCATAGCATTCATTTTAATGGTCCTCATGCCTCACAACACTGGAAGTCCACAATCGAACAAGAAACGCTTATCCCGTTGTTGCTAGCCTAAGGTGGAATAGAAATTTAGTTGGCTCTATATCTAATTCAGTCAAGGTTCCAATACAATGATTAAGCCATAAACAACATGTTAAGAGACTTAGTTCCTCTTCTTACTATGTCATGGCGCAGTGGGCAAGTATGCTAAATCCACTTCCGCGAGCGACGGTGATTTGAATCAATAACAACCTAGAATACATGACACATACACCCGCCTCAAAAGACTCTCACCAGAGCTCTTTCTTACATTATATGCAGCAACCTTTCACATGACACCCCGACATAGAAAAACGTTTCGTGCCGAGCAGGATGGTCCTCTACGCGGACACGTCGAAGTTGCTCGCTAAAAGATTTACACCTCCCGCCTTCTCAACGCCATTCCCACGCGAAGGATGAGTTTCTATCTCATGGTCCATCGAGTTACATCGGTTTCATGGGTCTCATACCCCACTATATATCTGGTACAGCTCAATCTTGTCCAGCAGGGCCGCGTACGCACGGTCCTTAACCGACACGGACGGGGCTAAAACCAACCTCCACATTTGCCTTACCATCCCGGCCCAGGCCCAATGTGGTCTCAAGCATTGTCACACCCATCGCAGGTCGAGACAACCTTGAGCGCTCCATCCTACAGGAACTTCCCCGTCCCCATCCCATTTTCATGAGGGTGCTCTTATCATCAACCTCTAGCGAGTAAACTCCATTACTCGACCTTTCTCGCAAGTAGCTTTTTACTACTCGACTTCTACCGAGCTGGCTACAACATTAGCCTAGCATCTACGACGAGGCAAAGCCTACACTAAACCTTCTACTCAGGGATGTAATAGCCATGCAAGTGGGTTTCAAACATCCTAGACATAATGCACAATCTCAAGTCTAATAAACATGAGGTGAAGTAAAGCAAAATTTAAAACAACAATTATATGCAAACCGGGGCTTGCCTTGCTCAATGGTTTTGTTAGAAGCTAGGAGTTAGTCTCCCTCCGGAGAATCCGCCAAACTCGTCCCGAGATGTAGATCCTCTCTGCAGAGTTGAATCCTTGTCGAACGTCGACGTCACGTGAGCTATTGAGATGATTATGAACATATATTCAAAAGCAACTTAGAAAATGCTTTAAAGTGGGGGTACAAGTTAATTACAACTAGAGAGGAAGAAAGGTTTCTGTTGTTGGATCTACAATCTTAGAGAGGAAGAAAGCTAAGTGAAATGGAGGTACTATTATTCACCATGTGATTAAGCCCATTATATGAACACTTAGACCTAAATAATGGTAGCTCAAGTTCCGGAGGTCAAATGAAGCTGAAAATTTAACCTTAGCTTCAAGGAAAGGCATGTAGGCATTGTGCACAATTTGAGCTCATGAAACGGCTCCATGTGATCACAATAATTCCATATGTGGTTTTAGTTAATCTCTCTTTACCTCCTAGTTCTTGAGCTTTCCTATGCTGAAAAGTAGACTTTTTGTGAAGTACAAAATGTCCTGAGTCCATAGGAATTGGTTTTTCTATTTTTTAAGTTTCCTACATGGAGATATGGATTTTACAAGTATTGGGGAAAAGTCTGAAAATGGCTCTGTTCATTTTTTCCCATTTTTCAGAGACATAAAGAATTAACACATCATTTTACCAACCAAATATAGTCCAATGCCTCTGAAATTTTTACTGGAGTTCAAGTATATTTGGAAGGATGTCCTGCCCAAATTTGGGAATTTTACAGTACACATAACTCCTGGAATAAATCCTACAAGATTTGCTTATATGAATTAATGAGTGAAATCTAGAGATTTTCATAAATATTGAGCTGCACCCCTCGATAGTACTCTGAAAGGAATCCAATAAAATTTATTTGACAAATTTTGGACACTCCTACACAAAGTTGTGGCTATTTAAAGTTTGAACCAAAATAGGAAATTCCTGGAAAAAGTTTAAACGCCTGCCAGTGGGTCCCACGCCACAGACCTTCTTCAACCTCGCGCCAACAGCCCGAGTGGTGACGCCCTCTGGCGAGGGTCGTCGAAACGGCCTTCCCGACCACCTCATGACCTCACACTCACCGCCCCCCCTAATTTGACCCGCTAAGCTCGTTGGTGGGGTTGCCAGCGGCCGAAGATCACCGGAAATGTGCCCGCAATGGTGACAGCGTAAGTTAGGGTTCCGGCGAGATCGGGATCCTTCATTTCAACCTCAAACGCTCAGTTTTTTTGGCTCCAAAGCACTAGTAGACTGTGTAGAAGCTAGACATGGAGGCTAAACGAGTCGTGGAGCTCTCCAAACACATCGGCACCGTGCAGCCAACGGGTCCGGCGGTGCGCCATAGACAAAACTTGGATTTTCTCCCTATACACCCCATCTCTCGGTCTAAAATCAATGAAGGAGGTTTGCTAGGTGTGCGAAGTTTGAATCACTAACAACAAGAATTAAACGTGAATTTACTGAATTCCTACCTCAGGGTTGAGTTGCGCCATCCGGGATGAAAACTCCAAATTCTCCTCCGACAAGCCACGGCTATGGCTGAGCTTTGGGTGTGAGCAGCTCCGGTTGTGGGTGCACCGATGGAGTGGCTCGCTTGAGTGTGATCTCTCTTGGTTCGGGCTGTCCACGGTGATCGAGCTCGTTTTCTTTGGTGTTCAACACGGGCGCGGATGAAACTTCGTACTCACGCGCGCAAATGAACACTGGATCATGGAGGAACATCGCTAGCCGGATAGAGCACTCGTGGGCGCTGCTCTTTGCTGTGGGGAGCTCGAGCATCCGATGCTCGGTTGCAGTGTGCTATTGGCAAAACAGAGAGCGGCCGGTTGTGTTCTTCGCGGGGGAGAAACAGAGAGCGTGCACGAGCGAGAGAGCAAATTCGTTTGTGCCGCGTACATGGGAGAGATAAGAGCGAGCACCGAAGGGGAGACCACCCAGGTAAGCAGCTCGCCGGCCATGGCTCTGCTCGGTGGCGCGCGCTAAGCAACCGCAAACATCGGTTAGAACAGAGTCTATGACATGTGGGGTCCATAGTAGCTCACTCTCCCTCCTCTCTGTTCATCAAGATTCCCACACAATGGATGTCCAAATTTGACCAAACTTGGAGAGTAGGCCAAACGAGGGGAAGGTTGGCTAGAGATTTCTTGGAAAAATACCAGCCCCTTTCGGTCCATAATGAGATGGGACTAATTCTATTTTCATTCTATAGATTTTTTGCTTAGTACTATGTACAGAAGGGGGGAGTCGTATGAGATGAAAACCTCATGTACGGTTGGAACGGAGATTTTTTGAATAGAATGAACGACCGTAACGGATGTTGGCTCAATCCGAAGGAAATTATGCGGAAGCTTTGCAGAATTATTATGAAGCTACACGACTAGAAATTGATCCCTATGATAAGTTATATACTATATAACATCGGCCTTATACACACAAGCAATGGAACGTGCCCTCATTTAACTCTTTGAATAAATAGTAGACGAGCTCCAACAATATACAAATTTGAATTATGATCTCATTGATACCTAGGGAATGTATTGTGAATTCACTCGGATGCATTTAGACAATCTGAACATGAATCCTTTCAAAAGAATTCAAATTATGTTTAAACTCCCTCCACTCTACTCATAGAGGATGTGCACATGAGTTAGATTTTTGGGAGTGAAATTCTTTCCCCTAGGTTAACATGTGTTTAGTATGAGCTAAAGAATTTTTTTAACTCCCCCACATGTCCATTTTTGTGTTCATCATTTCATGTGACACAAACGCACGCTTTCCTTTGCCTTAACATTGTTTCATAAGTTGAAATCAAACTTTACAAAAGTCAGGGCTGTTACACGGAAGACTTAACCCTTATACAAAAAATTGATCTGTCTCAAAAATGTGTGTGTGCGAGTAGGTTCTATGATTTCAAATATGATAAAAACTCTACAGAAGGTTGAGAAATAACTTAAGAAGCCAACATAATAATAATCACGTTAATAGATTGAGTAAAACTGAAGTTATGATCAGAACCATGAACAAAGCCTAGTCTTATCTACCCGAGCAAAGATCCAATCTGTAATACTGCAAAAACTCTCATGTGACATGTGAAACGTGACTCCAATGACTTGAAATCTTCACGGATGATAAATAATTGATTTTTGAAGATAACACAAAAAGAATCACATCAATTGGATGAGTAGAACAAAAGTTATGGCTAAAAACGTGATCAAATGCTGACTAAAAATAAACGGCCACGAGAAACAGAATACGTATGAAGAAAAACAGCGTCCAAACAGTGAAAAACAAAGTTTCGGATCATGATGCAAATGGCACAAATGATGACTTTTACCTCAAAACACATGAAAACCACTGCAAATGATGCCTCCCTCGTAGCCAAGTCCCTTCTATTTATATTCAAAGCTTTTTGGCTACCAAAACCAATTATGACACCTCGAAGGAGTTCTATTCAACTATGACACCTCCTAACCTACTTGGACTCTATTTTTTAGCACATATATCAGAATCCTAGCCTTCCAAAACTCTTTGGGCACAACCACAAGAGTTATGGACACAAACAACTGAAAATCCGACCTTAACATGGACTCTCCAGCCCGAACTCGGAACCAACTCAGAATCAACTGTTTTCTGGCAAAAGAACTCCTGATTTCCCAACATAACGCGCGTCGGAACCACCCGATTATGACTACAACTCGGATTCACGTCTGAACCTACCTAAAACAAACTTTTTGATGTTCGAACGTGTTGGAATCACATCACAAACTTGTACATCCACACACGTTCAAACACCTTCACCACACCTTGAAACCATGTTGTCACGTCCATGCACTCCTTGCACACTTGCAACACCATCCAAACATGTTCAACTTTCACTTTTCATTTTCCGAACATGTTGGAGTGATGTCACAACCTCATGCCATCCCTGCACTTGTGCCTATGACTTTCACACATGTTTGCAAGATCATTGACACGTCCTAAAGACCTTCATACGAGCCATTGTTGATCCAAACATGTTGCATAATACATTTGATCGTTTGGTCACCTCAACCACAATTCCTCCTGAATCTGGTTGTTTAACCTCAACTTCCCACTAAGTCTGGTTTAAGGATTACCATCACCAATCATGTCTTGACCTCAAGCAACACCTGCACATGAGAAAAAATGAATTCCATGGGAGCACAAGTCCACGACTGACTCTCGTTAGTCCACACCACAACACTTTATATGACAGCCTCACATGAACATATTGTTCACATCAAACCATCATAAAACCTCAAAAACTTACTCCATAAGAACCAAACATTCTCTTCTACATGTCAAAGACAAGCTTAACACTTCCCATGTCAAACCACATGTGAAGCACCATGTGAATGCTCAAAATATTACATGAACCTCACTGTACTACTCTATTGCCAATGTATTCAGCACCTAGATCTTACAGGTAAAAAACCCACTTCCCGGTCACAATATTGACACCTCAAGGATGAGACATGAGATCTTAGAGGTTGTTTGACTGTAAAGCAGTGAACTCCTCAAATATGGTGTCTCGCCAATCGGGGTCAATGAGAGCATCACAGTAGGTCATCAACAACTGGGTCAACGTCGGTGCTTGAAGATTTAGGCGCTGAACCGGTAGGCGAAGGCCAGTATTACCACGAGTACGCATGATGTGCTCATTAATGGTGGGAGCAATCTAAAGCACCATAAGTTTGACCACGGGGGTCTGATGGCCGGTATATCTGAAGCTTGGTGGAGATGTGGACGGGTTGTGGGCTGTCGGGCTGGCAGGTGCCCGGTCTAACTGCCAGGGCTGACGGTTGGACCACTCGGGCACGTGGTCGAAACATCTGGTGTACAAATGCCCACCTGGCTTTGATTTGGCTTGACAGTTTGATCGCCTAGATTTGCGGTCAGTCCTTGCAGGGAGCAGACACGTACCTGGCCTCTCCTAGAGCTTTGGGTCGAACCGTGGTGTGCAGGAGTTGGATCGCTGGGTGGACAGTGGCCAACAATGCATTTTTTGAGTGGGGCGGTCTGACCGCATGTGGAGGCGGTGGGACCGTGAGCTGGGGAAGTCAGACCGCTGGGTGGACAAGGGCCGAGAAGGCCTCTGTGCCGTGTGGCGGCCAGACCGCCGCAGGAGCATAGAACCCTGGTTTGATAGACCCACCGCAACGAGTACCTGCAGAAAATTAGTCCTAAAGGGCACTGTAAGATTGTCAGTTTTAGAAAGAAAAATCAAAGTGGGATGAATGAGGTTTGGAGATTTCCCTAAACTAAACTAAAAGGAGGGTTTGTAAAAAATACATGATGAGAGATGATGACTCTGTTTGTGACTAAGTCTAGGCAACGATATCCTTTGTGGTCAGATGGGTGACCAAGAAAGACAAATGATGGAATAGGAAGCAAGTTTGTGTTCAGCCGTGGTGGAAAGCTTCGGGTAGCACTTGCAACCAAAAACGTGTAAGTGGGAGAGATCAGGGTGGGTGCCAAAGAGAGCGAAATACGGGGTGGAAAACAAAAACAATTTTGATGGTCACAAGTTAATCAAGTGTGTAGTGGTGTTAAGCGCTTCTATCAAATAAGTGGCTGGAACACTAGTCTCGAACAAAAGAGAGTGCATTATGTTATTGGTGGTGCGAACAATATGCTCAGCATTTCCATTTTAAGAAGACGTATGAGGAAAATAAAGGCACAATACAACACCATGACAAAGAAAAAATGTGTAGGATAAAGAGTAATCGAAATCACGATAATTGTCACATTGTATGTCCTTAATGGTGCGGCCAAACTGAGTGGCGACATAGGCAAAAAAAACTGTGACAAGATTGGAAAAGAGTTGAATTTGAGGCAAATTGGGAAAGTGCGAAGATCCGATGGTCCCGACATTCCAGGATCTCATTGAGGGGTACTGCGATGGACAGCACCGGATAACACACAAAAAACGATAAGCGGAAGCTAAGTTTTATTATATCATCTTGTTTAGAAACATATTTACAACAAAATAACGTTGTAGCCTACACTCTCGGGCGTAGACTAAGCAAAAGGTTTCACGTTCAGCCCGAGAACGTGATACCACTAGCTACACACACCACACTAACACGGTGGCATGCACGGCTCCCACTCGACGATGATTCCCTCTAAGGAATATGTCTCCTCCTCAGAAGCCTCCTCCTCATAAGACCCTGCAAACGCTTCAACAACAAGCAGTGAGCATGATGGCTCAACAAAATTAACCCGTCTCACCTAAACATGTTACTCTACATGCTAGATTTGTAGTGTACAATAGGAAGTTCTTTGCATAATGACTCGTCTAATTAGTTGATCCTTACTTTCATGTTTTAGCCTCAGATTACTGGAAAACCTTGTGCTAAGTCATATAGGAAGTCTGCAATCAAACAAGAAACACATTCTTCTTATGTTCCTTGACTAAGGTTGAAAAGAACTTTGGTTTGCTCTAATCTAAAGCACTTCATTAACAATCAACATAGGACTTTCAAACAACAACATTTTATCATGACAACTAGTTTGTTCTTTCTACGTCATGGTATAGTGAATAAGTGGTACACACTGATCGTGAGGGATGGCAATTATAATCGATTTACACCTGCAAGGTTACCCGAATAACCCGTCACGTACGCCCGTACTCGATGTTGCCTATAGCGACCATCACGGCCGTCGTATGCAACCACCTTTCATTCGTTAGCCATGTGTTAAACCGGTCCTATCGCCCCGAGCAGGAGGTCTCTACGCGGAGCATCCCCGGTGCCCGCTAGCCGATTTACACCTCGGTGCTCTCAACCTACCCTCTGGACGACAAGCAATGCCAACATATCGCTACCCGAATTACATCGGTTTCCCAGTTCCCATATAGCCGGTAGGTCTTCGGTACAGTTCTAGCTTGTTCAACAGGCCCGCACACGGCTCGATCTTCAATCGACACAAGCAGAGCTATGGCACCCATGCCCCCAAAGTCCTGCTGCTCTTACTCTCCGTTCGGTCTCATTTTCATGCCACGTGATTCATTGTCTATCACTCTACCCGAGTAGTGTGCCTCTAAGCCTATTCTCGCAAGTAGTTCCAACTACTCCACTTGTATCGAATCCTATACCATTTGAGTATTGACGTGGCTACTCGAGATTCAAATCTTAGACCCAAATCGCTGGTTCTCTTGGCTATGCAACTGGGTTTCAAATCAAGACTCTAATGCACATCATAAGAAATGCATAATGGAAGTGACCAAAACAATAAACTTTAAAAATAGGTTAATGCAAACCGGAGCTTGCCTTGCTACTGGTCGTCAACTAAATGTTCTTCCGGAGGGATAAAATCGAGATCCTCCAGTCTTCCTCAATCTTAACGACTGCACGAAATAAAAATACGATGTGTGTCAAATTTAAATGCATTTGTGTTGAAGTGATAATGTGAATACAAGAACTCTAGCTAGATAGCTCTTTTGCCTCTAAAATTTTTACGTGACAACCTAAACAGATACTTGGCCAAATTTCATTTGAAGCAAAGCTCATTTGATCCCTACACAAATAAATAAATAATTGGAACTAATTAGGGGTTCTAAGGTTTTCTAGGGATTTCCATGGAGCGAGTCATCCCTTTTTGGAAACTAGAGTTTAAGATGGTGCTAATGGAATTGATTTCATCTAATTTGGAGAATACTAGAAAAAGATATGGGCTAATAATGTTCAAAGAAATTCTAAAAAATATTTCTGGACATTTTTCTTTTTCTCTGGGTCAGTTCACTTAATCACACCATTAGGTGGACTAAATGAGCTCGGATGGATCTGGAATTGTTCATGTGACTCAGAGATATTACAATGAACATCCTGGCAAAATTTCAGAATTTTCCATAAAGGAAATCACCAGTTAAAATTCCCAATAGTTTAAATTTTGGAGAATTAATTCTTGAAATTAATGGGTTTCATAGAGTGAAACTTATTTTTCTAGAAAGTACTCAGGGAGCTAAACCTAACAAAACTTGGTTCACTTGATTTGGACAACCCTAGCCAAAGTTATGGGCTTCTAAAGTTTGGAAAATTCCTGGAAAAAGAAAAACCCACCCACGGACACTGCCAGTGGCCCCTCGGTCAGAGTCGTCTTCAACCTCGCGCCGGGGCGACCGTGCCAGACAGACAGGGAAATGGCGAAGCTCGATCTGTGGCTACGGTGGACCATTCTCGATGATCTCTCACGCTACACACTCCTTAGACCATGCCCTAGCGGCCGGGCAATGTGGTGCAATGTGTAACCGACGGGAAACTAGTCAGCATCGATGGCGGCCATCGGTGGTGCGGCGCCGATGATGAACACCGTGTCCCTAGCCTTTCCCGATGCCCCAAGTGGCCCTAAAGCATCACTAGAGCTCGAGGAAGGTGATGGTTGTAAAATCCCCAAGTTGAGCCTTGCCTACTTTCCTGGAGAATTAAAATCAGCAGGGTAGACTCCTCCCAATGTAGTGTTAAAATTTGAAATTTTACCGCATGGAATAAGGGATAGACTACGGTAAAGAAAGTGTAGCAAAACTAAGGTGAATCATAGGATTTGAATACGGGCACGAGAGAGGATTAACCCACTATATTCAAACTCATCTTTTGGAATTTGCTGCAAAAATTTGAATTTGAATTAGGAAGCTACTGTGGTTTGGGAGCAGAAATTTGGAAAAGTTCAAATTCAAAAGCTGATGGCACAGTTAGCTTTAAATTATGCGTACGAATCTTACTATATGAATTCAGCCATTGGAATTCTCAACATAGATGAATTTAAACATGCATTTTGAATTGAGAAGCTACTGAGTGTGGGGGAAGAGACTGCCTGTGGGCCCTGTATGTCAGTGAACAGACACAAGCATCAGTTTTGCTTCTGTGTGGGAGTGACACCGAGGGGGAGAGCGAGCTCCACCGAGTTGCTTATAACTTGCTCCCGAAGGCAGTCAATTCCCTGTGTGGTTGAGCGATAAACGTCGGGGCTACACAACTCAAGTGCATCTTCTCTGCTCACACAATCAACCGAAGAGTTCCTCCTTGCTTCGTTGCTCACACGCGTGCACAGAAGAAAAGAAAATGTGTCGCCGCTCTCGGCTCTCACCCCCTATCGATCTCCAGCCACGTTGGCACCTGGTTGAACCACCTAGGAGCTGCACCGGCAACTCCTCGACGTTTTCCACTCCCTCAGCTCGTGACCGGCCTTCACCAATCTGTGCCACCCTGTTCTTCCTCCGAAAAACAGAGCACGTCGCCGCCTCACGGCTACACGTCATCCGGCCGCCCCCGCGCCTCTCCAACTCGATCAAAGCCGCTCTAAGGTGCGCCATGAAGCTTAGCTACTCCTCCCGTAGCCCCCTTGCTCTTTCCCACCACTGGCTCGCCGGAATTTGAAGAATTGCGCCGGCGTACTTGAGGAACCACCGAGATTAGAATCGGGAAATTCTCCCAACACACTTGATCATCCATTCTACGGTTCAAACCAAAGCTACTAGCAGTCCTAGCGACCCCCCCATGCCAAAGGCCAGAGCAAACCGTCCATCCCAAGCCCCAGGCGACGGGAATTTGCCGCCGCCGGCTAAAACCAGTCGGTCCACCGGTGACGGCCATGTTCCCGCAATTTTCTGCAAGTTTTGGTTGTAGATTCATGTTCCACGAGCTCTAGGGATGCTGTACGGAAACTCATCTCATCGGGAGAGGCTCGGGACACGCCGGTCCTCGTCAGCGCCGCGCCTCCAACTGCCGACGCCGGTGCCAATTGGTTTCCGGTTGTTTTCATGCGGTGAGAAGTTGTCCGGCAGCTGCGCCACGATCTAAGGAGCGTGCAGGGCAAAAACGGAGCAAAAATATTGGAGAAACGAGAGAGAACCAGGCGCGCCATGATCTGTTCCGGCGCGCGCGAGATTCTG
The DNA here is from genome assembly GCA_030760725.1 of Neostapfia colusana. NCBI lineage: Eukaryota > Viridiplantae > Streptophyta > Magnoliopsida > Poales > Poaceae > Neostapfia > Neostapfia colusana. The sequence goes on along the minus strand of JASWHV010000011.1, from coordinate 44,508,629 downwards.
GCAAGAAGTTGAAGAAGACTGAACCGTGGGGGCCCCTGTCAGCCGATAGAGAGAATTTTTCTGTGGGAAATTAAATCTAGAAAATGGTGCAACTTTGCAAGCCCATAACTCTGTGTAGAAAACTCCAAAAAGAGTGAGACCAAATTTGTTGGATTCTTCATAAGGAGTACTTTGCAGAGAAACAAATTGCTTGCTATGAAAATGCTTGGGATTTTCTGTAGATTATTTTTACTTATTCCTTTAGGGATTAATTCAAGGAATATGGCTTTATGAAATATTCCCATTTTTTGTCAGAAAAAATATTCTCTTAGTTCCTGATCTCCAGTAAAAATCTTAGGATTTTTGGAGCTGATTAAGGTGGCTTAATCAGGAGGTTGGCTCAGGGATTAAATAAAGAACCTGAAAAACACTAGAGTTGAATTCCAGAAAATAGTTCAAGTTTCAATAATCAATTCTGCTCAGCAAAAGGCTTAGAAAATTTTGGAACAATTTTTCCTAGAAACCTTAGGAACAGAATTCTCAAGATATCACCCTATTACATATGAGAAGGTCTAGATTATTTTCTATAAATCAAATTAGGTTAAATCTTCCAAGAATTATTGTGGCCAACTCCTTCATCAAAACCTCTAAAAATTTTATCATAACCATATCATGAGATTACAAAGCTTCTGTAAAAATTTCAACCCCAGAATCCTCTGTCTTCATATACTTTGCTTCTGTAGTTTTAAATAGCACATTAATTCATAATATAATGTATTCTTTATTTGATCATTGCGATAGAAATATTTATCGAGAGGACTTCGGAGGCTACTGACTTGATTCTACTAACAGAACTATTAGTCAGGATCAACACTAAGGCAAGCCCCGATTTGCATCAAAATTTACATGCTTATATGTGTATACACGTTATATTGTCTAGAATTTTTACATTTGCATTATGTCTAGGTTGTACGACACTCCAAATGCGTAACCCAATAAATCCCCGGAGTATTGGTTAGATTAGGTTTTCACTTAATTATAACTGCTATGATCAAGTTAAGAAAAGTGGATTAAAGAGGCATAAGTCGAGTAGGTTGTTTCGTACTCGTGAACAGGGATTAAGTGGGATCAATCGGAAGAGTTGGAAATTGATCCACTTAATTGGGGAATGGAGACCGGGCAGCATGGATGGAATGATCAAGGACGGATGCATACTAGCTATATGGGACCTAGGAAATCGATGGAACATGTTAACCTGGGTTTCGAGGCAATCCCCACCGTCTAATGCAGATGCTGAAAGGAGAGAGAAGTCGTCACTACAAGGGTTTGTCGTACTGAGACTTACTCCGAGTTGGTGGGACCGGTTCGACATGTGGGTGTCGTGTGAAAGGTTTCCACATACAACGTTGAGGGGATTGGTTGATCACCTTTCTCGGACGGACGTATGTGTCATGTTATCCAGATATTTTTGATTCGAATCACCGTCGCTCGTGGTAGTGAGCATACTTGTACACTGAGTCGTGACGTAGTAAGAAACTGGGAGAAAAGTTAATATGTTTCGTGAGTAATCCTCATATTGGAGATGAGGGATGATAAACACCTTCACAAAATTTACTTTCTACCTTGGGCTAGTGGCATCGAGACAAAGTGTTTCTTGTTTGATTGTGGAGTCTCAGTGTTGATGGCGCAAGATATTTATTGGTCTAGGATAGCCCTCACTAAATTTACCTTCGCCTCGGGCAAGTGACATGGAGATGAAGTGTTTCTTGTTTGATTGTGGAGTATCGATGTAAATTATGCGAGGCTTATCAAAGATGCTTAAAAACTGGAAGTAAGGACTATATGTTAGCTGAAGTTTATCTTTTATTCAAACTTCTTTATTCAGCCCTATATTTCCAGCATTTTAGAGTTCCATGTGTAGGTCTTCGGTTAAGTCTTGCTGAGCATAAGCTCACGGTTTGTTGATCCATTGTTTTGTAGGTGACGTTGCATAAGGCAACATTAGGGAGGAAGGGAGATCCGAGAGGGGCAGCACCCATTGAGGGGTGTGAGTCTCACTTGGAACCCTGCATGCCGCCGTGATTTGGTGTGGAGCTAGTTTGAGGCATCCGCGGGCAGGATGGCTTCATTTTGCTTAGAGTAGGCTATTGTTCCGTGAGTGTATTCTTATCTTCCGCTGCAATGTTTGTGTGCATTCTTTATAATATGTGACAGTAATATGTATTCAAGACATATATTATTGTGTACGTGTGTTTTTCGCATGTGTGTTGTTGGGTGCCGCATCGAACGACACCACCCAATGCGATTCCTGGACTGTCGGGACGGGGTCCCCACAAGCGTGGTATTAGAGCTATATTGGTAATAGCGCATCTAAAAAGACACTTATTTTCAAAAATTTAGAGTCTACGAGTGAGGATTCGGTACTAGGCCGACATAAGGTTGACTATTAGCCTAAGTGATGTAAGGTGGCAACCTAACATACTTGTTATTTTTTCAGTAACGACGCACCGCTGACCAGGTATGAGGTAAGGTACGCCATCGAAAGCGGATCAATTTTGGTTAGCTCCCCTGACGAGGAAAGAGGTTCAGGGAAGAGATCTCACAGCTTGGTGAGACGTCAATATGATAACCCTTGAACTCTTCATGTTCCTGAGCTCATATGAAACGCCGATCCATGGCGTGCTTTAGGCAAGAAAGTGGAAACCCCATCGTGTGGTCGATAACACGATAGTGTGTTCTTCTAGAATTAGCCTAGGAGGACATACGCAGCGCTCGCCATCGGCGTGCCCTGGTGGGCAGTAGGTAGTATCTGTTGGGTTGATAAAATTTCCAACCGTGACGACCCGTTCCCGCTCTACTCAGGTTCCCCGTCGTGTGGTGTGAAAATGCGACCATGTATCTTGAGACGTGGCATAACTCAAGGACGACGTGTATGGAAATGATACGGGACGTATGTTTTTATTATAATATAGACCTGCCTGAAATGAGAAACATATGTGTGCTCCATTATTGAGTGGTTTTATGCAGGTACACTAACCACGTATCCGTATTACGAGTAAAAGATGTTTGCAAAGTGAACGATTCTAGTGCCACTAATAGAATGTATACGCCAGATGTAATCTGGTTAGGTTTTGCTAATTTTTGTAAGGAATGTAGTACCGGCATTATCATGAAGATTGCATCAATACCTCACTCATCTCATAAAATTGAAGATTCTATAAAATTTTCATGAAGACAGTTCAGAGTAATTGGTTAATAAATTCATTTAAGAACCCACTCAAGAAGATGTGAGTGTAGAGAGACCCAAAAACAGAGTCCCCTGTTTTGGCAGTGTTTCTGCTGAAACTCGTACAGGGTGTTACTCATAGTAGGAAAGACCAATGATAGTGTGTGATACAATTTTGAAAAGGTGGAGAAGTTCTCTAAAGCATTTCTATAAACCTCCAGGACAGAAACACACTTTAAGTTGGTCAAACACCTTAGAAACCCAAAACTGCTATATAAAGGGGTAGAACCTGAAACAGAGTCTCTATAATTCCACCATAACTTTTGGTGGAAAAATCTCGAAGAGTATTCTGATACATTTCTGGGAAGGGAATGAGATATGCTACAACTTTGTAATTCAATGTTTTGCCAAAGCTGGCGCAGAATTAATTGGAATTGTGGATTGACACTAGTACCTCTGGGGAGGTGCTGTTGAAATCCAACCAGAAATTCTGTTAAGTTTGAACCATCATATCTTTTGATCCAGGAATGCAAAGAGGTCATATTAATATATTTTGAAAAGCTTGGAAAGTTCTTTACAATGTTTCTGTTCAACCCCAGGACAGAATCCTCCTGTAAAGAGGTGATATTCACAGTACAAGTGAAACTGTGCAGAGTACCCAAAGTCTGTGCAGAGTTCCTATACTGATGGAGTTTTTCTTATAACTTCCTGTATAAGAATTGTAAAATGTGAAATCTTACAATTATAGAAATTTTACGAATCGTGCTTCAAATTTATAATGATCAGTTTGGTCCATATATGTTTCTAACTGTATGAAAAAGTTGACCCAAAGTGAGCACTTACAGGGGAGATGCTGCTGAAATTCTTCCAGAATTTCTGTTAACTTTAGAAGCTCGTAACTTTCGATCTAGAACTTAGTTGAATGCAAATAAACACCCGTTGTAAATATATGGAAGTATTTTCCAATTTTTCTGTTCATCCTACAACAGATTCACAAGTTAAATTAGGATTTTAAATCATAGAACAGAAGCTGGTCCAATTTCTGTATTTTTCTGTTTTTGGACCATCACTTTCTGTATTCATTTTACCAATGGTTGTGTGATATATTTCTGGAAATTTGGTGGGTTAGGCTACAACTTCGTAGTTTTGAGTTTTAACAAACTTGGTCCGGAACTGTATGAAAAAGTTGAATCAAAGGGGGTACCTCCCAGTGGGGTACTGCTAAAATTCTCCTTGAATTTGTATCAACTTTCACACTTCATATCTGTTGAATCTGAACTGATATGTGGTCACATAAGTAACCATTGGAAGGATACTGAAGTGATCCAGAACTGTGGTATTCCACTCTAGTCTCGAGTCTGCTGTTAACTCAGGCAAAAAATGGAATTTTAGTGCAGACCGGTCAGTTTTGTGAACCTGAGTTGTTGGGAAGCTGATTGGTCAAGCACATGATAACTTGTTGTGGTTATGAGTGTTTTTATTCTTACTCTCAGGAGTCAATAACAAGTTCCGAGTGTCTTTATATATCATCAACTTCGACTTCAACCACGGAAGATTTTCAGGTACAAGACCATCCCTAGTGATGAAGACCGACTACAACACCATCACTCTCGTCAGTCACAAAACCTGTGCAGTTTCCGCTCTAGAAGGTTATTGTGTGCATCACCTTTCCACAAGAATAATATGGATTAAGTCCTAAATCTTCTACATTGGGACTTAAGGGGGGAGGAGTGCATCCAAGTAAACCAAAGCATGGATCACCCATTTGTTATACACCAAAGTATGACATCACTAAAGGACAAGTGGGAATTTCGCCTTCAAGAAATCAAAGTTTAAGTACAAGATCCATCATCATCAAGAAAGAGGTAGTTGCAACGCCTTCCCCACACCCACACCAATGCTCACCATAATAGCAAGACTTAAGCAAAGAAGAAGATTTAGAAACTCACTATTAGTGACAACTCTAGTAACCTAAACTTTAGTATGGTGAGGCCCTAACTAGGAGCTAGGACTAGTAGTTCATTGTTCACACCGAAAGATTAGATGAAGACTTAGGAAAAGAGAGAAGGTGAAGTCAACGTATAGTAGCTAAGTTTTCTTGGAACATTCCCCCAACCATCTTGTCAAACATTTGACATAATTCCATTGCACTTGGTCACAACATGAAAGTGGAAGTCCTTGTTTAACACCTTTCATGACCAAGTTAATTGTACCTTGCAAAGTTTGAGATGCTTCTTAATCATATTTGAATTGTCGTACTAACCCTTGCTCAAACTATAAAAAAAGATGATGCACCATACATATGCACTATTTTGCACCATACATATGCACCATTTTGCACCATACCATGTGCATATGCATTGCACCATACCACATGTGAAGCATCATGATGCATTACAACTTGTAAAATACCAAAATATTGAGCAAGATTGTGTACCTCCCTTCAAACCATTATATAATATCTAATGACCTTGGTATTTTCACATCCGTGTATTATTAATCAAGTTGCTTGATTCTACGTCCTTGAGTAATACAAGGAAAACCAATTACTCAAACCCTTGTATCTTTCTGAACTTTCATCCATGACTTGTTTAGCTCCGAATACCATAATTATCGGAACTAGACAAATTTCTAATCGTGGGGCTTACCGATTGATTGCGCAACCTTGAGACAGTCCTTGAACATAATCTTGAAAGATTATATGGTGACTTTGACAACCTTATGGTTGCCATATGTAGTGGGTCTTTGCTATGTTGATAACATAAGAGAAATTGACTTGAGGCTGCTCTTATATTCAAGCAAGGCATTCGGTTTTTGACTAAATGGTTGAGATGCCAATTCAAGGTGAGATTACCAATTCATGGTTTAATCTCACCAAACATCTTGATTCATGTTTGGGGAAGTACTACAATAAGTTCTAAGGACTCAGTTAATCTAGACAAGTATTAGTTATCCATGTCAAGAATAGGACAGTAAAGATTCAAGCCAATTGACCCGGTCGTGTGTTTCTACAAGGATTTATGGACTAACCATACCGTCAAGGGGGATGACAAGATGCATGCTCTAGCCAACCTCAAACGAGCTCATACTTTGAGTTTTTGGTGACTCAACCCTCGGACTTCATAGAGGCCGAGGATCCTCTGGTGGCGGATAACTGGATCCGTACTGTTGAGTCTACGTTCGAGTTGCTCCAATGCATCGAACATCAGAAAGTACTGTACATGGTGAAACAACTTCACAGTTCCGCCATGGTGGGCAAATCAGCTCGCATGCATACATACATACATACATACATACATACATACATACATACATACGTACATACATACGTACATACATACGTACATACATACGTACATACATACGTACTTACATACGTACTTACATACGTACTTACATACGTACGTACATACGTACGTACATACGTACGTACATACGTACGTACATACGTACGTACATACGTACATACATACATACATACATACATACATACATACATACATACATACATACATACATACATACATACATACATACATACATACATACATACATACATACATACATACATACATACATACATACATACATACATACATACATACATACATACATACATACATACATACATACATACATACATACATACATACATACATACATACATACATACATACATACATACATACATACATACATACATACATACATACATACATACATACATACATACATACATACATACATACATACATACATACATACATACATACATACATACATACATACATACATACATACATACATACATACATACATACATACATACATACATACATACATACATACATACATACATACATACATACATACATACATACATACATACATACATACATACATACATACATACATACATACATACATACATACATACATACATACATACATACATACATACATACATACATACATACATACATACATACATACATACATACATACATACATACATACATACATACATACATACATACATACATACATACATACATACATACATACATACATACATACATACATACATACATACATACATACATACATACATACATACATACATACATACATACATACATACATACATACATACATACATACATACATACATACATACATACATACATACATACATACATACATACATACATACATACATACATACATACATACATACATACATACATACATACATACATACATACATTATGGGAACAACTAGAATGCAAACAAACCTCTGGTGCAATCATGCAGAAATCTCTCCACCACACGATCTTCATCCTACGGTCACTCGTTTTTATACTTCAGCCCTGCCACCCACCCGCACACACACACATCGATCGAGAGGAACAATCCATATTAATCCATCCATTCATATAATACATCCTATTTTATCATAGTATTACGAGTTTTAGGTTAAAGACCTAGACCTTCTGTTGCTTCATCGTGTCACCGTCGTGGAGGCAGTAGCGTACCGGTAGTTAGATTCACGGCCGATCTTTTTGATTCGTCACCCTTGTTGCAACATTTTTATTTATAGGGTTACTAATCGGAATTAAGTCGCCCACCGCTAGTCGTCACTGCACGCCTCTCCTTTGATAGTGCACCACCAGTTTGATGAGTCGGCATATGTGTGGCGACATCGAGTCCACGTACCACGCCTCCGATCTTTAGACTGCCACTATGTCACCTCCTCAGGCTACAGAGGCGTCGTCCATGGTCACCAAAGATAGGGGACACATACTCTAAGGCATGACTTTGTTCATTATGGCATGTTGCATCCTCGCTGTATTCGTGCAATGACAATTCTCAAATTTTTTACGCACATTATCTTCATCAGTCGATCGAATTATTCACCTACATCAAACACCATTGCCGCACTTCTTCATGCTACCTACATTGCCACTATTGGCCACCGGTATTTGCGTGCTAGCATCCATGATGCGTTCTTGGGTCTGGCAAAAATGAGCCATGACTCATCTGTTGCGGCTTTGACACCATTGACCTCTGAAATTGCCTAGAGGGGGGTGAATAGGCTAAAATTCCTGAAATGACTTAATTAAACGAGATTAGAACACACGGGTCAGACTAGTCTGGCTCAGGGGCAGACTAGTCCGATCAACCTGCTGGAAAAGCCTAAAAGGCCGGACTAGTCTGGCTCAGGGGCGGACTAGTCCGGTCAGACTGCTGAAAAGCCTAAACTTGATTTTTATGGGTTTTTCTTCAGATTTTAGTTTAACGAAATGCAGATAAACTATCTAGCAATCTAATATAACAAACATGACAAAGTATTGAGGTGGATTGAAAGATTGTAACCTGAAATATTATAAGAGCAAAATGATCAGACGAACCCTAAGCAATTCTAATGATCAATGAAATGTAAGTGCAAAATGACACGAAGATTTTGCCCGAGGTTCAATTCCACTCAGGAATCTACGTCCCCGTTGAGGGGCTCACAAAGGACCGGGTTTAACAACCCTTCCCTCACCAAGTCGCCACTAAGGCCAACCCGGTTCTTCACTATCTCAAGGGTGAACTTACAAAGTTTTAGGGCTGCTCACAATCCGAAGCTCCCACTTGATCACTTCCACAAACTTCACAGATCTCACAAGCCACAGATCACACCAAGTGCACGAGATCACTCCAAGAGCCTAAATGTGAAGTTCTTCCTTCTCCTCTTCTCACACACCCAAATTCACTTAAGAATTGACTCTAGAGGGTCAGTAGGCAAGAGAGAAGGCTTAGGGGGGCTCTAGGATCGTTGTGGCGGTGCTAGGGTTCCAGGTTACTCTAAATGAAGTCGGGGCATCTCCTTTTATAGAAGTCCCGAAGCCAACCGTTGCCACCTACCGAAAGTCCGGACTAATCCGCCTCACATCGGACTAGTCCGATCTCACACAGGAACTATTTGTCCGGGTGAGAACGGACAAGTCTGGAGGACCCGGACTAGTCCGACCACTAAGGCGGACAAGTCCGGTATACCAATAGTTAGCCATGGGAGCTCTCATCTCACACCCATACGGACTAGTCTGTCTTAGAATGGACTAGCCCGAACTCACAAAGGAACTCTTAGTCCGTGTGAAAACGGACAAGTCTGGCTAGCCCGGACTAGTCCGGCCACTAAGGCGGATAAGTCCGGTCTACCAGGACTTAGCCCCAAAAACACTCTCACCAAGAGAGAAACGGACTAGTCGTCCCAAAACGGACAGGTTCGATCTCAGTCAGAAACTCTCAGTCCGCCCTAAACGGACTAACCCGTAGGACTTCCGGACTAGTCCGGCCTCTTCTCCGGACAAGTCCGGCCTGCCCAACTTTACCTCTCTACCTCTCTCCACTAAGTATTTGACACTTCTAACTCTTTGAGCTCTCTTCTATGATCTCAATGCACTTGACACACACACTTTTTCTTTTACACGGCTAGCCTACTAAAGACTCAAGTGAAACCCTATTTTCTACTCTTTGAGTCTTCGACACCGTTCTTCATCTTTTTTCCTTTTTTGAGAGTTTAGGTGTCCGCCTTGGAAATGTCCTGTGCTTATGATCATCTCAGCTCATTAGTCTCTTAATTTGTCATCATCAATCATCCAAAACCCACGGGGGTACCTAGATGCACTTAAAATCTCCCCCTTTTGGTGATTGATGACAACACATTAAGTTTCAACATAAGAGGTAAAAAATTTATTTTTATAACAAGTGTACGTATGCAAAACTCCCCCTGAATGTATGCAAGAGTAAAAGAGGGGAGTTGGCATACATTCACATGTTATGGTGGGGTGCCTACGTGTTGTGCTAAAAAAATGTGATAAGACAATAAGCATAAAACAACCATAAAATCCAACACGTAGTGTTACATAAAAGATAGTCATGCATAAAACATAAAACATAGATAGCCATGTCCAAAGATCTATTACAAGATAGTCATGTCCAAAAGATCTATTACAAGACTAGAAGATGATAAAAAAGGGCATCCTTTTCACATTTCTCCCCCTTTGGCATCAAGGCACCAAAAAGGAAAAAAGGGAAGAAGATACGCCTAAGTCTACTCGTCATCTTCTTCGTCTTCTTCTTCATCGCCATTTTCATCGCTCTCCGTAGCCTATGTATCCTCTTCTTCTTCGCCGGCGGTGGTGGATGGAGGCACGACCTTGGAAGAGCTTCCCTTATCTCTGAACTGGGCGAGCTCATCAGCGGTGAACTCTGGATATGGAGTGAGTTCCCCATCACTCTTCTTAGGGGGAGACATGGGTACCTCAATCTTGTCACACACAGCCTTGAGGTATTTCTCCTGACGCCTCTCTGTGCGTCGAGTCCGGACCTCCACACGCCGACAGGAGGTGAAAAGTGCGTTGAAGCACTTGAAGAATCCGCTCATGGACTACGGAGGAGGAGATGATGGGGGAGCCGCTGAGCTAGAAGGGGCCGCTGAGCTGGACGAAGGTTGAGCATTTTTCCTCCTTGAGGGTTCTGGCACAATGGGGGGTAGCTGAGGACGGAGAGGTCGATGAGTGACATCCTTGACAAAGACTATCCCGACACCTTCTCAATTAGGCACATGATGTACGGTGCATAACCACATGAGCGGTTGGGAGTGTGAGAGATGTTGAAGATGTCATCATAAATGTGCTCAACAAGGTTGAACTTCTCTTCACCATCTATCAAGAGGAGGAGATGCCTTAAGTTTCCTTGAATTACCCCTGCATCTCCATCCTTGGGGGCAATGGTCCTCCTGAGAATCCGATTGAGGATGCTATAGAACGGCTTGATGTTCCTAGCAAGCCCGGCCTCATACGGAACATGACTAGGATACATATAGTCAAGCTGATCCATGTCCACTGCCTTGAGATTGGAAATGATAATATCATGATCCAAGTGCTCCTCAAGGCCAAGTATCTGTGCAAACCTCTCATAGGTGACTGAGTACTACTCTCCATGAGTCATCTAGGTGATTTTCCGGTCATCGTAGGTGGAGAAGTACACAGTGGTGTAGAACTGCACAATTACCTCAATGTTCTAGTCATACTTGAAGCTCATGATTTCCTTGATTCCATGGCGCTCTGCGGCTTCAATCACTGCATCAAAAGCTTTGTGCTCCCTTTTGGCCATGTAGTCCCAATCTACCCATTGAGCTTGAGTGACTGGGGTCTTCATTTTTTAGGTACACCAAGCGGTAGTAATCGCAGTGAAAGTCACACCAAAATCTAGGGTCGGTTGTGTGCTTCTCATAGTCATAGACTTTACCATCCTCATCCTTCTCGCCTTTTCAGCCCCCTTTCCTTTGAATACAAATGCCGGATTGTTGGGCTGTCGGTTTGGGTCTCTAGCAGGGGCAGCCATCTTTAAGGGGCCGATGGGCTTCGGTTGCCCTTTCTCTCTGATTTTTATCCCTCCTGCTCTGTTTGTAGGTGCTTTGGCAGTTGCCTTTTTGTTCTTGGGCTCCTCAGGAAGTGGAGCCTTACCCTTCTTTGGATCACGAGGAACCCTACCCTCGGATTCCTTTTCCTTCTCCTTTTCCCGCTCTTTATCTCCCAAGGTGACCAGCCTCTTTCTCTTGGGCTCTGAGGCACTTGCAGCTTGGGAGCTTTGGGCTTCACGTTCGACCCTTTTCTTTCTCCGTTGATCCTTCAAGGATTCTTCAAAGGCTTGGGCAATTTGTGCCTCTTCGTCGAGATCATGCTTCTTCTTTGTTCTTGCTTCTCGACGGACGACTTCTTTAGCCGCTTGGGCCTCCTTAGTTGTCCTTTCTTCGGCAACGCGCCGATGAAGGGCTTGTCGAGCCCCCTCGACCGTGGGACTTGGAAGGGGAGAGCTTTGGTCGGAGTTTGACATATTTCCTAAGAGATAGGAGATTAGAGGTAAAGGAAGTGGAATATTGCAAGAGAATTCACTAAAAATGGCTAAAGTTGGAGTTTGTTATGTGTAAACCGGACTTGTCCGTTAAAGGACCGGACTAGTTCACTCGAGAATGGATTTGTCCGCCCAAAACCGGACTAGTTCGGGTTATACAGGAAGAACCCTAACCCTAATAATTTTTCACAAAAATTTCAAATTAAGTTACAGTACTCCTAGGCTATGATCGCATCGACACTAGGAACAACATTTGTGAAGAGGTTTCTAGCAAAAGACCTAGGAATGAAGAAAAGGAAGGATTTTTGGATAGGTCAAGGATACCTCTTGAAATCTTCAAATGTGATGAATTTGGAGTCGAAACTTGAGCAACGAAGCCCGGGGAAGGGTTTCCGCACTCCTTAGGTCTCCAATCCGTGGATTGGACGAGATTTTTGGTGGAGGAAAGTGAAAACCGCCAATTTGTGGGCGCTTTCGGCTTGAGAGAGGATGTGAGCAGACTAGTCTGTGAAGAGAGAAGTCTGGCCGCCCCTGGGAGGTTAAGTCCCCAGGGGCCGGACTAGTCCGGCTTGGTGTCCGGACAAGTCCGGTTGGCGGACCAAAGCTGGACTTCTCTGGGGCCGGAATTGTCTGGCCTCCCGAGGCGGACTAGTCCGGTTTGGACTTGTCCGCTGCGAAGTCCGACCCTGCCACATGGCCACTGCCAGGGTGAGCTCCGAAGGCACCACGTGTCCAGCGGGGCCGAACCTCCCCTCTCCTCAGAGGCGAGCTCTGAGGGCGCCATGTGTCTGGCAGGGTCAGACCTCCCCTCTCCTCAGAGGCGAGCTCCAAGGGTGCCACGTGTCCGGCAGGGCCGGACCTCCTCTCTCCTCAGAGGCGAGCTCCTGTGGCGACACGTGTCCAACGGGCCGGGGCCTCTCCTCAGAGATGAGCTCCGGTTGCGACATGTGTCTAGCGGGCCGACCTCTCCTCTCCTCAGAGGCGAGCTCTGGTGGTGACATGTGTCCCGCAGGACCGTACCTCATCCCTTCCACAGGGGTGAGCTCTGGTGGCAACACGTGTCCCGCGGGACCGGACCTCATCCCTTCCATAGGGGTGAGCTCCGGTGGCGACACGTGTCCCGCGGGGCCGGACCTCATCCCTTCCATAGGGTGAGCTCCGGTGGCGACACGTGTCCCGCGGGGCCGGACCTCATCCCTTCCACAGGGGTGAGCTCCGGTGGCGACACGTGTCCCGCGGGACCGGACCTCATCCCTTCCATAGGGGTGAGCTCCGAAGTCGACACGTGTCTGACGGGGCCGGACGAGTCCGGCTTGTTGTCCGGATAAGTCCTGTTGGCGGAGCAGAGCCGGACTTCTCTGGGGCCGGACTTGTCCGGCCTCCTAGACGGACTAGTCCGGCTACATGCTGAAGTTCATATAATTTGAGTTTTAGCTCAAGAATATGATCCTTTTGGACAAGTTTTTGCAAATATCTTTGACAAACATGGTCAGTAAGCATACATCAAACAAACAATGACCATATTTGACAAATAGTCCTTTTGAACATAGTTTTCATAGAGTAAGAGAGATTAGGGTAGTATGTTAAAAACATGCGGTTTTTGAATTTTATAAACAAGCAACAAACAGATGTGCACACTTCAAGCAACATTTCGAGAATCTAGGATATTCAGTTCACTCCTTAGGTCACAAAAGTGTTTCTCATCAAGGGATTTTGTGAAGATGTCCGCCAATTGCTTCTCACTCCTAACATGAGAGATAACGATATCGCCATTGATAGAGTGATCTCTCAGGAAATGGTGACGGATATCAATATGTTTGGTTCTGGAATGCTCCACGGGATTGTGAGCAATCTTGATGGCACTCTCATTGTCATATAGGAGTGGAATATGGCTCAAAGTGTAACCATAGTCCCTAAGAGTTTGTCGCATCCATAGGAGTTGTGCACAACAACTCCTGGCTGCGACGTACTCCGCTTCGGATGTGGATAAGGCAATGGAGTTTTGTTTCTTTGAAGACCACGAAACCAAGGACCTACCAAGAAATTGACAAGTCCCTGACGTGGTCTTCCTATCTACCTTACTACCGGCATAATCGGCATCGGAGTATCCAATGAGATTGAACTTGGATCCCTTGGGATACCAAAGTCCTAGGTTAGGAGTGTGAACCAAATATCTAAGAATCTGCTTAACGGCCATCAAGTGGCACTCCTTAGGAGCATCTTGGAACCGTGCACACATACACACACTAAGCATTATGTCAGGCCTAGATGCACAAAGGTAAAGCAAAGAGCCTATCATGGAACGAAATACCTTTTGGTCCACATTTGGACCATCTTCATTAAGGTCAAGATGTCCGTTGGTTCCCATGGGAGTCTTGATGGGTTTGGCTTTGTCCATGTCGAACCTCTTAAGTATGTCTTGAGTATACTTGGTTTGACTTATGAAAGTTCCTTCCTTGAGTTGTTTGACTTGGAATCCTAGGAAGAACTTTAATTCCCCCATCATTGACATCTCGAACCTTTCAGTCATTATCTTTGAAAACTCATCACAAAAAGCTTTGTTAGTAGAACCAAATATAATGTCATCGACATATATTTGGCACACGAATAAATCATCGTTAAAATGCTTAGTGAAGAGTGTATAGTCGGCTTTTCCTATCCTAAAACCATTTTTAATAAGAAAATCTCTAAGACACTCATACCAAGCTCTAGGAGCTTGTTTGAGGCCATAAAGGGCTTTCCGAAGTTTAAAGACATGGTTAGGATACTTATCGTCCTCAAATCTGGGTGGTTGCTCCACGTACACTTCCTCCTTGATTGGACCGTTGAAGAAAACGATTTTCACATCCATTTGGTATAGCTTGAAATCATGGTGAGTTGCAAAAGCAAGCAGGATACGAATTGATTCAAGCCTAGCTATGGGAGCAAAACTTTAATCATAATCCAAACCTTCTACTTGTGCATATCCCTTTGCAACAAGTCTTGCCTTGTTTCTTGTTACAACCCCATACTCGTCTTTCTTGTTCCGGAATACCCACTTGGTTCCCACAACATTTGCGTTGGGTCGCTTAACAAGATCCCACACTTAATTTCTTTCAAAATTAATGAGTTCCTCTTGCATGGCCACCACCCAATCTGGATCTTGTAATGCTTCTTCTACCTTGCGAGGCTCCAAAGAGGAAACAAAAAGAGTAATGTGCACAAAAATTAGCCATTCGAGAGCGAGTGTTCACCCCTTTGGAGATATCTCCTAGTATGTTATCGACGGGATGATCCTGTTGAACACTGTGGTGCACTCTTGGATGAGGTGGTTGAACTCTTTGATCTTCATCTTCATTGTCACTCTTTTCTTCGTCTCCCCCTTGATCCAATCCTCTATCTTGACTTTGATCATTTTGATCTTGTTGAGGTTGGCCTTGCTCATATTGAGCTTGATCATTGGAGGGAGACATGTTTTCGTTTCTTGGATTATCATTTGAGTCTTAAGGATGTTCTTGAGGAAAAATTTCTCCAAGTGCCATCCTTTTAAGTGCTTCTTGTGGAGCCTCTTCTTTATCTAGCACACTTTGATCAACTTGATCCACTTGGGAGCCATTAGTCTCATCAAACACTACGTCTCTCACTATTTCAACAATTCCAGAAATTTTGTTGAAAACACGATAGGCGTAGGTGTTTGAGTCATAACCAAGCAAGAAACCTTCATCGTACTTTGAGGCAAACTTCAAAGTCCTAGGCTTCTTGTTGAGAATATAAAACTTGCTCCCAAAGGCACGAAAATAAGAGATGTTTGGTTTGTTACTGGTTAGAAGTTCGTAAGACGCCTTCTTCAAAAGTCGATGAAGATACAACTGGTTTATAGCATGGCAAGCGGTGTTAACCGCTTCTGCCCAAAACCAGTCTGACGTCTTGTACTCATCAAGCATGGTTCTTGCCATATCAATGAGAGTTCTATTCTTCATCTCAGCAACCCATTTTGTTGAGCGGAGTAGGGGGCTGAAAACTCATGCTTGATGCCTTCTTCATCCAAGTATTCTTCCACTTGAGTGTTCTTAAACTCGGTGCCGTTATCGCTCCTTATGTTCTTAATTCTTAAGGAGAACTCGTTTTGAGCTCTTCTCAAGAATTTCTTGAGCACACCTTGAGTTTCTCCTTTGTCATGCAAAAAGAACACCCAAGTAAAACGAGAATAATCATCTACAACAACAAGACCATATTTGTTACCGCCGATGCTTATGTAGGCAATTGGGCCGAAGAGGTCCATGTGAAGTAGCTCCAAGGGTCTTGTGGTCGTCATGACATTTTTGGATGGATGTTGAGCTCCAACTTGCTTTCCAGCTTGACAAGCACTACATGGCCTATCCTTATAAAAAACAACATTCTTCAAGTCTCGAATGTGTTCTCTCTTGAGAAGTTTTTGCAAGTTCCTCATCCCAACATGGGCTAGCCTTCTATGCCACAACCATCCCATGTTGGTCTTCGCCATTAAGCACGTGTCAAGTTGAGCTTTATCCGTGGTGAAATCCACAAGGTAAAGCTTTCCCTTGAGTACGCCCTTAAAAGCGATTGAGTCATTGCTTCTTCTCAAGACATTCACACCCTCGTTAGTGAACATACAATTATAACCTTTATCACATAATTGGGATATGGATAGAAGGTTATAATCAAGGGAGTCAACATGCAAAACATTTGAAAGAGTATGCTGGGGAGAGATAGCAATTTTACCGGTGCCAAGGATTTTCCCTTGGCTATTGTCCTGACAGTATATTCCTTCACTTGGATCTTCATTTTCCACATATTCCACAAACATCTTTCTCTCTCCGGTCATATGGTTTGTGCATCCACTGTCGAGCATCCATTTTGATCCACCAGAGGAGTATGCCTACAAAATAGAGTTATGCCTTACCTTTTGGTACCCAAGCGGAGTTGGGTCCTTTCATGTTAGTCAAGAGGCACTTGGGCACCCACACACAAGGTTTTGGACTCTTGCGGAGTGGCCCAACATACCTAGCATAGATCTTTCCAAATTTGTTTCTCAATAAAACATATGAGGCATCAAAATCATGGAACAAAGGATGATATTTATTTTTAGGCATGTTAGATGAGTTTGCAATGTTCTTTACATTTTCTTTATTGGATGAATCTTCCTTGACAAATACAATCAAGTCTTTCCCTTTCTTGGGAGTTTTAGCATGTTGCCTCCACTCCCGAGAATAGCCAAGACCATCTTTGACATGTGGAGGTCTTACATTGGTATATGCACTTCGTGCATATGCCACTTTTTCCTTGTCAAAGATACCACCTTTCGGTGACTGCTTGTTTTGTGCCAACTTAAGTTCATCTTTGAGTTTTAGGATTAAGTTTGAGCACTTACAAGTTTGAGTTGCTTCGGGAGATTTCTTTGAGGAGGGTGAAATCATAGAGAAAGAAGGTGCATTGATCTTGAGAGACTCAACTTGTGTTTCAAGGATCTTGTTGACTTTTGCCAAGTTAACAATTTCATCCTTGAGCACAACAGTTGTGTCTTCAGGATTTGAGCAAGTTTCCTTGCTCAAAGCGAGTTCACGCTCAAGTGCCTTGCTTCTTTCCCTTTCAACCTCAAGAAGCTCTTCAAGCTCATGACATCTCTCCTTTTCAAGGATGAGCATGTCTTCTTGACGGTTGATGAGTTCATCCTTCTCAAAGATTTTTTCCGAAAACAATCGTGTCTTTTTCAAGGTGCTCCTACTTAGATCCTTAAGCATGGATTCATTATCACTACTATTATCAAAGCTATCACGTGAAGAGGTAGAGGAGGATGGTTTAGATTTAACCTTTCTTCTTCCCTCCTTAGCCATGACACATGTAGACTTGAAGTCTTCAATGTTTGGGAAGAGCTTGCTCCTTCCAATGGCAAGTGTTTACACTTTCTCTTCATCCTCGGAGGATGAGTCTTCGTTTGAGTCCTATTCCTTCCCAAGGTGAGCATGTCATGATGGCTTCTTTTTCTTGAAGAATTTCTTCTCTTGAGACTTTCCATCTTTCTTCTTCTTACTCTCTTCATATGGACAATCCACAATGAAGTGTCCATATTCGCCACAGTTGTAGCATGCTCTTTTCGTCTTGGGCTTGGACCTTTCCTTGTTCTTGTTCTCATAATGGTTGCCCCCCTTCCTTCTTCTCATCATCCTCTTGAACTTGTTGATGAGGAGCGCCTCTACTTCATCGGTGTCGAGACCCTCATCATCACTTGCTTCGAAGTCTTGTAATGAGGATGTTGCTTTGAAAGCAACATCTTTCTTCTTTGAGGAGGCGAGCCTTTGGAGGTCGCTGTAGAACATGGCTTCCTTCTCCATCATCTCGTTGTTGATGATTCTTCCAAGCACTTCCTCCGGGGTCATTTGAGCATATCCCGGGCTCTCACGGATCAAGGAGCATAGAGCAATGTTTTGAGGCATGAATGCCCAAAGCATCCTCTTCACCACCTCATGATCCGTCCACCGGTTGCATCCATAAGATCGGATCTTGTTGACGAGGACTTGAGACGGTTGTACATGTCTTGAGGGGACTCACCATCCATGATGGTGAACCTCCCAAGCTCTCCTTCAATCATCTCGATCTTGGCTTCCCTAATGACTCAGTTTCCTTCATGCGTTGTCTTGAATGTGTCCCATATATCTTTGGCCACCTCCAATCCATCGACTCGGTTGAACTCTTCTCGAGTCAAGGATGAGGTGATCACCCCAACTGCTTGAGCATTGCGATGAAGTAGAATGACTTGCTCCCGGGTAACGTCTTCTTCATTTCTTGGAAGATGGACACCTGTTAAGATAATTTGCCACAAGCTAGGGTTTAAGGATATTAGATGCATCTTCATATTATGCTTCCACATTGAGTAATCATTTCCATCGAATTGAGGAGGTTTGCCAAGAGGAATAGATAAGTAGTGATTGTTGGAAGTTAATCGTCCATAGTTGAAAGGATATTGGGAGTAGTCCGGTTGACCACTTCTTTCTTGATCCTTCGACTTCTTCTTCTCTTTACTTGAGTGACCTAGCTTCTCGCGAAGTCGTGCCTTGAGCTGGCGAACTTCTTCATCGTCACTCGAGTGGTCTTGCAGCACATCCGTGTTCTTTTTCTTGTCATATGTGTTGTCACCTTGTGACGTCGACAGAATCTCGTATCCCTCCACTCCGACCATCTTCTCTCCGAGCGGTTAGACTCTTGATGGAGAAACCTGGCTCTGATACCAATTGAAATTGCCTAGAGGGGGGTCAATAGCCTAAAATTCCTGAAATGATTTAACTAGTCTGGCTCAGGGGCGGACTAGTCCGATCAACCTGCTGGAAAAGCCTAAAAGGCCGGACTAGTCTGGCTCACAGGCAGACTAGTTCGGTCAGACTGCTGAAAAGCCTAAACTTGATTTTTATGGGTTTTTCTTCAGATTTTAGTTTAACGAAATGTAGATAAACTATCTAGCAATCTAATATAACAAATATGACAAAGTATTGAGGTGGATTGCAAGATTGTAACCTGAAATATTATAAGAGCGAAATGATCGAACGAACCCTAAGCAATTCTAATGATCAATGAAATGTAAGTGCAAAATGACACGAAGATTTTTGCCCGAGGTTCGATTCCACTCAGTAATCTATGTCCCCGTTGAGGAGTCCACAAAGGATCGGGTTTAACAACCCTTCCCTCACCAAGTCTCCACTAAGGCCAACCCGATTCTTCACTATCTCAAGGGTGAACTTATAAAGTGTTGGGGCTGCTCACAATCTGAGGCTCCCACTTGATCACATCCACAAAACTCCACCAATCTTACAAGCCACAGGTCACACCAAGTGCACGAGATCACTCCGAGAGCCTTAAACGCGAAGTTCTTCCTTCTCCTCTCCTCACACACCCAAATCTACTCAAGAATTGGTTCTAGAGGGTGAGTAGGCAAGAGAGAAGGCTTAGGGGGGGGGGGGCTCTAGGATCGCTGTGGCGGCGCTAGGGTTCCAGGTTACTCTAAATGAAGTTGGGGCATCTCCTTTTATAGAAGTCCCGAGGCCAACCGTTGCCACCTACCGAAAGTCCAGACTAGTCTGCGTAACACCGGACTAGTTCGATCTCACACAGGAACTATTTGTCCGGGTGAGAACGGACAAGTCTGGAGGACCCAGACTAGTCCGACCACTAAGGCGGACAAGTACGGTCTACCAAGACTTAGCCATGGGAGCTCTCATCTCACACCCATACGGACTAGTCCGCCTTAGAACGGACTAGCCCGAACTCACACAGGAACTCTTAGTCCTTGTGAAAAAAGGACAAGTCTGGCTAGCTCGGACTAGTCCGGCCACTGAGGCGGTTAAGTCCGGTCTACCAGGACTTAGCCCCAAAAACACTCCCACCAAGAGAGAAACGGACTAGTCCGTCCTAAAATGGACAGGTTCGATCTCACTCAGGAACTCTCAGTCCACCCCAAAACGGACTAAGCTGTAGGACTTCCGGACTAGTCCGGCCTCTTTCCCGGACAAGTCCGGCCTACCCAACTTTACCTCTCTCCACTAAGGATTTGATACTTCTAACGCTTTGAGCTCTCTTCTATGATCTCAATGCACTTAACACACACACTCTTTCTTTTACATGGCTAGCCTACTAAAGACTCAAGTGAAACCCTAGTTTCTACTCTTCGAGTCTTCGACGCCGTTCTTCATCTTTTTTCTTTTTTGAGAGTTTAGGTGTCCGCCTTGGAAATGTCCTGTGCTTATGATCATCTCAGCTCATTAGTCTTCTAATTTATCATCATCAATCATCCAAAACCTACGGGGGTGCCTAGATGCACTTACAACCTCGACATACTTCTTCATGGTGTCTTGATTGTGTCACCGTCTTCGTCCACCCTCTAAATGGTGCCTCTCTCCATCCACAAAATGGTGTCTCTCTACGCATCCTCTACTTAGATCTTCTCTATGCTCGTGACTTCATGTGCAGCTTTCTTAACTTCGTCAACCTCGATTCCGGCATCATCAACCACGACTACCTCATGCACAACTTCCTCAATCACAACTACTCACCTTTGCTCTCGACTACGTCGACATCGACATAAGGGCTATCATCGTCATATGCTACTCGTCGGTTTCTACATCAGTTGCATAATTCACAACACTACGACACTACAACTATGGGGGATGTCGGTTGGTCGAATTCTATGTTCGGATTCTTCTCCAGTATCATCGTTTATGATGCTCCTGCTGTGATTGCGAGAATATGTTTGAGTATGTTTGGCAAACTAAATATACTACGTATATATTTGAATATATTTATTAAGATAGATAACTGCCACATATATATATTGTAAATATATTTGATAGTATAAATAAATGCCAGATGTATCAATCTTACTCTACATATATACCAGTTGAGGGACACAATACAATGAATCCATCTATCAACAATCTATCATCCATCCAACCATTATACATCGAATTCTATCACTTCTTTTATGCTTGTTTGCATCGTCCTGCCTGAAGAGATCACAAGGTGAAATACTTCCTGCATATCAACAAATCTACATTGTTCGTTCTGTAATCGGACCATCCCCTATTGAGCGGCCTTTCTCTGGAAGTGTTCGTTTTAATGAACCTTGAACTACCCAAAATCTTGTGCTGGCAATCGGCCCGTAGCACCTTTTCTCATTCCTGGCAATTATTATCGCGTTCTCCTCTTTCCCCGAGCAAACCCCAGCGATTCCAAGGAGAGAAGAGCCGACCACCCATCCTGAGATGCCTCCCAAATCCAAGTCCCCTGCGGCAGCCGCCCCAGCTGCGGGGTCCCCGAGGAAGACGCGGAGCATGACTGCTGGGGGGAAGCGGGGCGCGGAGCCTGCTCCGGCGAAGGCGGCACCGGCCAAGAAAGAGGAGGAGGCTGCGGCGGCGGCGGCGGCGGCTGGGCAGAAGGGGAGGAAGAGAGCTCCCAAGAAGGAGACAGCAAAGGCGGCCGACGAGCCAAAGGGGAGGAAGAAGGCCAAGAAAGAGGCTAACTTGGAGGCCGCTGTGGAGGAGGATTGCGGCGGTGCAGCGGGGGTCGGAAAGCGTGTCATCGTCGAAGCTTGGTGAGTACCTGCGCAGGTGCGGGTCGGATTTAGTGGGGCTTTGCATTTGGGATAGCTGGATGGAAATTGAAAAAGGTGTATTTTAGGTCGTTTTCGGTGGTTGAGACGGGATTGGGGGTAACTCTATTCTGTCATTTTACGCTTATTTATTGTTTGGTGTAGCAAGAGAACATTGACGTAATATTGCAATATCTAATTGCTGCTGTAAACATCTAGAAGGCACCATGGTTAATTGTTTCCATGTTGGTATTGACGATTTCTCAATCTCTCGTTGTGCATAAAAAGAGTAATCTGAAAACAGTGTCAGCAATATATGTGCAATATTTTCTATGATTCTTCATACTGGTCGATGCTTGATTTCAATATAACTTGGCATACACGTTCTTTTTATAAAAAGTTATCACAGAGTTTGCTCTGCCCTGGGTGGATTCTAGTCTTAATGAGTTACAACTTTACAATCCAGCTCTTGTCAACTGTTTAGTTTCTATCTCAGATCCTAATTTGTTATGACCTTATTACTATTTCTGTTATAATTTGAATCAATTGTGATATACAAAGTTATGGACTAATGCTATTGATCCTGATAATTCATTATAGAGAATTACATATATCCTTTCAACAACAACAAAGCCTTTCTCCCAAGCACGTTGGTGTAGGCTAGACATGAAACCTAATAATTTTACTCTTTTGAAAAATGAAGTAAAAGAGAGGAGGAAGGAGAGCCCTGACGTAGCGGTAAAGCTGTTGCCTTATGACTATGAAGTCATGGGTTCAAGTTCTGGAAACAACCTCTTGTAGAAATGTAGGGAAATACTGCGTACAAAAGATCCAAATGGGTCGACCTTTTCCGGACCCTGCTCAAGCGGGGAGCTACATGCACCGGCTGCCCTTTCTTGAAGGGAGGCTCTGACGCAGCGGTAAAGCTGTTACCTTGTGACCATTAGGTCATGGGTTCGTGTCCTGTAAACAGTCTCTTGCAAAAATGTAGGGAGTGGCTGCGTACAAAAGACCTAAATTGGCCGGACCCTTTCCCGAACCCTGCGCAAGCGGGAGCTACATGCACTAGGCTACCCTTTCTTTTTCCTTTTTGAAGTAAAAGAGAGGAAAAGATATGAGACACTGTCGATACCCTGCACCTGCGTGGAGGGTTGAAGACAGTCAAGACCTCGCCTCCCTGTAGAGGCGGACCCTGGCACGACCACGTGCCCTTGACCCCGGAACTGGTCTCCCCGAAGAGACAAGGTCCGGCGCTGCCACGTGTGCCTAGGCTCCAGGCCGGACCTCCCCGCTGAGCAGGGCTCTGGAGCCGCCACGTTTCCTTGGCCCCGGACCTGGCCTCCCCGCTGAGGCGAAGTCCGGAGCTGCCACGTGTCCCTAGGCTCCGGGTCTGACCTCCCGGCTAAGGAAGGCTCCGGAGCCGCCATATGTCTTTGGACCCAGACCTGGCCTCCCCGCTGAGGCGAGGTCTGGAGCTGCCACGTGTCCCAAGGCTCTGGGCCTGACCTCCCGGCTGAGGAGGGCCCCAGAGCCGCCACGTGTCCTTGACCCCGGACCAGGCCTCCCTGTTGAGGCGATGTCCGGAGCTGCCATGTGTCCCTAGGCTCCGGGCCTGACCTCCCAGCTAAGGAGGGCTTCGGAGCTGCCACGCGTCCCACGACCAGTTGTGGGCCACAAGGACTCTGGAGTTAAGGAAGACGGGCGCCGTCCGGTCGCACATTCAAGACTCGCGCCTTCCCCGAAAGCACGCCCATGCCTTCGCCCGTCCGTCGTTACAATGACAAGCAGGGTTGTGAATCCACGCCTGGACGCCTAGGCGCCCGCAGGCTGCCGGGACACCTAGGCGCCTAGGCGGTCGCCAGGCGAAGAGGCGGAGGCGGCAGCAGGTCGAGGAGGGAGGCGGCGGCGGCGAGCGGCCACTGCGGGCGGAGGCGGCGGCGGGCGGAGACGGAGGCGGCGGCGGGTGTCGCGGACGCGGTGGTGTCGAGGGCGGCGGGTGTGCTGGGCCGATTGTGAACCGTCGGATCGCATCTGACGGTGCTCCTTTTAAGTCACCACTTATAAAAACCCATCCCAGCCCTAACCATAGCCATTTTATTCCCACACCCCCACTTTCCTCTCCACTGGTGGCGGCGGCGGCTCGGCGAGGGGCTCGCGGCGGCGGCGGCGGCGCTGCGAGGGGCTGTCAGCGGCGACGGCGCGGCGGCCACGCCGCCGGCGGCTCGGCGAGGGGCTCGCAACAGCGGCGGCGCGGCGAGGGTCTCGCGACGGCGGTGGCTCGGCGAGGGGCTCGCGACCGCGGCGGCGCTGCGAGGGTCTGTCAGTGGCGGCGGCAGCGACTGGGAAACATCTACGGTGACAGCGGCGACCTTACCACGGCGGTGGCGGCCGCCGGCCGACCGACCAGGCGAGTCGACCGGCCATGGCGTCCAGGCCGGGGCGCCTGGACGCCTAGGCGGTGACTAGGCGTCGCCCTCAAAAACGCTGGTGACAAGACAGTAGACAGGGCGGCGAGGCGTAACAGTGGCACAACGCCGCCCAACGACACAGTGCTGCCTAGCTGACTGACGGGACGCGGCGACAAGACGGGGTTTTCATCATCACCTGCTACCCGGTTAGAGGCGCCCGGTGTATCAATTGGCGCACCTTAACTCCACCGACAACGACATTACATGTAGCTGTAAATACCCTAGATCGTGTATAGGTTTCGGACAGCCGCGGGGTCACCTGTCAGCCCTCAGGCCACCATGTAACTGCCCAGGCCTTGAGCTATAAAAGGACCTGGGCAGCCTCCGGGCAAAGGGTTCGCAACCCGACCAACCCACTCACACACATGCACAAAGCAATACGACACACACTCCCGTGGACGTAGGGTTTTACGCTCCGGCGGCCCGAACCACGTAAATTTCTGTGTTCACCTCGTGTTCATCAACCTCGATCGATCTAGGGACGTTAGCCCCTCCAAACAACGAACCTTCGTGGACTACCCCAGTAGCAGTACCCGGGAAGTGTTGCAGGTTACAATTCGACATTTGGCGCGCCAGATAGGTGGGCTTTTACGCTCTCTAGTCGACTGAGCATCGCCACCATGGTGAAGATCCACTCCATCGCCGGCTCATCTCGTCCCACTCGCCGCCGACTCCAGGGTAGAGATGAGGAGGTCACTTCCCGCTCCAGAGCAGGTAGATCTGGTCGGGCAGGCGACCAGACGGTTGCCGTGCCCGCGGTGCCCATGGATGCTACCACATGGCGGCCTTCTGCCTCCACGGTGGCAACCACGCCGCCAGTTGCAAGCCCAGAGAGCGTGCTGGTCTCAGCACACGCTCTTCTCCGGAACCCTCCTGGCGAGGGTGCTCCCCCAGAGGCGGCAGAGCAGTGGCGTCACGACGTCGACCACCTCATCGCTGCCGCCATGAACACGCCCGCCTACAGAAGGCAGCGGGCCGAGCCCTCGCAGGCCCAGTCACATACACCGACAGTGGCCCCCGAGACGGCGACGACACGCGCGGCGACCACACTTGGCAAGCCACAGCCGACCTCAGGGTCGAGCTAGACCGCCGCCGCGTGAGCGAGGATGCCCACGTCACCATTGAGCAACGTCGCGAGAGGCGCCACAACCTCGATAGAGAGTACGACACCCATGTTGTACCAGCGGGGCGCCCTGCGCAGACCCCTGCCTCTCCAAGATCAGGCGGGGGCCGCATGGCGCTCGCCCCACACCTTCGCATGGTGGTCTGGCCACCCAAGTTCCGACCACACTTGCCGGAGAAGTACGACGGGACTGTCAACCTCGCTGAGTTCCTGCAGATCTATTCCACCTCCATCCTAGCTGCAGGAGGGAACGAGATCGTCATGGCCAACTACTTTTCGGTGGCCCTGACCGGCACTGCCTGGTCATGGCTCATGAATTTTCCCCCAGGCTCCATCTCCTCTTGAGAAGAACTCTGCTGGAGGTTCACAGCCAACTTCGCCAGCTCCTACACGCGCCGCGGCTGCGAGCTAGACCTCCACGCCGTGCGTCAGCACGAGGGAGAGTCGCTGCGATCATTCATCCAACGGTTTTCCCAGGTCAGGAACACCATCCCCGCATCTCTAACGCCTCCGTCGTCGTCGCGTTCCGACAAGGCGTTAGGGATAAGAAGATGCTGGAGAAGTTAGCCACACATGACGTGCAAGACGTCTTCGAGCTCTTCAGCCTAGCGAACAAGTGCGCCAGGGATCGAAGGGCCGAGACTGGCACTCACGACCCGCCTTCGTGGCGGGGAGTGCCGGTGAACCCGCTACTCAGAGCAGCGACAAGAAGAAGAAGAAGGCTGGAGGTAAGGACAAGCCTCTAGCCGGGGCACCCACCGTCGCCGCTGCAGCAGCCGGTGGAGCTGTGCTCCGCGCACCGACAAACGCTCGCGAGCGCCGTCCGTCAGCGACGACGGCTAGTGGTGCCCGGTGCACAACTCCAGCCGCCACGGTGCAAGTGAGTGCCGTGAGATCAAGAAGCTCGCGGAGCGCTTCCGTGAGCAGCAACAACGGCAACGCCAAAACGGCGCGCCCTTCCGCTAGCGGGAGGGCAAGCAGAAGGCTGACCGTGAGGTTGGCACAGAGCTGGAGCTGTAGTACTAGGACACCAAGCGGGCATTGAAAGCCGTCTACAGCCCCCTAGCGCCGCCGCTGTCTACCCCTAGCGCCGCCGCAGACCGCTGCCTAGCGCCGCCCCGTCGCCTCACAGTGCCGCTGTTTCCGCCGCCACCGCCGCTAAACAGGACGTGAATTCGCCCGGCCGTGTCGTGGCCGCCGCCGGGCCCTCCCGACGCCACCACGGCCGCGGGGCTCTCGCGCCGCCACTGTCGCTGCCTTGCCATCGGTTGACAGGAGATGCCGCCGCCGCTTTTGGAAAGGAGAGAGAGAGAGAGAGAGGGGTGAGGGAAAAATGGGTAGGGCTAGGGTAGGGCTAGTTTTTATGTCTTCATCTAAAAATGTGGACCGTCGGATGAGATCCGACGGCTCACACTAAGTGGGCCGCTTCCTCACCCCCTCAGCCCGCCTCCTCAGCCCGCTTCTCACCCCGCCTTGCCACCTCCACCCGTGCCTCCTCACTCCACCCCCGCCTCCTCCCGTCTCCGTCTCTACCACCGCCGCAGCGTAGCCGCCGACGCGCCTGGACGGACGCCTAGGCGGGCGCCTGGTGTCCAAGCGCCCGGCAAGCGCCTAGGCGTCCGGGCGCTCATTTGAAAGCCTGTTATGGTTTTAAGAATGCTCTTCCCACATTTGTACCTACTATGCATAAAACATTTGGGAATCTCATTTGCGACCTAGTAGAGGTGTATGTCGATGACATCGTTGTCAAGGTTAAGTCGCAAGCATCCTTGCGCGACAACCTAGCCCTAGTCTTCGATAGGTTGCGTTCGACATGCACGAAGTTGAACTCAGACAAATGTGTCTTTGGGGTCTCTGTCGGAAAGCTGCTCGGTTTCCTGGTCTCACACCAGGGAATCGAGGCTAACCCAAAGAACATAAAGGCAATAAAATTGATGCGGCCACCTGCTCGCATCAAGGACGTGCAGAAGCTTACGGGATGCTTGGCTGCGCTCAACCGGTTTATCTCTAGATTGGCTGAGTGGGCTCTCCGTTCTTCAAGCTTCTGCGCAGGTCCGGACCCTTCGTCTGGACCGAGGAGGCAAACGAGGCGTTCTAGGAGGTGTAGAAGTTCCTCAAGACGCTGCTCCTCCTCTGCATCGCCGCCACAATGGAGGTCGTCAGCATGGTTCTGGTCGCAGAGTGACCGGAGCTACAAGGGCCCCAAGTCCCAGGTGAGGTTCCTGCCGCAGGTCCCAAGTCCCAGGACTCGGACCTCGCTGGGGAGCGACGGGACGATGAGATAGTCAGGTCCCGGCCAGCCGGACCTGACAACCAATGCAAATCCGGGTCCCAGCTCACGGAGTGCAGTCCTGGACCCGGGGGCCAGGGGTCCCCGAGTCTCGGACCTTCCCAAGAAGACGCTTCGGACCCCTCTGGGAGGGTCCGAACCATCCAGCGTCCAGTCTACTTCATCAGCGAGGTCATCCACGATGCCAAGACAAGATATCTGGAGGTGCACAAGCTGCTCTACGCAGTCCTCGTTGCATCAAGGAAGTCACACCACTACTTCCAAGCTCACAAGATCTCAGTGGTCACTTCATACCCGCTGAAAGCCGTCCTCCACAACCCCAATGCAACTGAGAACGTGGCGAAGTGGGCTGCTGAGCCGGCGGAGTTCGAGCTGGACTTTTTGCCGCGCCATACATTGAAAAGTCAGGCGCTAGCTGACTTCGTGGCAGAGTGGACACCACCACTGTGCCACCCAGGGGGCCAAGACATCGGTGAACCAGAGCCCTGAGCTTCGGTCTTCACCGGGCCTCACTGGACCCTCTTCTTCGACGGCTCCTCGCGCAAGCAAGATGTCGGAGCGGGGGTACTGCTCCTCACCCCGACTGGGGAGCAGTTCAAGTACATGGTGCGGCTTGACTTCAAGGCTACCAACATCATGATTGAGTATGAGACTCTCATCTTAGGGTTAAAAACCGCGCAGTCCCTCGATGTCCAACAATTGTTGGTCAAGAGTGATTCTCAGCTGATCATCAAGCAATTCAAGAGAGAATGCTGCTGCAAGTCTCGGATGCAAGTCTCGGATGCTCTCACACCGAATTTACCAAGCCCCGCAACTCGGCTAAGGACCGTAAGCCATAGCGAGACTAGGAGCAGGGAATTGTGGCCAGTGAGCACAAGTTACTCCTTTCCTCTACATGTCTGTGCAGGTTGCGTCTCCGACCTACCAAGGGTCCATTGCTGACGTCCTGCCTCAACCTTCTGCTTGGTAGGTGCGCCCCAATTAGATTAGGAAAGTAATCAATCCATTAACAGTCTGTCAAGGAGATACATATATAGGGGGACACAACTTAAGGGTTAAGCAACCCTAATACAAAAAGACTAAAATGCCCCTGCCCCCTATACGTACAGTCTAACACCCCCCCGCAGTCCCAACATCTAGCCACGACAGATGTTGAGACTGGACCGAAACTCGGTGAACACCGTCGAAGGAAGTCCCTTGGTGAAGATGTCGACGAACTGCGACGACGTCGGAACGTGCAGGACTCGCACCTCCCCGAGAGCCACCCGCTCACGAACAAAGTGAAGGTCGATCTCTACGTGCTTCGTGCGCTGATGCTGCACCGGGTTGGTGGAGAGGTAGACGGCGCTGACGTTGTCGCAGTAGACCAACGTACTCCGGGCGAGGGGAGAGTGGAGCTCCTGAAGCAGCTGCTGAAGCCAGAAGGACTCGGCCACGCCGTTGGCCACGGTGTGGTATTCCGCCTCGGCACTCGAGCGGGACACCACGTGCTGCCGCTTCGAGGACTAGGAGACGAGGTTGCCGCCCAGGAAGACGGCGTAGCCGGAGGTGGACCGACGGGTGTCCGGGCAGCCCGCCCCGTCAGCGTCGGTGTAGACGGCCAGCTCGGAGGTAGAGTCACGCCGCAAAAGAAGGCCGTAGTCGTGAGTGCCACGCAGGTACCGAAGGATCCGCTTCACCGCCGTGAGATGTGGCTCCCGCGGATCATGCATGTGGAGACACACCTGCTGAACCGCGTAGGAGATGTCCGGCCTGGTGAAGGTGAGATACTGCAGTGCACCTGCAAGACTCCTGTAAGTGGTGGGGTCGGCGACCGGGGCGCCGTCGGCCGAAGACACCTTTGCCTGGGTGTCCACGAGAGTGGAGCACGGCTTGCAATCAGCCATGCCCGCTCGCTCGAGGATATCCAGGCAGTACTGGCGCTGGTGGGAGAACAGAGCACCCGGGCGGTGCTCGACCGCAACGCCCAGGAAGTGGTGGAGCTGGCCGAGATCCTTCATCGCAAACTCGCGCTGCAGGGCAGAGATCGTGCGCTGAAGAAGAGCCGGGCTGGACGCCATGAGGACAATATCGTCCACGTACAGGAGGAGGTAGACAATGTCACCCTCACGCCTGTAGATGAAGAGCGAAGTGTCCGACTTGGCCTCGACGAAGCCGAGCGAGGCCAGGAAGGAGGCGAACCGGCTGTACCAGGCCCGAGGCGCCTGCTTCAACCCGTGCAGGGACTTGTTCAGCCGGCAGACCATGTCTGGACGGGCTGAATCAACAAACCCTGTCGGCTGACTACAGTACACCGTCTCCGTCAACGTCCCGTGGAGAAAGACGTTCTTGACGTCCAGCTGGTGGACAGGCCAAGAACGCGAAAGTGCCAGCGACAGAACGGTACGAACTGTCGCCGGCTTCACCACTGGGCTGAAGGTCTCATCGTAGTCGACGCCGGGACGCTGCGTGAAACCGCGAAGCACCCACCGTGCCTTGTACCTCTCTAGAGACCCATCCGCCCTCGTCTTATGCGTGAACACCCACTTGCCCGTGACAACATTGCCACGACCAGGACGGGGAACCAGGTCCCAGGTCCGGTTGGCAAGTAGGGCCGCATACTCTTCTTCCATAGCCCGACGCCAATGAGGATCGGCGAGGGCGCTACGGACAGAAGAGGGGATAGGCGAGATGGGTGACGAGGCAGGCTCCGGAGGGGTTGAGGACGAGAGAACGACCCCGGAGAAGCGCTCCACAGGTCGAAGGACGCCGGCAGCCCGTCGAGTCACCATCGGGTGAACGTGACGAGGGTCCCGGTGAAGCAGCGGAGGGTGGTACACCAGGTCCGCAGGGCGCGAAGAGGACGGTCCACCAATCCGCGCTCGTCGCTGATAGACGAGAGCGGGATCGGCGTACCGTGGTCCAGGGGCCGCAGGTGGTGCGGCTGATGACGGCGAAGACACCGTCGTGGGCGTCGGAGCTGCACGAGGAGGGACGAACGACGTCGGAGACACTGTCGTGGACGTCGAAGTCACGTGAGGCGTGACAGACGACGCCGGAGACGCTGGGGCCGCGCATGGCGCAGCGGACGTCGTCGGAGACGCTGGGGCCGCACGTGGCGCAGCGGACGTCGTCGGAGACGCTGGGGCCGCGCGTGGCGCAACAGACGACGTCGGGGCCGTCGGAGGAACGGCCAGTGGCGGCAAGGACGCCGGAGCCGCGGGAGGCACGACAGTTGGCGTCTGAGACACCGTGGTCGTGTCTGGCGCAGCTAGAGGAAGACCTGCAGAGGGTAAAAAACAAGGTCGCTGGACAGGAGCGGCCGTAGGATCAGTGGAAAAGAGAGAATCCAACTCGGAGACCGAATCAGAAGAAGACCCAACGAAAGGGAAGGAGGACTCGTCGAATATGACGTGTCGGGAGACCAAGATACGACGAGTAGTGAGGTCTAGACACCGGTATCCCTTATGATCGGGGGAGTACCCAAGAAAAACACATCGAGTCGAACGAGGCGCGAGCTTATGAGGGGCGGTAGCAGAAAGATTAGGGTAGCACGCACACCCGAAGACTCGAAGGTGGTCATAAAGAGGGGTGGTACCAAAAAGAGTGAAGTGAGGGGTGGGAGCACTAATCGCCTTTGTAGGAAGGCGATTAATGAGGAAGGTAACAGTGTGAAGGGCCTCTGCCCAGTAGCAAGCAGGAATAGAAGCCTGGAACATCAGGGAGCGCATGACATCGTTGGTGGTACGAATCATAAGCGCGGCCTTGCCATTCTGGGGGAAAGTGTAAGGGCAAGACATGCGCAACTGGACCCCGTGGGAAAGCAAGAAGTGACGAAACGCGGAGTTATCAAACTCACGGCCGTTGTCGCACTGGACAGCCCTGATGGTACACCCAAACTGTGTGGAAACCCAAGCGAAGAAGTGAGAGAGAGTAGCAGACGTATCGGACTTATGTCGCAATGGAAAGGTCCACGAATAATGGGAAAAATCATCAACAATCACCCGATAATATTTGTAGCCAGAAACACTGAGAACAGGTGAGGTCCATAGATCACAGTGAATCAGATCAAAAAGGTGCTCCACATGGGTTACATAATGTGGAAAAGGAGGCCGAACATGGCGACCCAACTGACAAGCATGGCATAAAGACTCATGAGAATCTCTAGTACACGAGATCACTGAACTACGAAACAACTTCGACATAACTTCAGCACCGGGGTGGCCAAGTCGATGATGCCAAGTAGTGGACGGAGCTGTCGTAGTCAGGCAAAAAGGCGAGGGTGAAGCGGAAGCAGGAAGTCTCATCGTGTACAGGGGCCTGAGCTCTCACAGCGGAGAAGAAGACGCCGAGTAGTAAGATCCTTCACAGACAAACCAAAAGGATCAAACTCGATAGAAACATGGTTGTCAGTGGTAAATCGACGAACAGAAAGAAGGTGCTGAATGATGTTCGGAGCAACAAGAACATCACGAAGACGGAAAGACCCCGACGAACCCGAGTCGCCTACTGAGGTGACCGGAAGGACAGACCCATTCCCAACAACGATAGAAGAAGGAAAATAAGGGTGGGAAGGGTGGGTAGAAGAAAGTATACCAGCGTCGGGGGTGGTGTGGTACGAAGCTCCGGAGTCCACAACCCACTCGAGGCTGGGTGGTGTGAGACTCATCGTACTGAAAGAAGACGCAAGTGACTGGCAATCCCAGCCCTGAGCAGGGTCAGAGTGTGGTGCCGACGACTCAGGCCGACCAACTGGGTTCCCCGAAGCCCAGTTGGCTAGAGAGGAGGGCCCAGCAACAGAGTAGCCTGGTCCACCAGGTGGCAGGGTCCACTGTCCACCAGCAGCGTAGACAGGCCTGCCGTAAGTCGGAGTAGTCACGTAAGCCGGCTGAGGACGTGGTGGGCGAAGTGCCGGGAGACCCGGAGACGGCCCAGGCCACATCGAGATCTGGCCAGTCCACGGGTTGTAGGGTGTGGGCCAGGTCACACCACCCTGATCCCGACCACCGCTACTGCCACCAGCAGTACCAGCACCACCAGGGGTACCACCAGCACTGTTCGTACCACCTCCACCACGGCCACCACGTCTGCCACGACGGCGGTTCCCACTACCACCGGAGGTAGCAGGGACTCCTGGTGTGGTAGGTGGACGAGGAAGCTGGCCCCCAGAACCAGCAGGTGGAGGAGGGCGTGAAGACGACCCTGAGCCGTAGAAGGCCGAGGTAGGGGAGGAAGCAGTAGAGCCGCCCTGGGTGATCTCCTCGAGCTCGAGGTCCGACCAGACCTTCTCGAAGGTCGGGAAGGGCTTCTCGCGGAGAATCCACGAGCGAACGTGGGTGTAGCGCTCATTCAGGCCCTGGAGGACCTGAAGAACGAGAGTATTGTCTGGGATGGGATCTCCAAGGTCACGAAGGGCGTCCGCCATACCCTTCATCTGTCGACAGTATGCAGTAATGGAGAGATCACCCTGGACAGTAGAACCAAAGCGGGCCTGGATATGGAGAGCTCGGGTCGCTTGGTTCCCCTGGAAGCAAAACTCGAGGACCTGCCAGGCCTGACGAGCTGTACCGCCACCCTTCTGGGCGACGATATCCTGAAGCTCCTCAGAAAGTGTGCCGAGAATCCATGCAAGGACAAGACTGTCCATGCAGATCCACGAGTCGTCCAGTGGGCAATCATCTCGCAGCACATGGTCTTCCAGCCGAAAGCGTCACAGCGTCAGGAGAAGCAAGCTGCGCCAATGAGCGAAGGAAGTAGAGTCGGAGCTGAGAACAATCGGGACAAGAGTCCGGATGTTCTGTATGCCAGCCGCCTGGGCATGTAGAGTAGCGACAAGAGACGCTGAGTAGGTAGTATAGGCAGCACCATCTCCTGGAGTATCATGTGCGTCGCTCCACTGTACGGGCGAAGACTCCTCGAGCTGACGTGTGAGAGAGGCCGCAGCAGCACGTTCCTGCTCCAAGGCGAGGACGAGCGCTCGTTCCCGCTCACGGGAGATGGCCAGGGCAGTCGCGAGGTCAGAGACGTGCGAATTGGTCTGTCCCCCGGATCCAGCAGGGACAGCATGCCTGGCGGCGCTCACAGCAGGGCCACCGTGGCTTGGCAGCCAGGCGGTACTGGGACAGTGCCGTCCTCCGGCGGGTCCAACCATGCCAGCGGCGAAACCCGGCGGCCAGGCGGCGCTGGGGAGGCCGAGGGACCCGCCTGTGGCTGAGCCGGCCACACCCGAGCCGGGCCCGAGCTGTCCAGCGGCTGTGCGCCCGGGGGAGATGGCGTGGAGGCCAGCCGTAGGGCTGGGAGCCCCGGATCTGGCGGCGGCGCCCCCAGGAGAGGTGGCGGGGCGGCCGGCGGCGCCAGACCCGGTGGCGGCGGGCGCAGGGTAGGGGGCGGCCGGGTCAGCGGGGTCGGCGGCGCTGAGCCCAGCAGCGGCCGCGACCGGGCAAAAATCGAGAGGAGGGGGCGGCGGGGCCGGCGCGCCCGCGGCGGCGCCCGTAGATGGCATCGGGGTGAGATCGGGAGAGGAGAGAGAAAAAGTAATCTGATACCAAATTAGATTAGGAAAGTAATCAATCCATTAACAGCCTGTCAAGGAGATACACATATAGAGGGACACAGCTTAAGGGTTAAGCAACCCTAATACAAAAAGACTAAAATGCCCCTGCCCCCTATACGTACAGTTTAACAGCCCCAACCTAAGGGCCACACCTACCAGGGGGCCATCATGGTGAACTATGTGGGCAGGACGTCGGGACCGCCACAACGACAAGCAGAGACTCAGAGCTTCAACTACAACGAGCTAGCGACATCGCTAGGACTCCCTCGGGTCCTTGCGCTGCTAAGGACCCGCGGAGAGGAGCTAACAACGCTGCCTGCTGAGCATGAGAGCACATGCTCCGCCACCTGCCGAGCCAGAGCTTTGCCTTCAACTTCTAGCTGCTCCCCGACGACGTCCTCTAGTGCTAGCAGCTTGGCTGCGACTGACTCTAGAGCAGGGAGCATCTGGCTCACCTCCTACACCGGATCGCCGGAACGCAAAGGACTGAAGCCGAAGGGCTCTGATGGAATAAGTCTTGTACTCTTGGTCTTTCTGGCCCCTAGTTAGGACATCATCTTAGTCCTTGTTAGTACAACATCTTAGACCAAGAGGATAGCATATTAGTCCTTTGTTAGGACAGCATATTAGTCCTTTGGTAGAACAACATCTTGGCATCTTAGGCTAGCATCTAGGTATATGGTTGGCTGCCTCAGTTATAAATATGTAACCCCAACCCCTAGGTTGGGCATGGCATTGTGTGTGGAATGTACCAAGAAAAATTTCCTAACTCCTAGTGTCATCCTCTCGATGAGAGTAATAATTCAGATACTAACAAGTGGTATCAGAGCCGTTCTATCATGTAGCCTAGACATCTCCTACTCATCTCCTTCCCACGCCTCTCTTCGTCCTCAGCCGGCAGCAAGAACACCGGTTGTTTCAACTCATCCCTCCTCTTCTGCACAGACGAGCAACAGCTTGTCTGAGGCAACCTCTTCCCCACACAACACTCCCCTACTAGCGCGCCATGTCCGGAGGACCGTCTCAGCGCTCGGTCGCTTCGAGCGCGCGGCATCGGCAGGAGGCCGATGTTGCCGCAGTAGAACGCGAGCGAGCAGCGGCAGAGGCTGCAACGACGACGCCAAGGGCGGCAAGGCTGGCGGCGGCGAACTGGCAGCGGTGAGGGCGGAAGTAGAAGCAACAACGGCTACGGATGCAGCGCGTGCGGCTGCGGCAGAGCTTGAGGCTCTGCGTGGCGGTAGCGACAGAGGTTCTGTTTCTACCGACGTCGGCACCAACGAAGACCTCAGGCTGGCGAGGGAGGTAGCACGACCACAGATGCCACAATGGGCAGCTGCGCACCCCCATGGGCGCGGTGGCTGCAGCCCAGACAGGCGCGAACGCGCCGGCGATGCTTCCGCCGGGGGTAGCTGGGTCGACGGAGATCGAGGCATTTACAGGCGGCACGACTCTCCCTCCCCGAACAGGTACCATGGTTACCACGAGATCCAGGCCATTGTCAGGGACGTTGGTCCCGGCGCCCTCACCAAACCAACTACGTCGAGTGGGCCGCGGTGATGAGGATACGGTTCCAAGTGCGGCACATGTGGGAAACAGTCCGGTACGGCGACGTCGACTACTACAAGGATCGACGAGTGCTGGATGCTCTCATTGCTGCAGTACCGCTCGGCACGCATCGGCAGCGACCGCGCACACAAGACCACACTGCAGGCACTCCGCAAGGAGTGGGAGAACCTGACCTTCAAACCAAGTGAGGGTGTTTATGACTTTGCTCTCTGTCTCAATACACTACTGCAGAAGATGAAGCAGTTCGGCGACGACACCTACAACAAGGAGAGAGCCGTCGAGAAGCTCTTTCGTTGCATCCCCAAGAAGTACATGCAGATCGCTCGCTCGATCGAGTCTCTGCTGGACCTCTCCACGATGTCGATCGAAGAGGTGATAGGCCGCCTCAAGGTCGTCGACAACGACGAACCTCAACCTCTCTCGGGGCCTATCACCATCATCGGGAAGCTACATCTCACTCGGGAGCAGTGGGAGGCCTGCCAAGGTGACGGAAAGAAGGGGGAGCCCTCCTCCTCGAAAGGCGGCCGCAAGCGCGGCAAGCCAAGCAAGGGGCGCGGAGGTGCCCAAGCCGGGGCGCAGAGGCGTGCCGAGGGTGGCGCCCATGGAGGCGCCCAGGGCGGCGCCGTCGGCAACCGGAAGCCAGCATGAGACGACACCTGCCACAACTGTGGCAAGCTTGGTCATTGGGCCAGGGAGTGTCGGCAGCCACGACGTGGCCAGGCCCACGTCACACAGGTGGAGGAGGAGCCGACTCTGCTCCTGGCGCACGCAAGCATCGAGCTACCTCCAATGGCATCAGCCGCAGCGGCTCTCCTCCACCTCGATGAGCCGAGAGCACACGCCTTCCTCGGTGACGGCTCCAGCAACGATAAGACTGACGGGTGGTGCCTCGACACCGGCGCCACCCATCACATGACCGGTCGACGGGAGTTCTTCACTGAGTTTGATCCCAATGTATGAGGCTCCGTCAAGTTTGGGGACGCCTCCGGTGTGGAGATAAAAGGCGTCAGCTCCGTCATCCTCACCGCCGAGTCTGGTGAGCACACGCTGCTCATCGGAGTCTACTACATCCCCGCGTTGAGGAACTCTATCATCAGCCTGTATCATCAGCCTGGGACAGCTGGATGAGAACGGTTCGAGCGTGGAGATCAATGACGGAGTCATGAGGATTTGGGATTGCCATGGTCGCCTTCTTGCCAAGGTAACCAGAGGCACCAATCGACTCTACGTCCTTAACGTGCAGGTAGCACAACCTTTGCCTTGCTACTCGTCGGGATGACGAGGCGTGGCAGTGGCACGAGCGCTTTGGGCACCTTCACTTCAAGGCCCTGAAGCGGCTCAGTGCCAAGGAGATGGTACGGGACCTGCCGTGCCTTGACCATGTGGAGCAGTTCTACGACGTCTGCATATTGACAAAGCAGAGGCGGCTCCCCTTTTCCCAGCACCCGAGCTTCCGAGCCAAGGAGCGGCTCGAGCTCGTGCACGGGGACTTGTGTGGCCCGGTGACATCGGCTACACCGGGAGGACGACGTTACTTCCTGCTGCTTGTCGATGACCTCTCCCGCTACATGTGGGTGATGGTCCTCGGCAACAAGGGAGAGGCTACGAACGCCATCAGGCGCGAGCAGGCCATTGCGAAGGCGGAGTGCGGCCGCAAGCTGCGCGTGCCGCGCACCGACAACGGCGGCGAATTCTTGGCAGCTGAGTTCGCGTCGTACTGCGCGGATGAGGGTGTTCAGCGCCACTACTCCGCGCCGTACAGCCCGCAGCAGAACGGCGTCGTCGAGCGGCGCAACCAGACAATTGTGGGGATGGCTCGGGCCCTCCTCAAGCAGAGGGGAATGCCGGCTGTTTTCTGGGGAGAGGCGGTGGTGACGACGGTCTACATCCTCAACCGCTCGCCCACCAAGGCTCTCAACGGCAGGACGCCGTATGAGGCTTGGCATGGGCGCAAGCCGACAGTCTCTCACCTACGGGTCTTCGGCTGCCTCGCGTTCGCCAAGGAGCTTGGCCACATCAGCAAGCTTGACGACAGGAGCACTTCGGGGGTGTTTATTGGCTACGCGGAGGGCTCGAAGGCCTACCGCATTCTCGACCCAGGAACACATCGCGTGCGCACGACACGTGATGTAGTGTTCAACGAAAGGCGAGGATGGGCATGGGACAAGGCGGTAGACGACGGCTCGACTCCGACATACGACAACTTCATCGTCGAGTACGTCCACTTCAAGGGAACTGGGGGAGTAGGCAGTTCTTCTCCACCGAGCATGTCTACCCCAGTCCTCGAGCCTCCACCAACTTCAGCGCCACGCTCCCCAGTCACAACCTCGGCTGCGACGAGTTCTCCGCCACCACCACCACAGCCGGCGACCCCACGCTCTCCAGCACCGACTGTCGTCCCTTCGGGTGTTCAAGTGGGTGTTCAAGTTGAAGAGGGATGAAGCCGACGCCATCGTCAAGCACAAGGCTGGCTTGGTGGCACGCGTTTTCGTGCAATAGGAGGAGATCGACTTCGACGATGCCTTCGCGCCCGTGGCATGGATGGAATCGGTGCGACTCCTCCTTGCGCTGGCTGCTCAGGGAGGATGGCGGGTTCAGTACATGGATGTCAAGTCGGCGTTTCTTAACGGCGACTAAAGGAGGAGGTCTATGTGCACCAGCCGCCGGGATTTGCGATTCCTGGCAAGGAGGGCAAGGTGTTGCGCCTGCACGATGCGCCAAGTTGGACTCCACGCTCAAGGGGATGGGCTTCGAGCAAAGCCTGCACGAGGCGGCCATCTACCGGTGGGGCAATGGAGGAAATGCCCTACTGGTGGGTGTCTACGTCGACGACTTGGTGATCACCGGCACCAAGGATGCGGAGGTGGCAACGTTCAAGGAAGCGATGAAAGCCACCTTCCAGATGAGTGACCTGGAATCTCTCTCCTTCTACCTGGGGATCGAGGTGCATTAGGCTGACTTCGGGATCATGCTTCGACAGACTGCCTACGCCAAACGCGTTGTTGAGCTGGCTGGGCTCACAGACTGCAACCCAGCTCTCACTCCGATGGAGGAGAGAATGAAGCTAAGCCGCGACAGCACGACGGAGGAGGTGGAAAGATCCTTCACAAACAAACCAAAAGGATCAAATTCAATGAAAACATTGTTGTCAGTGGTAAAACGGCGAACAAAAAGTAAGTTTTGAATGATATCCGGAGCGACAAGAATGTTTTTGTAAGGATCGAAACGCCCAAGAGGGGGGTGAATTGGGCTTTTTCAAATTTTAGAGCAAAGGGCAGCCCGGTGCATGTAGCTCCCGCTTGCGCAGGGTCCGGGGAAGGGTCCGACCCATTTGGGTCTTTTGTACGCAGCCTTTCCTTGCATTTCTGCAAGAGGCTGTTTCCAGGACTCGAACCCGTGACCTCATGGTCACAAGGCGGACGCACACAAGAATGGACGCACACAAGCTTCTCTCTAGCTAGATATAACCTATAGTTGGAGTACAAGAGGTTTTGAAGTGTGGAAGTGGTGGCTCTTGGTCTTGAATGCTTGAGAATGTATAGTGAGGCTCTGGTGATCAAGACTTGACGAAATGGCCGGTTGGAGGGGTATTTATAGCCAGCCCACACGAGATAGCCGTTGGAAAAGTAGGCAGACTTTTTCAGTGAACATCGGATCCTCCGATGCACCCCTTTATATGAGCATCGGTCGAATTCCAAATTAGCTGATGTCATGTGTCAGATGTGACCGTTGGATATACCCGTTGGATCTGACTGTTTAATCGACCGATGTTACTTCAATTCATCATCGGATGATCCGGTGAGTTGATCTTCAGAATTGATTCAGAAATAATGTCTCGGTTGAAATTGACCGATGTACACTTACTTCATCATCGGATGATCCGGTGTGTACTTCAGAATAACTCAGATATCATCCTTCTGTTGAAATCAACCGATGTGCCACTTCCTTCACATCGGATGATCCGGTGTGTACTGGGCTCTGAGGTCTTCTTCTTCTGCCAACTCAAACTTGACCGATGTAGTCATTTTGCAAGACATCGGATGATCCGGTGAGTGCAACTTGTTTGCTTCGAGTTGTTTTGAGTTGATCTTTTGGAATTTTCTTGAGTGACGTCTTTGACACTTGTTTGAAATGATATTTTGATGAAGTATAAGCTTCTTGTGTTGCCAATTTTGATAGAATAGAGTCGTTGTATGAGTTCTTCATTTAGTCTTCATGAGTATCGAATAACCCCTTATAATAGATCGTTGAGGGGTCTCCATTTGTATCCAATGAGCAGTAGATGGTGTGAATAGATAGTTCATTAACGTTTGATGTGATATACGTGAAACCTCGCATCCACAAACTAATTAGTAATAACGAACGGTTGTCATTAATCACCGAAACCATACCTCACGGGGGCCTAGATGCTTTCAATCTCCCCCTTTTTGGTGATTGATGACAACACAACGAGTAGAGCGTATAATTAATGGAATTAGAACGCAATGCTCAAAAAAGAGATATAACAAGTACAAATTGCAACACAAGTGGCTCGAAGACTCAAATAATAAACAATAAAGCGTAAGAGCACAAAGTAGCACCCGAAGTACAGTAGCAAATAATAATAACAGGCAATCTCAAAGATAACAATAAGTAGCAAAGGGATCGACACTCCCCCTAAAACCAAGAACTCCCACTAGAACTGAGCTAACCTCCCCCTGACTCTAACTCTTCTCCCCCTTTGGCATCAAGACACCAAAAAGGGAAGTCGAGTCCCTACGACTCAGGCGCGCTCCTGGCGATGGTGAAGCGGTCGGCGTCGACGGTGCTGTCGCCGGAGCTGCTGGAGGTGGAGGTCGCTGGCGTTGGAGCTGGAACGGGGGGAGCTGGAGCTGGAGCTGCTGGGGGATCCGCTGAGACTGCTGGCGCCGGTGGAGAAGGTACTGCCGGAAGAGGTGAGGACTGGAACGACGTCGGCGGCAGTACTGGAGCTGGTGCCAGTGGGGGTGCACCTGGAGCCTGACTGAGTCCCGAGTGCTGAGGTGGAAGGGCGACTCCCGTCTGCTGGTAGAGGTTGGTGACCAACCCCAGGATGCCCAACAACATCTGCTGAGTCTGCTGCTGCTGGTCCAGAGTGCGTCGCGTCATCTGGTCGACAAGGTTGGTGAACCTGTCGGTGTCCTCTCGCCTCTGACGGGCGATCTCCAGCTGCATCTCCTGCTGCTGCCTCTGAAGCTGCTCCTGTCGAGCTGCCTGCTGCTCCTGCTGCTGAGCTATCCGCTGAAGTAAGGCAGTGAGCTCTGACGGCTGAGTCACCTGAGCCTCTGACACTGGAGGAGGTGTAGGTGGTGGAGCTGCTGAGCCTCCTGCCTCTGCGTCGTGCTGCCTCGGTGAGGGAGGAGCAGGAGGGAAGTACTCCTCGACACTGTCGCTGGTGTCGCTGTCCGACCATATGTGCTGTAGGTCTCCTCCCTGAGCCTCTGCCTGTGCCAGCTCTGCGTCCTCCTGAGTCAGCTCTGCCCAGTCCTCCTCTGACAGTCTGGCTCGAACCTCACGCTCGACGGGACGGCCAAGGTGGCGGTCTCCCGGAGTGGGGACTCGGTAGTGGCTGAACCGGGTCACGTGCATCTCCGTCAGCTGAGAAACTCCTGGAGTGTCCTCTGGAACCAACTGGTGGAGAAGGTGATAGATCCAGTGACCGAAGACCAACTGTCTAATCATCCCAACTCCGTCGGTGATCACGTCCTCCATCTCGCAGATCAGAATATCTACGATGTCGAACTCCATCCCGTTCATCACATAGAACATGATGGTCTGCTGAAGGCTCGTGAAGCCCTCCAAGTATCCAGACCTCGGTAGTAGGGTACGCCTGAGGACGTGGTGAACTGTCCGAGATGCTGGGGTGAGAAGCGCTGGCACCCTCGGCTGGTCAGGAGTGAACGACTGAGTGAACAGACCTCTGATCTCCTCGAGAGGCGGTGCCACTCCTCCAGTCAGTGGCCTCCTCGGCGGGTCTGCGTCTCCGTAGACTATCTGGTGCAGGCACGTAGAAGAGAGCTCCACACCAAGCAGTCTGCCCAACAAGTCTCGAGACACGTCGTGGATCCGCCCCATGAACATGAAGTGAATCGAGCGACGGCCCTCAGAGACGTGGAGTGTCGCGTAGAACACCCTGACCCACTCCTCGACGTAGGGACTCCTCTGGTGCGAGAGCAAGTCCACAAGTCCTCTGTATCTCTAAAAAAGTGGCCTGATCCCGTGTCCTGCTGCCACTGCAAGCTGATCCCAGTCGATGCTGTTATGATGGAAGAGCTTGTGGCCCCGACGCCTGTAAGTCTCGTACAGGGACGCCTGTGTCAGGGTCCAGAAGCGGGAGTCAACTCGAGCGTCCCTAGGCCGTGGGAACCATTACTCAAGCAACGCTGACCATCTGAGCTTCTTCAGTTGCCTTGCCTTCATCTTCCTGTAGTCGGTGAGTCTGACATCTTCGGCAACTCGGACTGCTGTGTCCATCAGGTGGATGGCCCTTTCGGCCTCTCTGTCCTCGGCGCGGTCAGCCGCAGAGGGGCGCCGACTCGCCGTAGGAGTCTTTCCACCCCCACGAGTCCTCGGGGTGCGCCGGCGGATGAGAGGCGGCACCGGACCGGAGGCTGCTCCTGCCTCTGCCGGGACTCGCGGATCCGTAAGGAACCGCGATGGCCGCGCTCACGCTCCTCGGCGGCGCGAGCGGCCAACTCCGCACGACGAGCGTCCTTGGACATCTTGCGCTTCTTCGCGGCGGGCTCCTCAATAGCCTTGCCCTTTCCTTTGCGATCGCGACCCATCTTGATGCAATTGAGAGCTAGGGTTAGCGACGGTGAAGACGAAAAACAACGAAGGACGTCGCGCGGCACGGAGCAAACCTTAGCGACGAACGGCGAAGCACGGCGAGACCCTAGCGGAGAGGGTGATGCGCTATGGTGGAGGGGAGACGGTGAGGGAGGCGCGACGGAGGAGGGAGCTGCGGCGGCGCGGTGGAACAGCGACGGCGCGGGCACGGGCGGCGCCTAGGCAGCAGCGGCCGAAGGGCGGCGACGGCGGCGCCTGGGAGGC
Source organism: Neostapfia colusana (assembly GCA_030760725.1). Lineage (NCBI taxonomy): Eukaryota > Viridiplantae > Streptophyta > Magnoliopsida > Poales > Poaceae > Neostapfia > Neostapfia colusana. Next base: position 44,465,395 of record JASWHV010000011.1, on the reverse strand, counting down.
GGCGGCGGCGGCGCCTGGGAGGCGGCGACGGCGAGTGCGGGAGAGGCGGCGCCTAGGCGGCGGCGGCCGAAGGGCGGCGGCGGCGGCGCCTGGGAGGCGGCGGCGGGCGCGGGGGTAGCCGGAGGGTGCGAGGACGGCGGCGAGGGCGACGTGCGGCGGCGGAGGTCGAGAAGAAAAAAAAAACGAAGGGCGGCAGAACCGCTTTTTAAACCGTACGGGCAAACCCTAGCCGCGCACAAAACACCGGATGGACCGATGATCATCGGAAGATGCATCGGTCGAGTTCAACAGAGAGTTGTTCCAAAAACTCTCTTTGAGCACCGGATGGACCGACGTTGAGGTGGCGATCATCGGTTGATTTCTGCAGGGCACCAGAAAAACTGAACACCGGATGCTCCGATGTCTTCTGACATGAACTCATCGGTTGATTTGTGACATCTGACTTGATCTTAGCACTGAACTGAAGCACCAATTGATCCGATGATCTGCTGGCCCTAGCATCGGATAATGCGATGACTACAGAAAACCTAAGACTGCCCATATGTGTCCTTGGACTTAAACACACAAAGATAATGATGGGTCCTAGGACTTTTTGGGCAACTCCTAACTGTAAGGGTCTCAGTTTTTGACACCCATTTGCAGTGTTCATCACCACACCACACACCTCATTTGAGCAAGAATGATGAACACAAATGAAGAGCAAGTAACAATTATCAACATGCTCATTAGAGAACAAACTCACACATTGCAAAAGTGGTATTTCCCACATGTGATATAGATGGGCTGGACATATGAAAACTCCTACACTTTGCTAAGGATGCCCATGCCAAGTTTCACCCAAATTCAAAACCTTTTTGAGGTCATTTTGGGTATAGATAGGAGGGGGGCAGTTTGAAACCATATTCAAATTCAAACTGTTTTCACCCACTGAATTTAAAAGTGGAAGGCATATTCTCACTCAGCACATTTTTGTGAGCTCCCACACCAAGTTTCACTCCATTTGGAGTTGATCTTGACATGAGAGAAGGGGGAGAAATTCAAACTTTATTTGAATTTCAAACTGAACTTGTGCTGAAATTCATTCAAACCAAACCTCATTTGAACTTTGATCAATTCCAATGGCTCATGGGTGAATAATTTGAATTGCCAAGGGTAGTATAGGGTTCACTGTTTACCACAGCTGTTAGGAGTAAATTTCAGAGGTTAAAAGGAGGGGTGGGACCCACATGTCAGCCTCTGTCTCAATACAAACCGACTGAAACACAGTTCAGTCGGTTCCCGGCTGCTGTGTGCGCGCGCCACCGAAGGGGGGCAGCCGGCGCCAGCTCCTGCTGCGCGCCCCAAGCCGGAGACCAGCCGCCGGGCTATTTATTCCCTCCCCGGCGTGCTCCGATCACTCACTCCCCGAGCTGCCGGCATACTCGGCCGTTTTTCCACTGCCATCACCGCCGCTCGAGCTCCCGCTTGATCAAGCCGATCACTCGCGAGCACAGCCTCCTCCACAAGCAACACGGCACCAAGGGATCGAGAGCAACCTCCCACACTCCGTGTTGGCCAGTGAGCAAGCTTCCTCGAGCTGTACGAGCCATTTCTCCGGCGAGCCGAACATCGCCGCCGATCGGGCTCCCGTGGACAGCACGGCGCAGCCGTTGTCACGTCCTCTTCTCTGCACAAGAAAGGTACGTGATTGTATGTAGATGGAGTAGCCGAAAGCCGTTTGGCGATTGATCAACCCTCGGCCGAGAATTTCCAAATTTACTCTTGATCAGTTCATAAGAACCGAGCTCACCTTCGGGTGAAATTCGTGCTCTATGCACGAAGGTTGGACGAGCTCGTTACCTAGTAGCTTCTATGCACGCTAGCGCCCACGCTCGAACTGGAATTAGAGAAAACCATCGAGAATCGGTCATGATATGGCTGTTTTCCCCGCCGCCATGGCTGAACACCTCGGCTCACCGTCGAGAGCCTAGTTGCCGGTATTTCTAGCTTCCACCCAGCCCTGGTTCGTGTTTTCCATGCCCTACTGATGCTCTCCGACCGATTTCCGGTCGATTTGGTGCACGGGAGAGCGGGACCGACCTCACCGGAACCCTAGCAGGTGCTGTCACCGGTGCGCACGGGTTTCCGGTCATCGCCGGCGGCCGGCGACCCTACCATCGAGTCCAGGGGGTCGGAAAAGGGGCAGGCGGCAAGTTTCGGGCCGGGGGTGGCCGGGAACTCAATTCCGGCGAGGGTCGCCGGAGAACGCCGCCGCCGCGCAGTTGGCGCGAGGAGGGAGACGACGCACTGTGTGCGGGGCCCACAAGCCAGAGTTTAAACTTTTCCCCGAATTTCAGTTTTAGTTCAAACTTCAAATCCTTATAACTTTGGCTAGAAAGCTCCAAATTGAGTGAACCAAATTTTGCTGGATTCAGCTCTCTGAATACTTTCCAGAAAATCAAGTTTCACTCCATGAAATTCCTTATTTCGCCAGAATTAATTCCTCAAAGTTTAAACTGTTAGGAATTTTAACTGGAGAATCCTTTGGAGGAAAATCCTGAAATTTTGCTGAGATGTTCACCAAAATATCCTTGAACTACCATAAAAATTTCAGATCCATTTGAGCTCATTTAATCCATCTAATGGTGTGATTAGTGAAACTGTTCCAAAGAAAATAGAAAATGTTCAGAAACATTTTCAGAATTTTCTCCGAAATTGTTTGGCTCATATCTTTAGTTAGAGACTTCCAAATTAAGTGAGACCAACTCCATTAGAACCCTCTGAAAATCTAGTTTTCAGGAAGGCATAGTTTGTTTCATGAAAATTCCTAGAACACCCTAAGAGTTCCAATTAAGGTCAAGGACATAATTAATTGTAGAGGGCTCAAATGAGCTTTGCTGCAACTAAAACTTGACCAAGTCTTTGTTTAGGTTGTAACCAAGCCACAGTAAAAGTTTCACAGTCATTAGGTCTGTCTAGCAAGGGTTGTAGACTTCACAACTTCAAAGTTAATACAAATGCATTTAAATTAATACATACATTGCTCTTATCATTTAGTCGCTAAGGTCGAGGAGGAGCCCGAAGTCCTAGACTTCGTTACTCCGGAGGAACAGCTAGCCTACGACCAAGAGCAGCAAGGCAAGCTCCGGTTTGCATTAACCATTTTATAAATTTTTATTGTTTTATAAATTTTTATTGGAAGGGGGGCCTTGGCGCAGCGGTAAAGCTGTCGCCTTGTGACCATGAGGTCACGAGTTCAAGTCCTGGAAACAGCCTCTTGCAGAAATGTAGGGAAAGGCTGCGTACAAAAGACCCAAGTGGGTCGGACCCTTCCCCGGACCCTGCGCAAGCGGGAGCTACATGCACCGGGCTGCCCCTTGAGCACATACTTGTTTCCTTTATTCTGTGCATTAGAGTCTTGTTTGGAAACCCCACTGCATAGCCAAGAAAACCATGGGTTGGGGTTTAGGATTGCAAACCCCGCTAGCTACTGCATTGCTAGGATAGAGTAGGATTCGGTACAAATCGAGTAGTTGGAACTACTCGCGAGAATAGGCTAGAGGCACATTGCTCGGGTAGAGATAGCACATGATACACATGGCAAGAAAATGAGACCGAGCGGAGAGTAAGGGCAGCAGGACGTTGGGGCCTGTGTGCTGTAGCTTCGCTCGTGTCGATTGAGGACCGAGCCGTGTGCGGGCCTGTTGAACAAGCTAGAACAGTACCGAAGACCTACCGGCTATATGGGAACCGGGAAACTGATGTAACTCGGGTAGCTGGGTATTGAGGCATTGCCCGTCGTTCAGAGGGTAGGTTGAGAGCTCGAGGTGTAAATCAGCTGGCGGCACAGAGATGCGCGTGCAGGGACCTCTTGCTCGGGATGATGGGACCGGTTCAATATTTGGCTAACGGGTGAAAGGTAGTCGCGTACGGCGTCCGTGATGGTTGTTGTAGGCAACATCGAGTACGGGCGTACGTGACAGGTTGTTCGGGTAACCCTGCAGGTGTAAATCGATTATAATCGCCGTCCCTCGCGGTCAGTGAGTACCACTTGTTCACTGTACCGTGACGTAGAAAGAACAGGCTAGTCACATGTTAAAATGTTGCTGATTGAAAGCTGGACATTGATTGTTAATGATATGCTGTAGCTTAGTGCTAACTAAAGTTCTTTTCAACTTTGGGCAAAGTACATGAGAGTAATGCGTTTCTTGTTTGATTGCGGCTCTCTCATGTGCCTTAGCGTAAGGTTCTCCACAACCTGCTGCTAAAACTTGAAAGTAAGGTTCCACTAATTAGGCGAGTCCTTGCAAATGAATTTTACCTCATGCAACCCATTACCCTCATGTAGAAGTTCCATGTTTAGGTGAGACGGGTCAGACTTGCTGAGCCTTCGTGCTCACTGCTTGTGTTTGAAGCTTTTGCAGGGTTCTATGAGGAAGGGACTCCCGAAGAGGAGACGGAACCCCAGGAGGGGAACCCCGTCGAGTGGGAGTCGTGCACGCCGCAGAGTTAGTGTGCGTGTGTGCTAGCAAGGACACGTTCGAGGGCTGAACGTGCACTTGATGCTTAGTCTACGCCCGCGAGTGTAGACTAAACTTATTTTGATGTAAACATGTTCATAACCTTGTTTATGTAATAAAATTTCCGCTTCCGCTTTGCACCTTTGACGTGTGTTATACGGTGCTGTGCAACGCAGCACCCCTCAGCGTGATCCTGGCTCGACAGGACCAATGGGGTCGTGTCAGCGTGGTATCAGAGCTCGCTTGAGGTTTAACACAGTACAAAGGTCTTCTTTTTCAAAAATCCAGTGAGGAACGAGTTAGTAGCCCGTATAAGGATGTTATTAGCATATAGAAAGTGGCATGTTAACCTATTTGTTATGTCGGAAAATCGTGCATCTCGGGACGTTCATGTCTTGGGGGGTGCACGTGAGCGCTGTCCACCAGTGCGCACAAGCTGAAGGGTGGAGCCCCACGGGTGGCAGGTAACCCGACCCGCTTTAGTATCCTCTACGACTCTTCATGTCGTTTGGGGTATTCGAGCAACGTCTGTCCCTGGCGTGCGTGGTGCAACATGGGAGACCCCGTCACGTGGTCTGAAACGTGAACACGTAACTCAAGGCGTGTTTGGCTTGAGAACATCCGGGCGAGTGATGACGGCCGGGTGTACAAACTGTATGGATTCCGGGCTCGGTGTGCAGCCGAGTCTGATGATTGGTTGAATTTCTGCAGGTAGCCTTACCACGAAACGGTAGACGTGTAGCATCCGTGTGCGAGTGACGAGTAGTGCCACTGAACTAACGAAGTCGGCTAAGTCCGGTATGGGTTTTTCTTGTGAGGACGTAGTACCGACATAATCTGGTGACGCATCGACGTCACACCCAACTGAATAAACCACTTCATTGTAAAAACTGGAAGGTTTTAATCCAAAGTAGTAAAACTTGATGTAACTCCTTCCCTTGAACAGGATATTCAAAGTTAACAAGCTTTCAACTTATAGGATGTTAAGGACAGAGCACTCTGTTTTCAGCTGAATCAAGGCTGGAGTTAATCAAGAGATTAGAGGTTGAGTTCTTTCGAGGTTGGTGTCGTATGATACATTTCTGGAAAGCTTTGGAAGAGCTTTACAACTTTTCTGTTGAGATCCAGAGGTGTTTCATCCCTTAACCACTCGAAAAATGCAGTAGAGTTGAAACTGTCCAGAAAACAGGACAGAGTAAAGACTCTCTGTAGACTCTCTGTAAATTAAGCATAAATTCCTGCTTAAAAATCCAAAAATAGGAAATGAGGTACTTCTGGAAAGCTTATGAGATGGGTTACGACTTTGTAACAGAAAGTTTTGTCAGATTGGGAACAGAATTTACTGGGATTCTTGGATCAAATCAGTACCTAAAGCAGGGAGGTGCTGTCCAATTGTTCCCAGAAATTCTGTTAACTTTGACATCTCATAACTTTTGAACCAGGACAGATCTTAGGCCAACCAAATACTTTCTGGAAAGCTATTGAAGTTAACTTTAACTTTGATGTTGAGCTCCAGGACTGGTTTTGCTTTTAATTTGGCCTAAATCAGATTGATATGGAAACTGGTCAGGGCGGTCATGGTAACAGCAGATCAGCAGTCAAATTTGTTTAAAAATTTGAACTATGTTTCCAAGTGTTATGGGTTCAATGACATATCTTATGTTATAACTCAGAAGTTTACTGTTTAAATAAATATTTGACATTTCTCAAATATATTTTTACAGATGGCAGCAGATAAACGGTTGGAGAACGGGTGGGTAGTTTCCCACTGCTCTGACCGTAGCGGCTACCCGGAAGCATTGCGGCAAATGCTCCAATATTTCGGGTACAACCAGATGCCGCAATACTTCGCCAAGGAAGAAGGCGAAGAGGGGAACAAGACGTGGACGATCCATGTCGAGGTTCCTGCAGGGCCTACGCCACCCGGTTGGGTGCCATTCACCGTCACGGTGAGAGGAAGACAACCGGAAGGGATGTGGCAAGCGGCAGCCCGTGACACTATGTCACGTTTCTGCCAACTACACGTGCAGGCTATGGAGGGCACACCATACGCACTCGTTCCGGTGGAGGGACGAGCTCAGCATGTGTGGGAAGAGAGGTACGTGGAGGCAACAGACCCGAGTTGCCCAAGGTACAACCCCGCGGAGGCAAATCTCAGTCTCCAGATGAGGGCGGGAAACGCTGTGATGGACAGCCAAGCTGTTCATACGGAGCATCTCGCCACCAAGCTCAAGGAGAGCACCAGCCGTGGAGATCATTTTGAGAGTGCTCACAGTGCACTCCGCAATGTGCTCCTTCCGACGATCAAGCGACTGAATGAACAACACAATCAGTTGCGTCGTCTGAAGAAGGCAAAGAAGAAGAGCCGTGTTGACATCGCGGCGTTGCAAGGGCTGGTGCAGACCCTAACCCAGCAGAATGAGGACCTTGCTCAAGAGCGGGACGACGCTATTGAGGAAGGACAAGGCTGGGAAGAGGACTACAACCAGGCTATGGACGAGGTGCATGCATTGCAGGACCTCGTGCCCCCGGTATTGGGCGTACCGGTAGTCTTGGGTCTTCCAGCCATGGGAGAACCTGGAATGGGAGAAGAGGTGGTAGACCCCGAGCCACCAGCAGAGGTACCGGAGGAGGACGACCCACAAGAGGTCGAGTTCTACTCCGAGTAGGGGGTTGCGGTTGCCAAGTAGGGCAGCTAGGGTAGCGTAACCCAACTTTTGTAATCGGTGACATGTCGTGTAGACAGTAGCGTATGTATAGGTAATGACGACATGAGCACGACTTCTCGGAGATCCGAGAATAATGTATCTTGTATAAAGTTTATGCTTTATCAACATATGTGAATGTTGTGCAAGTTAATCATGTGTCACTTCAATACTTACTGCTGTTTATGGAATTTTGAGTAAGACATGTGCTAATTGCTGCTGTGTTGAATTTCAGAATGACGCGTACTCGTGCCAACCCTGATGTTGGAGGTACTAGCCAAGGGGGAGAGACCTCCCAACCGCCTCCCGAGGACTCCTCGGGACAGCAGCAGCAACAGCAACAGCAAACACCGCCACCGCCACTGTTAACGGTTACATTGGCCGACATTGTCGCGGCAATGGCGGGTTCACATCAGCAGCACACAGAGCTGCTGCAAACGTTAATTGCGAATACGTCTCGCCCAGAGAGACGTCAAGATCGTGAGGAGCGCCAACAGAGCTCCTACTCTGACTTCCTGGCGACTCATCCCCCTGTATTCTCAAGGGCGGATGAACCACTTGACGCGGACAACTGGCTCCGCGCCATAGAGATGAAATTCGGGCTGCTCCAAATCAGCGAGCAGCGCAAGACTCAGTTCGCGGTCCAGCAGCTCCAAGGATCCGCGAGCGCGTGGTGGGCCAACTTCTGTGCTTCACAGCCCACCGACCGAGCGATGACCTGGGCGGAGTTCCGGATGGCATTCAGGGCCTATCATATACCGCCTGGTTTGATGAAGAGGAAGACGCAGGAGTTCCTACACCTGCAACAAGGGAGCCGGAACGCGCTGGAATACTCCAGGGCGTTCAACGATCTCGCGCTCTACGCGTCGTATCACGCGGATACCGACGAGAAGAGGCGAGACCACTTCTACCAGGGGCTTAACCCGCTCCTGAAGGACAAATTGGCGATGTTCAATCGCGGCAGCCTCAACGACATCATTGATGCTGCGATTGTTCAGGAAGACTCCGGCAAGGAGTTAGCGGCGGCGGAGAGAAAGCGAAGCGCGCCGCAGAGCAGCGGAGAAGGAGGCGGTCCTTATCAGAAGTTTCGGATGGTGAATCGCCCACCATCAGGTGCACGCTGGCAGCCACCACAACGGCCGATGCCGTTCCGCAGTCGGCCGTACTCTTCACCGGCATTCCGGCCGGCACTGCCAGCACCACCGCAACAACAACAGCAGCAGCGGGCGATGCCGCGTGCGTTTGCACCTTCGCAACGCATGCCGGGCTTTCGTCCACCAAGTACTCCACCAGCAGCGGCCACGTGTTACAAGTGTGGCCGTCCAGGACACTTCGCGAGCAGTTGCCCAGAGAGGCAAGGCGGCAGAGTGGCACCACAGTTTCCGAGGAGGAATCAACCCCGGAACCCTACTAATGCGCGGCGGGCAAACCCTAGGCCCGGCACTGTCCACCAGCTTGCCATTGAGGACGTGCCGGATGGCGAGCCAATCCTTGCGGGTATGTTCCAACTCCACCAGCATCCCGCTATAGTACTGTTTGATTCAGGCGCCACGCATAATTTTATTAGCCAAGCTTTCATTGCTAAACACAGTTTGCCAATACTGCCCACCGATAGTCCATATTTAATTTGCTCACCGGGTGGGAAGATTTCAGCAAGCGTAATGGTCTCCAAAGCACCATTATGCTTAGCGGGTAGGGTGTACCCCACGTCTCTCATTATCTTAGAGGGACAGAAGGTCGATGTCATCCTAGGGATGTCGTGGTTAACCCGCCACGGCGCTATTTTAGACACCGTCCTTCGAGTCGTGCACTTAAACTCAGAGGTGCACGGTTCTCACTCATTATTTCTGGACAGTCCAGACATAAAACTTTCCAGTGTCTATCAAGCCACAACCATCAGATTGGAAGACATTCCAGTGGTCCGAGAGTTCCTGATGTATTCCCGGACGATTTGCCGGGAATGCCACCCGATAGAGAGGTGGAGTTCAAGATTGAACTTGCACCAGGAACCATGCCAATATCCCGAAGGCCGTACAAGATGGCGCCCAAGGAGTTGGCTGAACTGAAGACTCAGCTCACGGACCTCCTGGAGAAGGGTTTTATTAGGCCGAGCTCCTCGCCATGGGGCTGTTCGGCATTATTTGTCAAGAAGAAGGATGAAACGTTGCGGCTTTGCGTGGACTACCGTCCATTAAATGCCGTAACCATCAAGAACAAGTACCCGTTGCCACGGATCGACATGTTGTTTGATCAGTTGGTCGAAGCAAAGATCTTTTCCAAGATGGATTTAAGATCCGGGTACCATCAGATTAAGATAAGGGCGGAGGACATTCCAAAGACAGCTTTCTCGACAAGGTATGGACTTTATGAGTACCTGGTCATGTCCTTTGGCCTCACCAATGCTCCAGCTCACTTCATGTACTTAATGAACTCGGTGTTCATGCCGGAGCTGGACAAGTTTGTCGTGGTCTTCATCGACGACATCCTAGTATACTCTAAGTCGGAGGAAGATCACAAGAAACATCTGCGTATAGTCTTGCAACGGCTGTGGGATCACAAGTTATACGCAAAGTTCAGCAAATGCGAGTTTTGGATATCGCAAGTGCCTTTCCTCGGGCATATCATCTCAGCAGAGGGTATCGCTGTGGACCCGAGCAAGATCACGCAAGTGCTGAATTGGAAATCCCCGAGAACTGTTCATGAGGTACGGAGTTTCCTCGGACTTGCGGGATATTATCGGAGGTTCATTCCGAACTTCTCGAAGATTGCCAAGCCAATGACAGAGCTGCTGAAGAAGGCTACCAAATATATTTGGAGTCCAGCATGTGAAGCAGCATTCAAGGCTTTAGTCAAGCACCTGACATCAGCACCGGTTTTGGCGCAGCCAGACACAACAAAACCGTTCGATGTGTACTGCGATGCATCCGGCATTGGGCTCGGATGTGTACTGATGCAAGACCGAAGAGTGGTCGCGTATGGATCACGGCAGCTTAGGAATCATGAGCAAAATTATCCAACTCACGACTTGGAGCTCGCTGCCGTGGTACTTGCACTGAAGATGTGGAGGCACTACCTACTCGGTAACCTCGTACATTTATATACCGACCACAAAAGCCTCAAGTACATATTCACTCAGAAGGAGCTGAACATGAGGCAACGAAGATGGTTAGAACTGATAAAGGATTATGAGATAGAGATCCATTATCATCCGGGCAAGGCAAACGTTGTGGCAGATGCGCTGAGCCGCAAGTCACACGTCAATAATCTGACCATCACACCGTTGGAAGAGAGCGAACCACCACTACATGTGATTCCACACGGAGCTCTCTACAACCTAGCTTTGATCCCCACCATCCGTGAAGAGATAGCGGCAGCCCAGAAGAATGACCAGGGCATGTCACATTTGCGGAGACGTGTAGACAGTGGGGAGTTGAAATGTTTCCGGAAGGACGGAGACGGCGTCCTATGGTTCAAGAACCGGATCGTCGTACCCCGAAACCCGGAGTTACGGAAGAAAATCTTTGATGAGGCTCACTTATCAAAGTTTTCTATTCACCCCGGCAGTAACAAAATGTATCAAGAACTCAGAAGAAGGTTTTGGTGGACACGGATGAAGCGAGAGACTGCAAAATACGTGTCCGAGTGTGATACATGCCGAAGGGTGAAGGCAGACCACATGCGGAAACCGGGACTGCTGCAACCACTGGGCATTCCTGCCTGGAAGTGGGAGGACGTGAGCATGGATTTCGTCGTCGGTTTACCCACCACTTTACAGAAACATGATTCTGTGTGGGTAATCGTCGATCGGCTCACCAAAGTTGCCCATTTCATCCCGGTCAACACCAACTACAACGCCAAGAAGTACGCTGAACTATACATCTCACGGATCCTATGCTTATACGGCGTACCCCGTACCATCATATCGGACCGGGGCACTTTATTTGTGTCTCGTTTTTGGGAGCAGCTACACGCTGCCTTGGGGACGAAGCTGATCCGTAGTTCAGCCTACCACCCGCAGACGGATGGGCAAACGGAGCGGGTAAATCAAATCTTAGAAGACATGCTACGAGCTTGCGCTATCAACCACGGCAAGAATTGGGATGATCACTTGCCGTTAGCCGAGTTCTCGTACAACAATGGGTACCAAGCCAGCATCAAGATGGCGCCCTACGAGGCGCTATACGGCAGGAAATGCCGCACACCATTGAACTGGTGTGAGTCTGGCGAGAGGGTTACCTTCGGGATTGACCTTGTCAACAACACGGAAGAAAAGGTTCGACTGATTCAAGCGAACCTAAAAGCCGCTCAATCCCGTCAAAAACAGTATGCGGACCGGAGAAGGCGCCCATTACAATTCGAAGTTGGAGATCACGTATATCTACGGGTGTCTCCAATGAAGGGCATAAACAGATTTGGGGTGAGAGGAAAGTTAGCACCCCGCTTCATCGGTCCATTCCAGATTACCGAAAGATGTGGATCGATGGCATACCGGCTGAAATTACCAGAAGCACTTTCCGGTGTGCACGACGTCTTTCACGTTTCCCAGCTGAGGAAGTGTCTCAAGCTATCAACTACCGTTCAGCTGGAAGACATTGAAGAACTGCAACCGGATCTCACCTATCGGGAGGAACCAGTGCAGATTATTGATGAAAAGGCCTGAACCACACGCAACCGTACGTTGTGGTTCTACAAGGTTCTGTGGAGTAATCACTCCATGGACGAAGCGACATGGGAGAGCGAAGAATTCCTTCGCACTAACTACCCCGACTTTCTCACGTCGCATATCCGGTAATTTTCCACCGTCCTCTCTCTCATTTTCACCTTATAATCTCGGGACGAGATTCTTTTAAGGGGGGAGGAATGTAAGGGTCTCAGTTTTTGACACCCATTTGCAGTGTTCATCACCACACCACACACCTCATTTGAGCAAGAATGATGAACACAAATTAAGAGCAAGTAACAATTATCAACATGCTCATTAGAGAACAAACTCACACATTGCAAAAGTGGTATTTCCCACATGTGATATAGATGGGCTGGACATATGAAAACTCCTACACTTTGCTAAGGATGCCCATGCCAAGTTTCACCCAAATTCAAAACCTTTTTGAGGTCATTTTGGGTATAGATAGGAGGGGGGCAGTTTGAAACCATATTCAAATTCAAACTGTTTTCACCCACTGAATTTAAAAGTGGAAGGCATATTCTCACTCAGCACATTTTTGTGAGCTCCCACACCAAGTTTCACTCCATTTGGAGTTGATCTTGACATGAGCGAAGGGGGAGAAATTCAAACTTTATTTGAATTTCAAACTGAACTTGTGCTGAAATTCATTCAAACCAAACCTCATTTGAACTTTGATCAATTCCAATGGCTCATGGGTGAATAATTTGAATTGCCAAGGGTAGTATAGGGTTCACTGTTTACCACAGCTGTTAGGAGTAAATTTCAGAGGTTAAAAGGAGGGGTGGGACCCACATGTCAGCCTCTGTCTCAATACAAACCGACTGAAACACAGTTCAGTCGGTTCCCGGCTGCTGTGTGCGCGCGCCACCGAAGGGGGGCAGCCGGCGCCAGCTCCTGCTGCGCGCCCCAAGCCGGAGACCAGCCGCCGGGCTATTTATTCCCTCCCCGGCGTGCTCCGATCACTCACTCCCCGAGCTGCCGGCATACTCGGCCGTTTTTCCACTGCCATCACCGCCGCTCGAGCTCCCGCTTGATCAAGCCGATCACTCGCGAGCACAGCCTCCTCCACAAGCAACACAGCACCAAGGGATCGAGAGCAACCTCCCACACTCCGTGTTGGCCAGTGAGCAAGCTTCCTCGAGCTGTACGAGCCATTTCTCCGGCGAGCCGAACATCGCCGCCGATCGGGCTCCCGTGGACAGCACGGCGCAGCCGTTGTCACGTCCTCTTCTCTGCACAAGAAAGGTACGTGATTGTATGTAGATGGAGTAGCCGAAAGCCGTTTGGCGATTGATCAACCCTCGGCCGAGAATTTCCAAATTTACTCTTGATCAGTTCATAAGAACCGAGCTCATCTTCGGGTGAAATTCGTGCTCTATGCACGAAGGTTGGACGAGCTCGTTACCTAGTAGCTTCTATGCACGCTAGCGCCCACGCTCGAACTGGAATTAGAGAAAACCATCGAGAATCGGTCATGATATGGCTGTTTTCCCCGCCGCCATGGCTGAACACCTCGGCTCACCGTCGAGAGCCTAGTTGCCGGTATTTCTAGCTTCCACCCAGCCCTGGTTCGTGTTTTCCATGCCCTACTGATGCTCTCCGACCGATTTCCGGTCGATTTGGTGCACGGGAGAGCGGGACCGACCTCACCGGAACCCTAGCAGGTGCTGTCACCGGTGCGCACGGGTTTCCGGTCATCGCCGGCGGCCGGCGACCCTACCATCGAGTCCAGGGGGTCGGAAAAGGGGCAGGCGGCAAGTTTCGGGCCGGGGGGTGGCCGGGAACTCAGTTCCGGCGAGGGTCGCCGGAGAACGCCGCCGCCGCGCAGTTGGCGCGAGGAGGGAGACGACGCACTGTGTGCGGGGCCCACAAGCCAGAGTTTAAACTTTTCCCCGAATTTCAGTTTTAGTTCAAACTTCAAATCCTTATAACTTTGGCTAGAAAGCTCCAAATTGAGTGAACCAAATTTTGCTGGATTCAGCTCTCTGAATACTTTCCAGAAAATCAAGTTTCACTCCATGAAATTCCTTATTTCTCCAGAATTAATTCCTCAAAGTTTAAACTGTTAGGAATTTTAACTGGAGAATCCTTTGGAGGAAAATCCTGAAATTTTGCTGAGATGTTCACCAAAATATCCTTGAACTACCATAAAAATTTCAGATCCATTTGAGCTCATTTAATCCATCTAATGGTGTGATTAGTGAAACTGTTCCAAAGAAAATAGAAAATGTTCAGAAACATTTTCAGAATTTTCTCCGAAATTGTTTGGCTCATATCTTTAGTTAGAGACTTCCAAATTAAGTGAGACCAACTCCATTAGAACCCTCTGAAAATCTAGTTTTCAGGAAGGCATAGTTTGTTTCATGAAAATTCCTAGAACACCCTAAGAGTTCCAATTAAGGTCAAGGACATAATTAATTGTAGAGGGCTCAAATGAGCTTTGCTGCAACTAAAACTTGACCAAGTCTTTGTTTAGGTTGTAACCAAGCCACAGTAAAAGTTTCACAGTCATTAGGTCTGTCTAGCAAGGGTTGTAGACTTCACAACTTCAAAGTTAATACAAATGCATTTAAATTAATACATACATTGCTCTTATCATTTAGTCGCTAAGGTCGAGGAGGAGCCCGAAGTCCTAGACTTCGTTACTCCGGAGGAACAGCTAGCCTACGACCAAGAGCAGCAAGGCAAGCTCCGGTTTGCATTAACCATTTTATAAATTTTTATTGTTTTATAAATTTTTATTGGAAGGGGGGCCTTGGCGCAGCGGTAAAGCTGTCGCCTTGTGACCATGAGGTCACGAGTTCAAGTCCTGGAAACAGCCTCTTGCAGAAATGTAGGGAAAGGCTGCGTACAAAAGACCCAAGTGGGTCGGACCCTTCCCCGGACCCTGCGCAAGCGGGAGCTACATGCACCGGGCTGCCCCTTGAGCACATACTTGTTTCCTTTATTCTGTGCATTAGAGTCTTGTTTGGAAACCCCACTGCATAGCCAAGAAAACCATGGGTTGGGGTTTAGGATTGCAAACCCCGCTAGCTACTGCATTGCTAGGATAGAGTAGGATTCGGTACAAATCGAGTAGTTGGAACTACTCGCGAGAATAGGCTAGAGGCACATTGCTCGGGTAGAGATAGCACATGATACACATGGCAAGAAAATGAGACCGAGCGGAGAGTAAGGGCAGCAGGACGTTGGGGCCTGTGTGCTGTAGCTTCGCTCGTGTCGATTGAGGACCGAGCCGTGTGCGGGCCTGTTGAACAAGCTAGAACAGTACCGAAGACCTACCGGCTATATGGGAACCGGGAAACTGATGTAACTCGGGTAGCTGGGTATTGAGGCATTGCCCGTCGTTCAGAGGGTAGGTTGAGAGCTCGAGGTGTAAATCAGCTGGCGGCACAGAGATGCGCGTGCAGGGACCTCTTGCTCGGGATGATGGGACCGGTTCAATATTTGGCTAACGGGTGAAAGGTAGTCGCGTACGGCGTCCGTGATGGTTGTTGTAGGCAACATCGAGTACGGGCGTACGTGACAGGTTGTTCGGGTAACCCTGCAGGTGTAAATCGATTATAATCGCCGTCCCTCGCGGTCAGTGAGTACCACTTGTTCACTGTACCGTGACGTAGAAAGAACAGGCTAGTCACATGTTAAAATGTTGCTGATTGAAAGCTGGACATTGATTGTTAATGATATGCTGTAGCTTAGTGCTAACTAAAGTTCTTTTCAACTTTGGGCAAAGTACATGAGAGTAATGCGTTTCTTGTTTGATTGCGGCTCTCTCATGTGCCTTAGCGTAAGGTTCTCCACAACCTGCTGCTAAAACTTGAAAGTAAGGTTCCACTAATTAGGCGAGTCCTTGCAAATGAATTTTACCTCATGCAACCCATTACCCTCATGTAGAAGTTCCATGTTTAGGTGAGACGGGTCAGACTTGCTGAGCCTTCGTGCTCACTGCTTGTGTTTGAAGCTTTTGCAGGGTTCTATGAGGAAGGGACTCCCGAAGAGGAGACGGAACCCCAGGAGGGGAACCCCGTCGAGTGGGAGTCGTGCACGCCGCAGAGTTAGTGTGCGTGTGTGCTAGCAAGGACACGTTCGAGGGCTGAACGTGCACTTGATGCTTAGTCTACGCCCGCGAGTGTAGACTAAACTTATTTTGATGTAAACATGTTCATAACCTTGTTTATGTAATAAAATTTCCGCTTCCGCTTTGCACCTTTGACGTGTGTTATATGGTGCTGTGCAACGCAGCACCCCTCAGCGTGATCCTGGCTCGACAGGACCAATGGGGTCGTGTCACTAACCTCTAATAGAAGGCTTCAAATATAGTGCCACACATTGGCTAAGCCCTTAAGCAAAGATAACACACAAGGTTAGGAGGGAAACCACGAAAATGTAAGGCTCATGCTTTGTGAGCTAGAGTATGGAAAACTTCTATCTCTTTAAAGCATGTACCTTTAGAATTTTGCTCTATCCACATCCTATGAGTTGAGATATTGCATTTTGAACAAGTCTCCTTCTCATGATGTGGGTTCCCCTTTGTGACAATCTACCGTGTGCAATGCCAAACAAAATAATGCAAGATATTAAATGAGTGCAAGTCTATATGGCAGGAATCATGCAAAGCATAATGTAAATCTATCTTGCCAAGTTTAAACCTTCCAAAGGCTTCTTCAGGGAAAACTATTTCTAGCTCGCCCCTATCCTTTGGGAGTTAGACAAGACCTATTTGATATGCAACTTACATGAACAAGGCATCTTACATGACGTTAGACGCATCTAGCACATTTAATTCACTTCTAAGTCTAGAAAAAGTTTTCTCATCAAGTGGTTTAGTGAAGATATCCGCCAATTGTTCTTCGGACCTAATACCTTGCAAAGAGATGTCTCCTTTAGCCTCATGGTCCCGCAAGAAGTGATGGCGAACATCAATGTGCTTAGTGCGGGAGTGTTGAACGGGGTTTCTAGCTATCTTAACCGCACTTTCATTGTCACAAAGGAGAGGCACACAATCAAATTTAATTCCAAAGTCCAAAAGGGTTTGCTTCATATATAGAATTTGGTCACAACATGCACCGACCGCTATATACTCTGCCTCCGCGGTGGACAAAGCCACAGAGTTTTGCTTTTTGCTCGACCAAGATACTAGGGAACGCCCAAGTAAGTGGCACCCACCGGAGGTACTCTTGCGATCCACACGGCATCCAGCAAAGTCCGAATCCGAGTAACCCAAGAGATGGAAACTAGCGTTCTTGGGGTACCACAAACCTACACTTGGGGTATGCTTGAGATACCTAAGTATCCTAAAGACCGCCTTACGATGCGATTCTTTAGGTGCCACTTGAAAGCGAGCACACAAGCACACACTAAACATGATATCGGGCCTAGATGCGGTAAGATATAACAATGAACCAATCATGGAACGGTAATGAGATTGATCAATAGGTTTACCGTCCATGTCCGCGTCGAGATGACAATTTGTCGCCATTGGAGTACTTCTTGAGCTACAATCTTCCATTTCAAACTTCTTCAAGAGGTCCTTGGTGTACTTCTCTTGGTAGATGAAAGTCCCCTCTTGAAGTTGCTTGATTTGAAATCCTAGGAAGAAATTGAGTTCTCCAATCATTGACATCTCGAACTCCCTAGACATCATGGTGCCAAACTCAAGGCTAAGAGATTTGTTAGTTGAGCTAAAAATAATGTGATCAACGTAAATTTGACAAAGAAATAAATCCCCGTTGATGTCCTTGGTGAAAAGTGTGGTATCCAACCTCCCGATCTTGAATCCTTGCATGACTAGGAAATCCCTTAGACGTTCATACCATGCCCTAGGTGCTTGCTTGAGCCCGTAGAGCGCCTTGTGTAACCTATACACATGATTAGGATTACTCGGATCTTCAAACCCGGGAGGTTGCTCAACAAAAACAAGCTCGTTAATATAACCATTGAGGAAGGCACTTTTAACATCCATTTGATAAAGCATAATATTGTGATGCGAAGCAAAAGCAAGGAGTATGCGAATAGCTTCTAACCATGCGACCGGGGCGAATGTCTCTCCAAAATCTAGTTCTTCAACTTGTGAAAAACCCTTGGCCACAAGCCTTGCCTTGTTGCGGACCACCACCCCATTCTCGTCTTGCTTGTTGCGGTACACCCACTTCGTTCCGATGACGTTCTTGTCCTTAGGTCACTCCTCCAATACCCAAACTTCATTGCGGATGAAGTTATTGAGTTCTTCTTGCATAGCCATCACCCAATTGGGATCTTGGAGTACTTACTCAATATTTGTGGGTTCTATACACGAAACAAAAGAGTAGTTCTCACAAAATGAAGCAACATGGCGAGAACGAGTACTTACTCCCTGTGACGGACTTCCGATGATTTGATCCATCGGATGTGCCTTGGAGATGCGCCCATGCCTCATAAGAGGTTGTGAGGCACTTGGTGGTGGTGAGGCATCTTGCTCGTCTTATGGTTGGACTTGACCTTGGACTTCTTCTTCTTCTTGGTGTTGTGTGGCATGTGAATCTTGCATTGGCAATGGATCATCTTTCTCTTCTTCTTCATCAATTTGAGGCGCCATGGAGGTGTTGATGTTGGAACTTGAGGCTCCCCTTTGATCATGGCTCTCCTCAACTTCGGGCTTGATGTCTCCTATGGTCATGTTCTTCATAGCTTCTCGTAGAGGCTCATCATCTATATCATCATGACCAAAACTCTCCTCTTGGGAGCCATTAGTCTCATCAAACTCAACATCACAACTTTCTTCAACTAACCCGGAGGTTTGGTTGAATACTCGATATGCTTTTGAGTTTGACGCATAACCAAGAAAGATACCAACATCACACCTTCTTTCAAACTTACCGAGTCTTTTCTTGCGGTAGATGTAGCACTTGCACCCGAAGACTCGGAAGTAGGAGATGTTGGGCTTTCTCCCAATGAGGAGCTCATATGGAGTCTTTTGAAGTAGTCGATGAAGATAGACCCTATTTGCGGCATGGCACGCCGTGTTGATTGCTTCGGCCCAAAACTTCTCCGACGTGCCATAGTCATAAAGCATTGCTCTTGCAAGGGTGATGAGAGTCTTGTTCTTCCTTTCAACGACACCATTTTGTTGAGGGGTGTATGTGGCCGAAAACTCGTGCTTCACGCCTTCACGATCACACCACTCCCCAATGTTGTAGTTTTTGAACTCGGTGCCGTTGTCACTCCGGACCTTGATGATGGGAAGTTGAAATTCCCTTTGAGCTCGTTTAGCGAAGGTCTTGAAGATTTCCGGAGTTTCACCCTTGTCACCTAAAAACAATGTCCAAGCATAGCGAGAGTAGTCATCAACAATAACAAGACAATAGAGGTTACCGCCAAGACTTTGGTATGTGGATGATCCGAAGAGGTCCATGTGAAGTAGTTCAAGTGGCTTGGAGGTTGACACCATTGTCTTCATCGGATGGTGTGAGGCAACTTGCTTCCCGGCTTGACACGCGCTACAAAGCTTGTTCTTCTCAAAAGTGACATCCTTCACGCCGGTCACCATCCCAAGCTTGAATGACTTCTTGAGCTTGCTCATCCCAATGTGAGCAATGCGCCGATGCCATAGCCATCTCAAACTTGTCTTGGTGAAAAGACAAGTGGTCAAGCTAGCATCCTTGTTGGAGAAGTCCACCAAGTAAAGATGTCCATGCCGAAAACCTTTGAATATTAGTTCTTTGCTTGATTCACTGGTCACCACAACACCATTCTTGTCAAATGTGCACGTTAGTCCAAGATCACATAATTGTGCAATAGAGAGTAAATTGAAACTAAGAGACTTAACGTAAAGCACATTGGAGATAGACAAATCATGAGAAATAGCAATTTTACCCAAACCAATTACCTTCCCCTTTGAGTTATCACAAAAGGTGACTTGTTCATGATTGCCGGGGTTCTCTATGGAGGTGAACATACCATCATTGCCGGTCATATGTTGAGTGCACCCACTATCGAGTACCCAATGCTTTCCTCCGGCTTTGTAGTTCACCTACACACATGAAGTTAGTTTTGAGTTTAGGAACCCAAGCCAACTTAGGTCCTTGTATGTGTGATACAAGTGATTTTGGGACCCAAAGTTGCTTGGGGAGCTTCCCCTTCATGCCCTTGATGTCTTTGCCGATGAACCTTGCCTTCACCTTTCCACCTACTTTGCTCAATAGATAGTGATAATCATTGAAAGTAGATTTGTAGTTAGGAGGCAATTTGGGAGAAGGACGGTTGGGAAGAGGACACTCTCTCGTGTAATGTCCGGTGACCTCACAATGTTGGCAATAGGAACCAACTTCCTTGATGAAGCTTGTCCTAAGCTCCGGTGAGGGCACCTTTCCTTTGTTGGGCACCGGGAAGGATCCAAGTCCCCTCTTGTTGAAGCTTTTAGCTTGTTGGTAGAGGATTTCCTTGTGCTTGTCCTCCCCCTTAGAGAGTCTTGCCACACTAGTGCGAAGACTTTCAATTTCGTCCATTAGCTCCTTCTCCCTAGGGCTTGCTTTCAAAGGCAAAGACTTATCCAAAATATTAGTGGCATGTGAATTAGATGATATTTTGCCATCAAGGGTTTCTTTCTTTTTGTTTTTCAATTTAAGTTCAATCGCTTCATAAGCAAGGTTAAGCACTTCATGTTCTTGAACCAACTCATTGTGCTTTGCCAAGAGTGCTAAGTTAGCTAAGTCAAGCTCATGATACTTAAGCTTGATTTGAGCATTCTCCTCCTCGATTTGCTTGACATTTGATTTGAGCGTGTCATGCTCTTTAAGTATGGTTACATACTTGTCATGCAAATCGAGGTTAGCACTTTCAAGCTTACCACGAGCTAGCTCAAGAGCCTTAACCTTAGCCTTTTCCCTTTTTATAATGACATGATATTCATTAATCATAGATGCTAATTCATCGGGTAAAAGCTCATCATCATCATCGCTAGAATCTTCACATACCTTTGAGTTACCTTTCGCCATTAGGCACATAGGAGGTGGACGAAGAGGTGAGTCATCCTTGTTGACGACGGCGAGGCCCGCCAAGTTTTCTTCATCTTCACTATCTTCGTCGCTTGACTCTTCATCCGTGATCCACTCATTGGCTTCACACATGAAGACCTTTTGAGGCCCTCTTCTCTTCTTTGGAAAGAGCTTGGTTTTCTTGCTTTTGTCAAATTTCTTCTTTCCAAAAGAGCGCTTGGGCTTGACCTCCTCTTCATCATCACTTTCTTCTAGCTTATGATGCTTGCCATTATCCTTCATTTTGTCCGGTCTTGGACAATCATATGATATGTGGCCTAGGTCACCACAATTGTAGCACGTCTTGTTTTCATCTTTTCTTGGCAAGAAGACTTTCTTCTTGGGATCATAAGAGTATCCCTTCTTTGCAATCTTGGAGTTGAGGCGTGAGAATTTACTCATCATCAAAGCAAGCTCATCATCATCATCTTCGCTTGTTTCTTGCTCTTCTTCACTTGAGCTAGGCTCAACCACTTTCTTCTTTTTGGGAGTTGTCTTCTTGGTTGAAGCCTTGAGAGCAATGGTTTTTGATGATGACTCCTCCATCATTCCAAGTACGCTCATCTCATGAGCATGAATTTCTCCAATGAGCTCCGAAACTTCAATGTTGTCTAGTGACTCTTTTTGGAGCATTGAATTGATAATGTTGTACTTGGGCTTGGGTAGAAGCATGAGGATCTTGCGATTGATAAGTCCCTTGCCAAGAGAAACAATGTCAAGTGCGTTAATTTCCTCAATGAGCACATTTAAACGAGAAAACATTTGGTTAACATTCTCATGAGGAAACATCTTAAATTCATCATATTTTGATTTAAGCATGTGATATTTGAGTTCTTTAACACGAGATGAGCCCTCATGTATTTCAATTAGACATGCCCAAATTTCACACGCTTTTTCCTTACTAGCAATCCTAGCAAAGACATCTTGACTAATGCATTCATATATGGCATTTCTAGCCTTAGCATCCCATTTTAATTGGTCACCAACATAGTCGAGATTTCCAAACCCCGCATGGGTCGCTTCCCACACTTCGGGAGCAATTGCCTCAAGGTAAGCGCGCATGCGTGCTTTCCAATAAGCAAAATTCTTGCCCTCGAAGGTAGGAACCGAACCCCCATTCTAGAGGGGGGGGTGAATTGGGCTTTTTCAAATTTTAGAGCAATTTAAAACTTAATGGTTGAAGCCCAATTCCCTATGCGAACTAACTACGCAAGCAAGAGTGTTAAGTGCGGAATAGTAAATGCGTAATAGTAAGGGGGTGAGGAGAGAAATGCAAACTCCCGCGGAGACTCGGAGACACGGCGATTTTTCCCGTGGTTCGGTAAGATCACAAAAATCTACCTACGTCCACGTTGTGGCACCCACCAAAGGGTATAGCCACTCCCAAGTCACCTAGACAAGGGAATCCACTATCTTTCTCCGTTCGCCTTCTCCGGCAAGGTGGAGCTCAAGCCTTGTACAATGGTGATCCTCCGGGCTTCCACAAACGCCTTGGTAAGCTCCGGAGAGATCTCTTCTTCCTCCAACGTTTACAAGGTGAGAGAAGTCACCAAGACACTCTCTCTCACTAGCCCAAAGATTCCAATCACCAAGAATGGACGCACACAAGCTTCTCTCTAGCTAGATATAACCTATAGTTGGAGTACAAGAGGTTTTGAAGTGTGGAAGTGGTGGCTCTTGGTCTTGAATGCTTGAGAATGTATAGTGAGGCTCTAGTGATCAAGACTTGACGAAATGGCCGGTTGGAGGGGTATTTATAGCCAGCCCACACGAGATAGCCGTTGGAAAAGTAGGCAGACTTTTTCAGTGAACATCGGATCCTCCGATGCACCCCTTTATATGAGCATCGGTCGAATTCCAAATTAGCTGATGTCATGTGTCAGATGTGACCGTTGGATATACCCGTTGGATCTGACTGTTTAATCGACCGATGTTACTTCAATTCATCATCGGATGATCCGGTGAGTTGATCTTCAGAATTGATTCAGAAATAATGTCTCGATTGAAATTGACCGATGTACACTTACTTCATCATCGGATGATCCGGTGTGTACTTCTTCAGAATAACTCAGATATCATCCTTCTGTTGAAATCAACCGATGTGCCACTTCCTTCACATCGGATGATCCGGTGTGTACTGGGCTCTGAGGTCTTCTTCTTCTGCCAACTCAAACTTGACCGATGTAGTCATTTTGCAAGACATCGGATGATCCGGTGAGTGCAACTTGTTTGCTTCGAGTTGTTTTGAGTTGATCTTTTGGAATTTTCTTGAGTGACCTCTTTGACACTTGTTTGAAATGATATTTTGATGAAGTATAAGCTTCTTGTGTTGCCAATTTTGATAGAATAGAGTCGTTGTATGAGTTCTTCATTTAGTCTTCATAAGTATCGAATAACCCCTTATAATAGATCGTTGAGGGGTCTCCATTTGTATCCAATGAGCAGTAGATGGTGTGAATAGATAGTTCATTAACGTTTGATGTGATATACGTGAAACCTCGCATCCACAAACTCATTAGTAATAACGAACGGTTGTCATTAATCACCGAAACCATACCTCACGGGGGCCTAGATGCTTTCAGTTTTTAAGCTGGAAAGTACCCGGAAGACCGGAATCACCTACTGAGGTGACCGGAAGAATGGAACCATTCCCAAGAACGATAGATGAAGGAAAAGAGGGATTGGGAGGATGGGTGGTATGATATGATGCTTCGGAATCAACTACCCAGTCGGCACCTGGTGGAGTAAGGTGCATGGTGCTGAAGGAGGAAGCAAGCGACTGTCGATCCCACGTCGACGGTGGCTCCTGGAGAGGCGCCGATGGCTCCGAGTTCCCAACAGAGTAGTCAGTGCCTCCGTAGGTCGGGGCTGACTGTCCGCCAGAGGAGTATCCAGACCCACTATAGGCCTGAGCTGTCGGCCCACCAGCACTGTGGGCTGGTCCACTGTAGCCGGGGGTAGCCGTGAACGCCGGCTGAGGACGTGGTGGTCGTGGAGGCTGAGAACCCGGGGACGGCCAAGGCCACATGTAGATCTGGCCAGTCCACGGGTTGTAGGGTGTGGGCCAGGGTGCACCTCCCTGGCCGGTACCACCACTACCACCAGTAGTCGAAGCCGTGGGGGGTGCCGCCTGCACTGCTGCCACCACGGCCGCCGTTCTATCCTCGGCGATGACGGTTTCCACCTCCTGTACTGGTAGGAGTAGAAGGTGGACGTGACGGTGGTCCACCAGCAGCTGGTAAGGGTGGACGAGGGGACTGCCCGGAGCCATAGAAGGCTGTGGTAGATCCAGAGCCAGTAGAGCCTCCTGCAGTGATCTCTTCAAGTTCAAGATCACACCATACCTTTTCGAAGGTAGGTAGTGGCTCCAGTCGAAGTAGCCACGTCTGTAGGTGACAATAGCGCTTGTTCAGGCCCTGAAGGACCCGAAGAACAAGAGCGCTGTCGGTGACCGGCTCACCAAGGTCACGTAGGGCATCCGCCATGCCCTTCATCTCCCGACAGTAGGTGGAGATAGAACGATCACCCTGGACGGTGTTCTGGAACCGAGTGCTGATGTGGAGGGCTCGAGTCGCGCGGTTCCCTAGAAACCATTGCTCGAGGACTAGCAGGCCTGTCGAGCAGTATCGCCACCGCGCTGCCTGACGATGTCCTGTAGCTCCTCTGTCAGGGAGCCAAGGATCCAGGATAGTACCAGGCTGTCCATGCTGATCCAGGACACCTATACTGAAGATTTGTCCTGGAGGACGTGGTCATCGTGGCAGTAGCGCCTCAGCGTGAGGAGCACCATATCACGCCACCGGGCATATGAGGTGGACTCAGAGCTGAGAACAATCGGCACGAGCGTCCGGATGTTCTGAATCCCTGCGACCTGTGCATGAAGAGCGGCCACAAGTGAAGTCGAGTACGTACCAGCGTCCGAGGGAGGCTCGTGGACAGCACTCGTCGATCGGCGAGCACTCTCCTCGAGTTGGTGGGATAGTGACGCTACGGAGGCAGGCTCCTGCTCTAGGGCAAGGGCGAGTGCCCGCTCGCGTTCGCGAGAGGCGGCCAGTGCTGCGGCGATGTCAGAGGTCTCCGCAGTGTCGGTGCCGTAGGAAGAAGCTATATTCTCAGCAGTAGCACCGGCGGCTGGAAACGGAATCGGCGGGATCGCCGTGGTGCTCCCGTCGATGTCGAGGCCGGTCGAGTCCCGTAGCACGGAAGTACCTGCCATGAAGGTGACAGCAGTGGCGGGGTTGCTGGTGGTACCGACGAGGGGTCCACCGGCGGCCGGACCAGTTCTCGAGAAGGAGGGGGCGGCGGCACCTCCAGCAGCGAGGGGCCTGGGGGCTGCGACGCCCCCTCCAGAGGCTGTTGTGCCTCCAGATTCGGCAGACCAGAGGGCGGCGGCCCCTCCAGGGGGGCTGGCGGACCCCCCAGGGGCGGCTGCGGCCCCCCCCTCCCCCCCCCCCCCCCCCGTGCGCGCGCGGCCCCCATCCTGGTGGGGGCGGCCCGAATCCAGGCGGAGCCGCCCCGATTCATGGCGCGGCGGCCCCGGATGTGGCGGCGGCGGCCCAAGGTGGGGTGGCGGCGACCCCTTCCTGCGCGCGTTATCCTCCAGAGGAGGCGGCGCCCCCTGCCTGCGCGGCCCCGATCCAACGGCGGCGGGCGGCGCACCAGGGGCGGCGGCTCAGAGGCGGCGGTGGCTCTGGCGGCGGCGGCGTGCGCCCAGGGCTGCGGCGGCGGCGGCTGGGCCATTAGGATTAGGTTTAGCCCTAATCCTAATTATTTCTAGCTAATGATACCATGAAAGAGGGCTAATGATAGCTGTATTGAGATAATGGAAAAGCTGGGGTACACGTGTGATTATATAGAGTGATTAGGAGGGGAGAAAAGACTAAACTACCCCTAACCTTAATCCCTCTCTAATGACTAATATACCCATGTGACACACCCCTAATTACAGTGTCTAACACTCATTACAACTATGCTGCCGCCCTCTTATAGAACCAGGGAGGGCGCAACTTATTAGGAGATTAGATCTGTTAAGCAGAATCTGATCTCAACAACCAAAACAAACTCTGATCAGATCTGTTAGGCAGAATCTGATCTCAACAACCAAAACAAACTTAATCTAATGATAACAAAATCCCCCTTTCTCCCTTATCTAATTAACCCTGCTGGCGCTTCACATATTGGCACCCATAAAAAGAATCGATGACATTTGCCCCCTCACCGAGAAACAGCTTGTCTTCAAGCTGAAAGTGAGGGTACCTCTCCTTTACTTCTTTGAGTGACTTCCAAGTAGCTTCAGCAACGTTTCTATCTTTCCAATGCACCAGAAGTTCCCACATCCCCCTGTTGAGCCTAGCTCTTATAATTTTCGCAGAAGATGGGATAACCCTGCTATGGAGACATTTTGGCAGCTTTGCTTCCTCTGCAGGAACTTGCCCTTCAAACTTCTTGAGGAGAGATACATGAAACACATCATAGATTCTTGCTTTCAACTTTGTATGAAACCTGGCCAATTCTCTCCTGGACCTGGAATGGTCCATAAAAACGTGGTTTCAGTTTTTCTGCCAAGACCTTGTAATTCTAGCTGCAGTCCGGTGATGAAGCTTCACCCAAACCCAGTCACCGACTTCAAACTCAATGAAGCTTCTCTTCTGGTCATGATAGAATTTCATGACATTCTGAGCCTGTTCCAACCTTTCCTTTATTTCCTTCAAAAACTCATCCCTCTCTTGCACTTGCTGGTCCATTGCTGCCAGCCTGCCACTCGAGCTCTCCTTGGTTCAAAAGACATAAGGACAGGGGATCTCTCCCATATACAACTCGAAATGGTGTAGTTTGTAGAGAAGTGTGAAATGATGTGTTGTAGCAATATTCAGCCTATGACAGCCACTTGAGCCAAGTCTTGGGTCTATCTCCCGCCAAACACCTTAAATACATAGTGATGACTTTATTTACCACTTCGTACTGACCATCAGTTTGAGGGTGGAAGGCCGAACTCATCCTCAACTTGACGCCTGCATGTTGAAACAATTTTGTCCAGAAGTTACTAGTAAAGACTGGATCTCTGTCACTCACAATGGAACATGAAAATCCATGTAACTTCACAATCTGCTCAAAGAATTCCTTAGCCACTGATGATGCCAAGTAAGGATGACCCAAGGGAATGAAATGAGCAAACTTTGAAAAACGATAAACCACTATGAGTATCACTGATTTACCTCCCACCTTTAGAAATCCTTCAACGAAATCCATTGCTATATCGCTCCACACTTCCGATGGAATGGGTAGTGGTCGCAGTAGCCCGACCTGATGCAAGTGACCACTCTTATTCTTCTGACATGTGGTACATCACTTAACAAATTCCCTCACACATTTAGCAGCCAGGGGGCTATAGAACTGACTTCTAAAATGATGCAGTGTCTTCTCAATGCCCTCATGGCCCATATGTGATTGTTCCAGCACTTGGGCCCAGAATTCAGAATGTTTAGGCAAAAATATTTTGCCTTTGAACAGAAGCAAATCCTCCACCAAATCCCACCCTTCAGGTGCTGATTGGGCCAAAATTTCATGTTTCCGTTTAGCTGCTGTACTATCTGCGGCCTGTTCAGATTTTAGATCATCAAACAGGGCAAAATGTGGTCCTGACAGGGTCTGCAAACTTCCTTCCTCTACTTCCATTCTTGACAAGGCATCAACTGCCCTATTCTGTTTTCCCGGCCTATACTCCATAGAAAAATCAAAACCAAACAACTTACTCACCCAAATGTGTTGAGGGATAGTGGTGAGGCATTGATCCAGCAGAAACTAAAAGCTATAATGGTCAGTATGCACAGTAAATATTCTTCCCCATAAATATGGTCTCCAATGTGGAATGCTTTCACCAGGCCTATCAATTCCCTTTCATATGCCGGTAATTTAGCAAGCTCGTCAGCCACCGGTCTGCTGAAATAAGCAACGACACCTTCCCCTTCATGGAGTATTGCACCAAAACCTGTCCTTGAAGCATCACAGTCTACTATAAATTACTTCTGAAAATCAGGAAGCTGCAGGATTGGGGCCGAGGTTAAGGCTGTTTTCAGCCTTTGAAAAGCATCCATTGCTGCTGGAGACCAAGAAAATGAGTTCTTCTTGAGAAAAGCGGTCAATGGACTGACAATTTCCCCATAACTTGCAATAAATCTGCGGTAGTACCCTGTTAGGCCTAGAAAACCCCGAAGAGGTTTGATAGTGCGCGGCATGGGCCAAGCCTGAACCGCAGCCACCTTTGATGGGTCCATGGCTACTCCTCCATGTGAGATAATATGCCCTAAATATGCAACAGATTCCTGTCCAAAAAAACACTTGGATTTTTTGAGAACCAAATGATTATCCTTCAAGATTTATAGTGCTGCTTTGACATGTTGGAGGTGCACCGACTATGACAAGCTGTAAATCAGAATGTCATCAAAAAAATACCAGCACTGATTTTCCGAGGAACGGTTTCAACACAGAATTCATCAAGGCCTGGAAGGTGGAGGGCGCATTAGTCAACTCAAAAGGCATAACGAGGAACTCAAAATGGCCATGGTGGGTACGAAAAGTTGTTTTCTCCACATCTGCTGCATGCATCCGCACTTGGTGGTAGCTGCTTCGAAGGTCTAATTTAGTGAAAAAACGAGCCTGTTTACGTTCGTCCAGCAACTCTTCTACTACCGGTATAGGAAACCGGTCCTTGGTAGTTTGCTCATTGAGTGCCCGATAGTCCACACAAAACCTCCAAGTCCCGTCTGCCTTCTTGACTAACAACACTGGTGAGGAAAAAGCTGAAGTGCTAGGGCGGATAATGACTTGTTTCAGCATGTCCTCACATTGCCTTTTAGTTTCGTCTTTCAGCAATTGTGGGTATCTATATTGCCTGACCGCCACCGGAGACACTCCTGCCTTTAAATGAATGTGGTGGTCCTGGATGCGAGGTGGAGGCAGTCTCTGCGGGTCTGAGAACAGATCATAATACTCTTGCAGCAAGACGTCCATTAATTCTGAACCTGTGACGGACTGCAGCGTTGAAACAGAACTTTTGTTGACACCGACCCATCTGACCTCTCTTCTCTAGTCCCAGAAAGTGAGTGTCATCTCATCAAAGTTCTATAGGATAGGTCCCAAGGTTTGCAGCCACTTGACCCCAACACCATGTCCACCCCGTATAAAGGCAGAAGAAAGCAGTCTATAAAAAATACTTCTCATTCTCACCGCCGTGCGCCCGAACTCCTATGGTGGTCATTCTTTCCCCATTTGCTACCTGGACAGAGTCTAGATTTTTTAGTAACCTGTAGTTTCAGCCCTTTAGCCAGCTCTTCATTTATGATTTGAGTGAGTAAACCTTGTGTCCACTAAGACTTTGATTGATTTATGTCCCACCCTCAGCATCAGTTGCATAGTTTTAGGCACCCCAATGCCTGTGAGAGCATGGAGATGCCCAGATCCTCCTCTGCTTTCTTCGGATCCTCACTATCTTCCAACTCCATGACGAAGATGGACTTACCACTGCACTTATGATCTGCAGAATATTTCTCGGTGCAGCGATAACATTCTCCGTTAGCGGGTTTGGCGGCTAATTCCTCAGCTGAGAGACGCCAAAACTTTGGCCTAGATGCCCCTGTAGAGTTCTGGGACGCTGAAACCCCATTTGTCTTGGAAGCAGCAGGAAGAAGGTTCCTGTTTGTGCTGCGCGCAGCAGTCCTTACAATGTTGGTCCTGTCATCTTTCTCCAGCCGCTGCTCAAACACACGAGCCAAACTCATAGCAGACTGCAGATTTGCGGGTGACTGCAATTCTACATCAATCCTCAGTGGTTGTCCCAGCTCTGCAGTAAAGAGATTTATCTGTTGTTTCATCGAGAGATCCTCGCATCTACAGATTAGCGCCAAGAACTGCCTCTGATTTTGCTCCACTGTCCCTGTGCGATACAGTTCCTTGAGTTTTGCCAGGCCATTAGCGCGGATGGGGGGCAAACCGCATGTTCACAAAATCTGCAAATCTCGGCCAAGACAAAATCTCGTGATCTCGTTCCAGTGCATAATACCATTGTGCTGCAGCACCCTCCAAGTGCAAGGATGCTAGCCATACCTTGTCGTCATTCATCGTCCTCATACCCCTAAAATATGTCTCACATTTGGTGAGCCATGTCAATGGATCTGTTTCCCCATCAAAATTTGGAAAGTTAATTTTGGGAAAAGGAGATGAATGCCGACGATCATCATCCTGTGCTGATCGTCCATTAGATTCAAACTCGGGACGTTTGTTGGACTTGAAGAATTCCCCAATTTGGCTCAGCTGGTCTTCAGTTTTGGCAATCATGTTGTCATGCACAGAGAGGCGTGAGTTGATTTTGGATACCTGGGCAAGGATTGTTGGAATAAACCACGTCACGAGGCTTGTCTCTGGCGTGCCAGTCGCGTGTGTGTGCGTGAGTAGATTGGCTCCCGGAGAATGGCTAGAGTGGTTCGGCTCTCGATCAGCTTGCATGGGCGAGCACAGAGGTGCACAAATGTTGGTGCTAGTCAGAGGGAAGGAGTGTGTGGCGCCGCTTCCTGCGGAGAACGCCGCAACGCCTGGACGAGCAGCTCGCGTTGCATGACGTTGTTGAGCGGGACATGCGGATTGTGCGCATGATGGCCGACGTGGAGGCGGTAACTCCCTGGCCTATAAGAAGCCCTTGTAACCTCTTGAATGAAAGTGAGCTGGGTGAATAAATCTTCCAATATTGTTGGTGTTCATCATCGGGAACTCCTTTGTTTTTCGCTGCTTACGTTCGAGCGAGCAGCTCCAACATTTGGCATCAGAGCCAACTCATACCGTGAGAAGGATGGCCACTCCGCAAGGCAAGAAGGGTGGGTTCAACACGCCAGGCTCCGGCAGCTCCGTGGTGGCAGAGTGCTTCGTCCCCAACTCCGGCTCCGTTGAGTTATTGATGCTGACCAAGACGAACTACCATGAGTGGTCGCTGGTCATGCAGGTGAGTTTGGAGGCGCTTGGGCTGTGGAACGCGGTGGTGACCGCCTCTGCCGACCATCGCGAGGACCGGCTGGCTTTGGCCACCATCCTGCGTGCGGTGCCGGCGGACTTGAAGGTCGGGCTTGCGGTGAAGAAGACCGCCGTGGAGGCGTGGGATGCAGTAAAGAGGATGAGGATGGGTGATGTGCGCGTGAAGGAGGCAAACGCGCAACTGCTTCTGAAGCAGTACGAGACGATCACGTTTGGCGACGGTGAGTCCGTCGAGGAGTTCGTCATGCACATCACCGGACTCGTCGGCAACCTGCACGAATTGGGCGAGAAGATTGAGGAAAGTCGCGTGGTGAAGAAGATCCTACGCGTGCTCCCATCGAGGTACAACCAAATTGCTTGTTCAATGGAGATGCTTCTTGATTTGAACAATATGATGGTGGAGGAGCTTGTCCGTCGACTGCGCGTTGTAGAAGATCGTTGTGGTGCTGAGGCGGTTGCAGAGTGTGCCGAACGCTTGCTGCTCACTGAGGAGCAGCGGGAGGCACGTTGGCGACAACGCGGCAAGTATCTGCATCAACGAGGCAAGAATCAGGCGCATGGGGGTGACGAACGGCGTGGCAGCGCAGAGAATGGAGGCGGACGCAACAACGTTGACACCAACAACGACGACAACAGCAGGGTCTTGGGGAGCAGCAGACGTGCCAAGAGCCGCTATCGGGGGTGGTGTTTCAACTGCGGCGAACGTGAGCATATGGCCAGAGATTGCCGCACAAAAAAGAAGGAGAAGGCCCTCCTCGTCGACGTTGATGACGAGCTGACGTTGCTGTGATGGTGCATGTTGTCGTGCCGTAGTTTAGGGGGTGATTGTTGGAATAAACCACGTCACGAGGCTTGTCTCTAGCGTGCGAGTCGCGTGTGTGTGCGTGAGTAGATTGGCTCCCGGAGAATGGCTAGAGTGGTTCGGCTCTCGATCAGCTTGCATGGGCGAGCACAGAGGTGCACGAACGTTGGTGCTAGTCAGAGGGAAGCAGTGCGTGGCGCCGGTTCCTGCGGAGAACGCCGCAACGCCTAGACAAGCAGCTCGCGTTGCATGACGTCGTTGAGCAGGACATGCGGATCGTGCGCGTGATGGCCGGCGTGGAGGCGGTAACTCTCTGGCCTATAAGAAGCCCCTGTAACTTCTTGAATGGAAGTGAGTTGGGTGAATAAATCTTCCAATATCGTTGGTGTTCGCCATCGGGAGCTCCTTTGTTTTTCGCTGCTTACGTTCGAGCGAGCGAGTGTAAATTACTCAGCTCCAACAAGGATCTAATCTAGCTTCTGCTGCACCGTTTGCTCCCTAGAATCATCTTCAATGCCGGCCATGGTGGCTGGCGGCAGTCCTAATCCTGATACCAAGTTGGTAACGAACTTTCTCCTTGGTGAGCGCAGGGGAGAGAGAAGTCTCTGCCTCGAGGTTGTGTCTAACCTGAGAGGGTAGCGAGGATGAGTAGATAAACAAGAGGAGATGTCGCCTGGGTTGGGTGAATGCGCAGCCAGGGTGACCGAAGAAGAACCCTAGGGAAGGGGGATACTTTATTTCTTCGTTGCCTCATTACAACTATGTTGCCGCCCTCTTATAGAACCAGGGAGGGCACAACTTATTAGGAGATTAGATCTGTTAAGCAGAATCTGATCTCAACAACCAAAACAAACTCTGATCAGATCTGTTAGGCAGAATCTGATCTTAACAACCAAAACAAACTCTGATCTCAACAACCAAAACAAACTTAATCTAATGATAACAAAATCCCCTTTTCTCCCTTATCTAATTAACCCTGCTAGCGCTTCACATAATGGCGCCCATAAAAAGAATCGATGACAAACTCATATACTCGGTCTTGATCCTACTAAGTCTAAACCTCTTGAACTCTAAGGTTTGTCTCCATTGCTCTATTTTCTTATCAGCGCCATCCCTAGTTTTATATGCCAACACTACATCATCGGCAAAGAGCATGCACCAAGTGATATCCCCTTTTATATCCTTCCACACCTCATCCATCACTAAGGAATAGATGTATGGGCTCAAGGCTTATGTAGTCCTATCGTGATAGAAAATGTATCGGTCTCATATCACTTACACACACGTCATAATATTATTGTACATATCCTTGATAAAGGTAATGTACTTTGTTGACACTTTATGTTTCTCTAATGCCCACCACATAACCGACCATGATATCTTGTCATACGTCTTCTACAAGTCAATGGACACCATATGTAGGTCCTTCATAAGCTAATGAAGCATGAAAGTCACTTCCATAGTAGACCTACTAGGCATAAAACCAAACTGGTTTTTAGTGACATTGGTCACTGTACTCAAGCGGTGTTCAATCACTCTCTTCCAAAGATTCTTAGTATGACCCACAAGCTTAATCCCTCAGTAATTAGGACAACTTTGAATATCTCCTTTATTTTTGAATATAGGTAATAATATACTTTTCCTCCACTGTTCAAACATCTTGTTTGACTGAAAAATATGGTTGAATAGTTTCGTCATACTATTGCTACGTCCTCAAGATATCTCCGCACCTCAATAGTGACATCATTAGGGCCGAGGGACTTTCCTCCTTTCATTTTTTTAAGGCATCCTTAACCTCAAACTCTTGTATCCTTCGCACGAACCGTCTATTGGAGTCATGAAAAGAGTCATCTAGCTCGAGCATAATGCTTCCATTTCCAGCATTGAATAGCCTATCAATGTAATCTTGCCATCTATTCTTAACCTCTTCCTCCTTCACTAGAATGCGATTTGTCTCGTCTTTTATGCATTTAACTTGATTGAGATCCCTCACCTTCATCTCCTAATTTTTCAGCATCCTGCATATGTCTATTTCGCTTTCTTTTGTCTTTAATCTCTCATATAACTCATCATAGGTATGTCCTCTTGCTTTACTCAAAGCCTACCTTGCATTTTTCTTGGTCTCTTCAGCATGTTGCTTGCGCTTCTATCATATGCCAACTTTTATAACACTCTTTTTCTGCTTAATGGCCTTTTGTACATTTTCATTTTACCACAAAGTGTCTTTATCTATAGGTTTCTTTCCTTTTGTCCCACCAAGTACCTGCTATCTTCCTAATGCATGTTGTCATCTTCACCCACATACTATTTACACCTCTATCATTCCCCAAAAGATCCTTCTGTGATCACCCTCTTTTTAAAGGTTGTGCTTCTCATTTCAATTTCCACCACTTTGTTTTTGTAATTTTGACACCTTGGTCCCGCAAAATTCGTGGCTGGAAGTGAAAGTCGACTACCACAAGCTTATGTTGTGTCACAACACACTCTCCAGGGATCACCTTACAATCTAAACACACCTCCCTATCCTTCTCCTAGTGAGGACAAAGTCAATCTGGCTAGAGTATTGGGCACTACTAAATATCACTAGATGAGACTGCATCTTCCTAAAGAGGTAGCTACCACAAATCATAGGCTACGGCAAAGTCTAGGATGCCCTTACCCTCCTGATTTCTATCGCCACATCCAAAGGCTCCATGTAATCCTCCAAATCGTACATTAGTTGTACCCACATGACAATTGAGATCCCCTATGAGGAGTTTCTCGGTTATTGGTACACTCAATGTTCCAAAAGGTGCTAGGCGCTAGGCGGGCGGTGACCCTCTGCCTAGAGCCTAGTCGTTCTTAGGCGGCGCCTACGCGTTATGAATTGTAGCAGTAATGCACTTTAAAAATTTTAAAAAATACAAAAGTAAAAGTATATTTATCCTTTGCTGGACTAATTTTGGACGGCCTAGTTTTACTCTCCACGTGGCTTTTCCTGTGGCCCACCCACACAGCCCGGCCCAGCACTGCCCTGTAGGGAGATTCGTCCCCCGCACCCCCAACCCACCTGCTTCTCCTCCCCGATCTCCCCGCGGCTGCCGCTTATTCTCGGTCCCCCGCTAGCTCCTTTGCTGATCTGCGCCTGCCGCTCCCTGGAGCCCTCGTCCCACGATCACGACGTTGGCTCCTTGGCTGATCTGCGCCCGACGCTACCTGGAATCCAACCCGCCTTGCGGCCGCCTACCCCCTGAGGCGAGGCGGGCGGCTAGCGCTGAAGCGCGCCTAGGCGCCTGCCTCGTAGCGTACTAGCGCCTTTTGTAACGCTGTGTACACTACTAACCATATCCTCCAAGTCCTCTTAAAATTGCCTCTTAGCACTCATGTCGAACCCGACTTGTGAGACATAAGTACTAATGACGTTCAATACAAGGTTCCCAATAACTATCTTGACTAGGATGATCTTGCCTCCTTGTATTTGGATATCCACTACTCCATCCTTGATGCTCTTATTTATTAGGACACCCACGCCATTCCTAGTCCCAGCCAACCAAAAATATCGAAGTTTAAAACCGGTATTCTCAACTTCTCTCGTCTTTCGACCCACTCATCTAGTCTCTTGTACACAAAGTATATTTACTCGTCTCCTAATCGCAACACCTGTCCTGGAAACAGCCTCTTACAGAAATGTAGGGAAAGGCTGCGTACAAAAGACCCAAATGGGTCGGACCCTTCCCCGGACCCTGCGCAAGCGGGAGCTACATGCACCGGGCTGCCCTTTTTTTTCTCCTAATCGCAACACCTACTAACTCACGTAGCTTTCCCTTCAAGGATCCTACATTCCAACTACCCAACCGAAACCTATTTTTCTCGGTTAGCTTACTTGCCCTTTGCATCCGTCGAGTAAGATGCAAAGACCCTTGCTCATTTATCACTACACCCGAGTGATGATGTAGTGCGTTATTAAGGTAATGGCGATCCGACCCTTGCCCATTTATCACCACATCCGGGTTCCGATGTGGTGCGTCACTAAGGCGGTGGTGACCCGGCCCTTGCCCACTTAACATCATATCCGGATTTTGATATGACGCGTTGATAAGAGGGTTACATCCCTACAACGAATTTTTATTGGTTTCATTTACATGAGAATGGCTAGGTTAGTTGTTGACTCACCAAGCCTATCACAACTTCTCCTCCTTTATCCGGTCTTGGGACCGGCATGTCATTACAACATAGGCGGAGTTAATTACATATATCCTTTGTGGTGTAAAATCTATTTCTTTGACCTTACTTCTATGTTATATATAGACAACCACAACATATTCAAGCAACATTTGAAGGAAGCTTCACATTGCTTAAATGCAGGATAAATCAAACCATTTTGTGTATTTGACATGCGCCCCTTTGTAGAATCTATGATTTGATCCTACCATACATATTCATTTTGTTTAAATATTTTAGCTCAAATGGGTCGGACCCAAATGGGTCGGACCCTTCCCCGGACCCTGCGCAAGCGGGAGCTACATGCACCGGGCTGCCCTTTCCTTTATTTTAGCTCGTTAGCTCCTGGACTGTTCCTAAATTTCTAATATAGGATTTTTATGTTAATTTTATGAGACTGGTGAAACTCAAATTTTTCCTGATGAGGAAAAGGGTGTGGGTGTTATCTAACTTCTTTAAATCTATCATCTGTTGTCTGTCACATGATTTTTCCTGCTCTGTACAACAAAACAACAACAACCAAGCCTTTTATCCCAAATATGTTGGGGTCGGCTAGACATGAAACCCAATAATATATATATATATATATATATTTTAATGAAGTAAAAGAGAGGAAGAGATATAAGAGCAACAAGAAAAAAGAAACGAAAAAAAGACTAGATTCTGGCGCAAGAATTGCTACTTTCCATGCGGTACTATCATGAGCTACATCTCTGGATACATTCCAATCCCTCAAATCTCGTTTTACCGCCTCCTTCCGGGTCAACCTTGGTCGTCCTCTACCCCTCCTAATATTTTCTCTACCTCTTAAAATCCCACTGTTAACCGGTGCTTTTGGAGGTCTCCGCTGGATATGTCCAAACCACCTTAGTCGATGTTGTACTAACTTCTCTTCAATCGCCGCCACACCTACCCTATCACGAATCGCCTCATTCCTTATTCGGTCTCTTCTCGTGTGCCCGCACATCCACCGTAGCATGCGCATCTCTGCCACACTCATTTTTTGGACATGTTACCGTTTAGTTGGTCAACACTCCGCCTCATATAGCATCGTGGGTCTGATCACCATCCTATAGAAATTCCCTTTTAGCTTTTGTGAGACCTTCCTATCACATAGGTTTCTAGAGGCTTGTCGCCATTTCATCCACCCTACCTTGATCCTGTGGCAAACATCTTCATCAATATACATTGATCCTAAGTATCGGAAAGAGTTCCTTCTAGGTACTATTTGTCCTTGTAGACTAACATCTCCCTCTTCACGACCAACACCACTAAAGTCACACCTCATATACTCGGTCCTACTAAGTCTAAACCCCTTGAACTCTAAGGTTTGTCTCCATAACTCTAATTTCTTATCAACACCATCCCTAGTTTCATCTACCAGCACTACATCATCGGCAAAGAACATGCAACAAGTGATATCCCCTTGTATATCCTTCGACACCTCATCCATCACCAAGGAAAAGATGTATGGGCTCAAAGCTGATCCTTGATGTAGTCCTACCGTGATAGGAAATGCATCAGTCTCGCTATCACTTACGCGCACACTTGTCCTAACATTATTGTACATATCCTTGATAAGGGTAATGTACTTTGTTGGCACTTTATGTTTCTCTAGTGCCCACCACATGGCTGACCTTGGTATCTTGTCGTACGCTTTCTCTAAGTCAATGAACACCATATGCAAGTCCTTCTGCTCCTCTTCATAAGCTTACGAAGCAAAAAAATCACCTTCATAGTAGACCAACTAGGCATAAAACCAAACTGGTTTCTAGTGACATTGGTCACTTTCCTCAAGCGGTGTTCAATCACTCTCTCTTAAAGCTTCGTAGTACGACTCATAAGCTTAATCCCTCGATAATTAGTACAACTTTGAATATCTCCTTTAATTTTGAAGATAGATACTAATATATTTTTTCTTCATTCTTGTTTGACTGGAAAATGTGGTTGAATAGCTTTGTGAGTCATACTATTGCCACGTCCCCAAGGCATCTCCACACCTCAATAGGGACATCATCAGGGCCGAGGGTCTTTCCTCCTTTCATCCTTTTTAAGGCCTTCTTAACCTCGAACTCTTGTATCCTCCGCACGAACCGCCTGTTGGAGTCATCAAAGGAGTCATCCAATTCAACCATAGTGCTCCCATTCCCATCATTGAATAACCTATTAAAGTAATCCCACCATCTATTCTTAATCTCTTCATCCTTCACTAGAATGCGATCAGTCTCATCTTTGATGCATTTAACTTGATTGAAATCCCTCTTTTCTCTCACGGATTTTTTCTATATTGTATATGCCCTTTTCACCTTCTTTTGTCTCTAGTCTCTCATATAACTCATCATAGGCCTATCCTCTTGCCTTACTCACAGTCCGCCTTGCATTTTTCTTGGCCTCTTTGTACTTAAACATGTTGCTTGCTCTTCTATCATGATGTCAACTCTTGTAACACTCCTTGTTCTCCTTAATGACCTTTTGTACATCCTCATTCCACCACTAATTGTCTTTATCTACAAGTTTCTTTCCTTTTGTCACACCAAACACCTCACTAGCTACCTTCCTAATGCAAGTTGCCATCTTCACCCATATATTATTTGCATCTCTATTTTCTGCCTAGGGTCCTTCTGTGATTACCCTATTTTTAAAGGATTCCTGTGATTCTCCTTTCAACTTCCACCACTTTGTTCTTGTGATTTTGACACCTGTCCCGCAAAGAACATGTATGGAAGCGAAAGTCAACTACCACAAGCTTATGTTGTGTCACAACACACTCCTCGGGGATCACGTTACAATCTAGACACTCCCGTCTATCTCTTCTCCTAGTACAGAAAAAGTCAATCTGACTAGAGTGTTGGGCACTACTAAAGGTCACTAGGTGAGATTGCCTATTCCTAAAGAGGGTAATAGCTACCACATGACCATTGAGATCTCCTCCTATGAGAAATTTCTCGATTATCAGTACACTACTAACCATATCCTCCAAGTC
The DNA here is from genome assembly GCA_030760725.1 of Neostapfia colusana. Taxonomy (NCBI): domain Eukaryota; kingdom Viridiplantae; phylum Streptophyta; class Magnoliopsida; order Poales; family Poaceae; genus Neostapfia; species Neostapfia colusana. The sequence continues at coordinate 44,426,488 of JASWHV010000011.1, read as the reverse complement.
CTCCCAAAATTTCCTCTTAGCACTCATGTTGAGCCCAACTTGTAGGGCATAAGCACTAATGACGTTCAAGACAATGTTCCCAATTACTATCTTGATTAAGATGATCCTATCCCCTCGTCTTCGAACATCCACTACTCCATCCTTAAAACTCTTATCTATTAGAACACCTACGCCATTACTAGTCCCAACCGATCTAGAATATCAAAACTTGAAACCGGTATTCTTGACTTCTCTCGCCTTTTGACCCCCATCTAGTCTCTTGTACACAAAGGATATTTACTCGTCTTCTAATGGCAACATAATTCACGTAGCTTCCCCGTCAAGGATCCTACATTCCAACTATCCACTCGGAATCTATGTTCCTCGGCTAGCTTCCTTACGCTTTGCACCTATCGAGTAAAATGCAAAGACCCTTGCTCACTTATCACTACATCCGGGCGATGATGTATCGCGTTACTAAGGTGGCGGCGATCCAGCCCTTTGCTTTTTCCTGCTCTGTATAAATGAAAATTTGGACATGAAGCCTGAAACCTATTTTCCCGTCTTTTGGCTTATACAACAATGGCAATAACAAAGCTCTTGTCCCAATCATATTGCGGTAGTCTAGATATGAAACTCAACAAAAATACATGGAAGTAAAAAAAAGAGAGAGAAGAATAAATAAAGTACAAGTAAACTAAGATTCCAGCTGAAAAATTTGGACATGAAGCCTGAAACCTATTTTCCCGTCTTTTGGCTTATACAACAATGGCAATAACAAAGCTCTTGTCCCAATCATATTGGGGTAGTCTAGATATGAAACCCAACAAAAATACATGGAAGTAAAAAAAAAGAGAGAAGAATAAATAAAGTACAAGTAAACTAAGATTCCGGCATGTGAATTGCTGATTTCCATGCAGTCTTATCAAGAGCCAAATCTCTAGGTGCATGAGCCAGTTTTTGTTCTATCGTTTTTCGTTCTTCATATTATATTCTCATTCCTGTACTTTATTATTATACAGCCTGGTATTCTTTTTCTTTTCTTTTTTCATGTCCTCACTTTGTTCTTCAATTTTGTAGCACTCAGTGCAGACAGTTCAAGATCAGAGCTCAGAAGGTGAAGGAGGATCTGGAAAGTTCTGTTCCTGGGGTTTCTGTGATAATCAACCCTGAAAAGGTAATCACGATAGTGTTCTTATCATCATTATATTTACTGTATTGTGGGTTTGAATGCCGATGAACCCTAAAAGGTACAATTATGTATCGTCCATTCTTTGATGGCCATAATGTCATTTCTAATCCCAGCCACGTCGCGGTTGCCTCGAGATACGTGAGGAAGGTGGTGAAGTATTCATATCTCTGTTGGTAATATTCCTAACAACCTTGGAGTTTCTAAAGCACATTGTACTGTTTTGTAAGCTGTGTCTTTTTTGCCATTGAGCATTGAGATATTGACAAACTGAACCTTGGAAGATCTATCTTGTGTATGGCGGTTAACCTGCAGCTTCTCGTGTATTTAAAATTCAAAGTTTTATCAATTAGACGTGTATCATTGTTGCTATGCACATAAACCAATGTGTCCATTAAACTATCTATTCTAAACAACACGCATGGTGCATTATTTGAACTTATTTAGTTACTGAATATGAAATTGTTGTTCTTCTAAACACGACTCATAGTAAATAAAGGAAAGGGCAGCTCGGTGCATGTAGCTCTGGTTTGCGCAGGGTCCGGGGAAGGGTCCAACCCACTTGGGTCTTTTGTACGCAACCTTTCCCTGCATTTCTGCAAGGGGCTGTTTCCAGGACTCAAACCCGTGACCTCATGGTCACAAGGCAACAGCTTTACCGCTGCGTCAAGGCCCCCCTTCACGACTCATAGTGTATATATTTATAAACTATTTAGTATCTGCATATCAAATTATTGTGGTACTTCTTTCTGTTCTGTAATGTACTTTTTTCTACTAGTGGCTTTACTCTGTTTCATAGGAAATTGTTTGAATAGTTAGGATTAATTATTGTGGTACTTCTTTTTGTTCTGTAATTTTTGGATGCAACTGCACAAAAGATACCTAACTTTGTAGGCTGCACCAATTTTGATTCCAGTGCAATTGATTTCATTTGGTTAACCAAAACTCTTAACTGATGTGCAGAACATGCCACGCCCCTTCACAGAAATGAAGAGGCTCGACATGGATGAGGTTATCAAGGACATCGCAAAGAAAATCACCTAATTCAAGATTGCTTGCAGTGGACGGCCGTCACCATCCTGTGCTTTAAAGCTTCAAGCTAAGCTCGCAAGCTTCAAACTCTACTTTTGTGTAACGTCACAATTAACGGTGCTCTGTGTTGCATTGTCGACATGTCCTTCACAACATTAATTAGGAATCCCTAGTCGTTGTTTCCACGGTAGCTATGGCAGTGGATAATTCTTCTATGCTAGGAGGAGGCTACCTGGCATCTAACTGCAGCTTAAATCGTTAGGCTTCGTTTGGAAAGCTGTGGGTTGGCGTGGATCCACGTCCAATCCCCGTCTACTGTGTAATAAAACACACGTCAGTAAAATCAGTCTTTATACAACTAAATACTCTCTATTTAAAGTGGATTGAGAGGGATTAGAGTAAAAATTAATTTATTTTTTACTCAAACTACTCCAATTCACTTTATTTTTTATTACCCAAAAACAAGACCTAACTTTGGCGTTCATGGCGGCTGCGCTCATGCTGATGGGGCTCAGCCTTAAGGAGCTACGGCGTAGACACGCTCTAGAGAGTCCGCTCCTCCACGAAACAAAGTTTTAAGCATGAACGTCGCGTCACCGCTGTCGGCGATAAGTAGGAAGACAGACCCGCATGGGCGAAGTAGGAAGACCAGACCCACATGGCAGCCATTGCCGATAGCCTACATAGGCGAGGTGCGTAAGCCTCTGCTCCATTCTCCAAGTGTGCCATCACCTTCTACCACAAGGCACTCCGCAAGGGTGAGGCCGACTGCGTCCGAGGCTGCCCCTGCAAATATCTCCGTTACGCACTTCACGGGTCTCGTCGGCGCCGTCGCAACGTCCGATGACGACTGATTTGGTTGGTCGATGCACGAGCCAGCTGTTATTCTACTCTTGCTTTTAGAGTAATTGGCAGCGCGAAGGGCTTGTCGTGGTGGTGTTCGGGTCTCGCATGCTCAAGAGCAAGGCAAGAATGACAAGCACACCATCTGCTCGATGAAAGGCTTCAATGGCAAGAAATTGTTTCATCAATTTTTTTATTGATTTTTCATCGCCTGTCATTTATTTTTGCCATGTTTGGATTCAATTCTCTTGAAATTTTGTGCCTTGTCTTTGATTGATGCCTCTGTTTTTCCATGTTTCCTTCCAATCTGTTGCAGGAAACAAATCTTGAGTTCCCAGATGATCTCTAGGTTTATTCTGTTTGATAAATAAATCCAACGTGGATTAGGTGTCCAGGCATGGATCAACCCAATCCACTACCGGGTAATGTCCCACGTGGATAGGGCTTTTAATTTACCAAATGTGCCTTTAGGGCTTGTTTGGTTAATAATAAATAGAGTGGAATAGAATGGAAAATAAACTAATTTTAACTTTAATCCCTCTTAATCCACTTCAAATGGAAGCTTTAAGGTGCTTGGAGTCCACGTTTCGTCCTTGGAAAAGTGAAGAAAAGAAATGTGGAGCCTTAACTAGAGAAATCTAGTGTTTACACTGGCGAATCATTCTTCTTTTTCTTTAGTAGATGAGCATTCTGTGTTTGTGATTTCCTGAGTTGGATGATAACCAGTGATAAGCATTACGTTAACTGAAGTTGAAACAATGTTACTTGTATATGTCTGGGAGCATATTAAATTAAATTTGATCATGCCTGCACTACGTCCGCAACTCCCGTATTAGCATTAGTTTTGATACTAACTCTATTCAGGAGGCACTTTTCATTTGGACAGCTCGTGCAAGCAAGTATCATAGAAATCCATGAAAGGGAAAGAATTTTTTTATTTAAATGGCTGAGAACCTTGGACAGTAACAAGCTGAGTGTGCTGGCCTATTTTCTAAGAGCGTCTCTGTCGAATGTTCACAGAGGAGCGTCTCTGCTGTTTGGAACAAAGTATTGTAAAATAGAGGAATAGAAAAAAGCTTAAGAACAAATAAAATACAGGAATAGAGAAAGTGACAAAACCAAAGGAATTCAAAATAGAGGAATGGTGCACTAGATGTGTTTGGAATACAGGAATGTAAAACATATGAACAAAAATTGTATTAAAATTAAATATCCCTATTATAAGTATTTAAGACACTTAAAGCAATTTAATAACCTTGACTCGTCTAATTAGTCACTTCTCAAAATGACTCTGTATTTTATTGTCTTTAGGTAGTCGAATACCCCTGGTACTCCAAATAGATGCTCATGTTCTAGTGCCCTAGCAGCCAGCACGGTGAACAAAACAAAATAAAATTTCCTTTAGCTCCAGCCTCATGTTTTGTTACCTAAGTTTTGTTAAGGAAATGTCACCTTTCCCTAGGAAAGGAATTCACCATTCCTCCATTCCAAAGAGCAAGTATAGGAAAAATTCCTTAGGAATGAATTCCTTTGATCCAAACGGCCCCTAAGTACCTCAGGTGTAAATACCAGTACTGCAACGCATATCTAAGTTTGGCTAGGCCCCATAGATTTGGATGTCGTGCATCAAGTTTTCAACCATAGTTAATACCTAACTTCCATCTTTTGGAACTACTGCTGTCTTAGTTGTATGTAATTTATAATATAAACACATTGGGGCTGTCTCATCCAGATCTTCCAAACACATTGTATCAGTAAATGTGCATTCAGTTTTTTGCTTTTCCCATTAAATACAACAGTTAGTCTGAACCAAATCAATTATTTAAGCAGGCACTATGGTAGTGCCATGTGATATGTGATAGAAGGATTAATTTCAAGTCCTCTAAAAGGGCGTCTGGAGGCATGCACAACCACTTGAGTATACCAACACTACAGGAAACACCTAAATTTACGACGGCTAACCCTATAATCATTGTAAATAAGTTTATTTACGACAGCCAATTCCGACCGTCGTAAATAACAGCTTGTTTATGATGGCCAAGGTCCGACCGTCGTAAATAAGGTGCTCGTAAATAGGCTCTATAAACCCCACGGGCCCGGGGCCAGTGCGGGCATCCACGCCCGTGCCAACCCCGACCCCGCCGCCGCCGGACCCCGCCTGAAGCGCCGCGCTGCCCCGCCCGCCGTAAAAGAGGCAATTTAAAGCAGTACATGATGGCAAATAAAAACAGAAAGTTAGCTTAGTTAAGAGACTAACAGAACAGATGGAGATTACATACTGATGAAGAAACACATAAAATACTTTTCAAAAAAAAATAAAAAGCGATGGGTAAAAGGACAGCAGCAAAGTAAGAGAATTAATGTAAGGAAGGCTTAGAGAACAAAGTTGACATAATAGATAGATTAACATCTTGTATCAATATCCATAATGGATCTCCTTGAAATGAAACATGTGGAAACACGAGAGAATGTATCAAGCTATTCATACAATGTAATTATTCAAAACAGAACCTTACAGTATATTTACAGGTTCCAATATATTGGTCTTAGACCTATATATACTGCAATATAAAACGTCAATATAATTAATAGAAAACGAATTTGAAGATCCTATATAGGATAGTAAATTACTCCCAGTATCTTAAAACGAATTATTTCAATTATCTATTACAAATATAAAGCTTTCTGAGATTAACATAGACCAACATTATCTTTCAAAATACATTATTTATTACAGCAATACTATGGTTTCAAATGAATCTAGTAGCATGATTTCTAGGTTGTCAATCAATACAAGTTCTTCTTTTTTATTGTTAGTTAAGTGAAAGTATATTTGAAGGGAGGTATGTAGCACCCGCGTCAAAAATCCACATATCATTCAGCCCCCTTGTGAGGCGTGCTTATTTTAAGCCTTTGTACTCGCTTTGTATGAAAGGGTTAATCGGAGCTTCTAAGTTTTTATTTTTTGAATGAGAACAGCAGGGATCAATAGAATATTATAACAGATAAAAAGTACGGTTTTCAGTACAACTAGGTTCCAAGACCTTCCTATAGCTCGAGTTGAGCTAAGTAAGGCCTTAGATCCAATCTTCAAACCTAAGCTTTAACGCTCCTACAAATCTATGAACTTGAATAATACATTCAGCTTTAAACGCAAGCTTCCAAGCTAACAAAGAAGGATAAATATCATGAAATTTCTTTTGCATTTCTCTGCTTCCATATAGTCCAGTATGCTACCATCATTGTGTTAGTTAATCCTCAGTTCTGCACATTATCTTTGCATGTTTCCTGTTATTAGATATTCCTGACGCGAGCTGATTTCGTGCGGAGAGGTTGCATGCACGTCATGACGTGGGAACGGGGCCGGAACGTGCATGCCGTGCATGGCGGGCGACTTGTGCACGTTCTAGGCAATCTGCACGTTCGACGCCCATCTATTTCAGTTAGTTGAAAAACAAAACGAGGTGGAACGCTTAGACCACCAACAACCACTTCTCGTTCTCCCGGCGATCTCCGTGATCATCGTGATTTCCGTTCAGATTTACTGTTCATCATCCGGCGGCGAGCGTGCTCCGGAGGCGTTCCAACAATTGGCATCAAAGCCAGGTTCCGGCATTGGGGACGCGATCAAGCCATCCAGGACGCACTAATGCCTCTCCGACGATCGTCTGTTCCGCCGCGTCATTTTCGTCTGGAGAACGAAACGCCAACGGGTGGCAGCGGTGGGCGAACAGGCGGCACTGGCACAGGAAGGTCGGGAGGACTCGTCATTCGCCGGGTCACGAAGGAGATCAGCAACGCTGGGATGTTCCCGGTCTTGACGAAGACAAATTATCATGACTGGGTAACGTTGATGAAGGTGATGTTGCAGGTGAGGGGTTTATGGCTCGCTGTCAGCGCCGGAACTGAAGATTTCACCGAGGATCGGATGGCCTTGGAGGTGCTAACGAAGGCAGTTCCACCGGAGCTGATGGGCACAATTGCGTCCAAGGCATCGGCCAAGATGGCCTAGGACGCGCTGAAGCCGAGGAATATGGGAGCTGATCGAGTCCGAAAGGCTAGAGCGAGCACTTTGCGTCAGGAGTTTGATGCACTCAGGTTTCAGGAGGGTGAAACCGTTGATGACTTCGGGATCCGGATAAATCGGATCACCAGCCAGCTCGAGGTTCTCGGGAACGTCTACACCAAAGAGGAGATCGTGCGAAGATTCCTGCAAGCCCTGCCTCCGAGGTTTGATCAAATTGCTGCATACATTGAGACTTTACTTGATCTTGAAGAAGTTTCTGTGGGCGAGTTGATTGGCCGGCTCAAAGCTGTGGAAGAACGCCTTGGCCGGACCGGTGACAATCCGATCGCCAGACTAAACATGACGGAAGATCAACTGGTTACCAGACTTTCTTCTCGTCTCAAGGTGTCGGGCAACGGAGGCGTGGACCATCCAAAGGATACACCATCTTTCGGTAGAAACCAGCTGGGACGCGGTCATGGACGAGGTCCCTCATCCGGGCGTGGGAAAGGGGCCACGGATTCGAGTGGAAGGAACTCGGGAGCCAACGGAGGAGACCACAATGGTGCCAATGCAGGTCGTGACAACAACAAGTCAGTTGGTCGTGACGAGTGCCGCTACTGTGGAAAACATGGGCACTGGGCACGTGACTACAAGAAGAAGAAAAGAGATGCCGAGGGCCATGCAGTGCAAGCTGAAGAAGAGGAGGAACCCACTCTATTGATGGCCAGTGCTGCTGTTGTAGAATCAGGTGAAGAGTCATCGAAAGAGGGAGTGCACCTTGATGAGAACAAGTTATTTCTTCAGTTGGGGGACAAGGAGAACGGCGAGAGCACTCGGTGGATATTGGATTCGGGGGCGACAAACCATATGACTGGGGTATGTTCTGTGTTCTCCAACATTGATATCAAGCTGCAAGGTTCAGTTCAGTTCGGTTCATTTCCGAGATGGTCCTGTCACTGGCATTGAGGGGCGTGGGACTATTCTTATCAAGTGAAAAACCGGTGATCACAAGGCGCTCACTGGAGTGTATTACATTCCACGTCTCACAGCGAACATCATGAGTCTTGGCCAGTTGGAGGAAGATGGTTACAAGATTGTGATACATGAAGGGTTCCTAAGGCTGTGGGATCAAGAAGGGGTCCTGGTGGCCAAGGTCAGACGCGCTCCGAATCGCCTCTATGCTTTGCAACTCGACACTGATCGACCAGTGTGCATGGCGACACTTGGAACTAGTCCGGCGTGGCGTTGGCACACAAGGTATGGACACTTGAACTTTCATGGCCTTAAGTTACTAACGCAAGGTGGACTGGTGAAAGGGTTGCCACAGATCGATCATGTTGATCAAGTTTGCGACAGTTGTCTCGCCAGGAAGCAACGACTGTTAGACTTTGAATTTTTTTAGTGCTTAATCCTAGGCATTGCTAATCAAGGTTCTTAGGCACAATCAAGATTAAAGTATGATCAATTAGTCAAAAATACAATTAAAAGATTAGAGATTCGATGCTTATACCTTCGGCCGTAGTGGAGGAGGTAGACATGGCATAGGCAGTGAAGATCGGGACCCCGGTGGCCGATTGGGGAAGAGACCTTCCCCTCGCTAACGCGCACTTAAGATCGGAGTTACAGGATCGTAGGACGCGTTAGGTGCGAGTATCGATTATACTCACATCCCCGCTGCCTCCCCTTTTTTATAGCGCGTGCGAGAGGGGGCCTCAACCAAATTGAAAATGGTTGCGCCCCCGATCAGGGCGCATGGGGAGTAAATCCGGTGGTTATTGCCCACACGAAATTTCTGGGATCAAATGTAATTAACATTTCCCCCTTGATCACGGACATAAGACTTACCAACTTTCTGTGTTAGTTACTAAACTTAGTGTATATCCCCTCACGTTCAACATAAAGAGCGCAACACATCAAAAAAGTCATCTACGTACTGCTTGACTCGATGACCACTATATGTCTCATGCTTGGAAATAATCTTACTCTTAATTTGCCCCTTAGTATCCAGGATAGTTCACAGGCTCTCCCTTAAACCCATGCCGACTATGTGTTCTCTGAATATATTGGGTGCGAAGCCTTTTGTTAGCGGATCCGCAAGAATGTGTTTCGTACTTATATGCTCGATACTAATTGTGTGATCCTAGATTTTATCTTTCACAACATAGATTTGTTATTGTGAGAATATAGTACTGTGGGCTCGTTGACACAGTACAACTTAAGTGGTTTATGAATACCATCGACCACTCTAAGACCAGGTATAAATTTCTTAAGCCATAGTGTTTGCCCTGTGGCCTCATAACACGCAACAAAACTCGGCATGCATTGTGGATGTTGCAGTGACGGTTTGTTTGGAGCTCTTCCACGAGATAGATCCATTCGTGAGAGTGAAGATATAACCTGACCTAGATTTCTTAGTATCCACACATCCCGCGAAATCTGAATCTAAGTATTCCACTATCTCTAGTGAGCTTGACTTACTAAATGTCAATATGAGGCCTTTTGTTCTCTGAACGTATCTGAGTGCCTTCTTAACTGCCTTCCAGTGGTGAATTTCTAGATTGGCCTGATATCTGCCAAGCATCCCGGTTACGAATGCTAAATCAGGGCGAGTACATACTCGAGCATACATAAGGCTTCCGATAGCAGAAGCATATAGAACCGATTTTCTTTGATCAATCTCATATTGGTTCCTAGGAAACTGGAAGTTCTCAAACTTATCACCCTTGACTCTTGGAGCAGGCCACGGTTTGCTAGCGTACATACCGTTTCTTAAGCACGCTATCCATGTACGCTTTCTGAGATAGGCATAATACCCCCTTATTGCGATCTCGGAGAATCTCGATTCCTAACACGTAGGAAGCTTCACCTAGATACTTCATATCAAAGTTTGAGAACAAAAATTTCTTAGTTTCTAACGATAGATTGACATCACTACTCGCAAGTAGTATGTCATCTATGTAAAGAACAAGAAAAATAAATTCCCATTCTTAAACTTAGCATATATGCAATTGTCCTCCTCGTTTTCCTTAAACCCAAACTTTCTTATAGTTTCATCGAACTTGAGATACCATTGCCTTGAGGTCTGTTTAAGTCCATAAATAGACTTTCTTAATCGACATCCCATGTATTCCTTACCCTTAACGATAAAACCCTTCGGTTGTGTCATGTAGACGTCCTCATAGAGATCCCCATTGAGGAACACTGTTTTTACATCCATTTAATGTAATTCTAAGTCAAAATGCGCCACTAATGCCATAGTGATTCTGAACGAATCCTTACTAGAGACGGGTGAGAACGTCTCATTGTGATCCACACCTTCTCTTTGAGTGAATCCTTTTGCCACAAGTCTGGCCTTATATTTCTCGATCTTCCCTTTAGAGTTACGTTTGATCTTGTAGACCCATTTCTAGCCTACTGTTTTGGCTCCATTAGGAATTTTGACTAATTCCCAGACTTTATTGGCGTCCATTGACCTCATCTCATCCTCCATAGCATTTTGCCACTCAGATGACTGAGGTCTTCTCATAGCATCTTCAAACGAGGTGGGATCATCCTCCATTTGAACTTCTTCACTCATGTAGACCTCATATTCACTCGGTATAACCGAGCGTCTCACTCTACGAGATCTTCTAAGTTGCGCATCATCGACAGGTTGGGGCAGGTGTTGCTTCTCATTGTTAGCGACAGCTGACTCAGAATGCTCGGAAGGTTGAGATGGTTCCTTTGGTACAGGAGCCTCACTAATTCCGTCGCTAATTAAGGAACGATAACAGGTGTTGAATCATCAGTGCTAGGAATGTATGATCCATCATCAGCAGGTACCATGAAATAGGGTTCCCGAATCATAGGAACGGGTACATAAACCCGCCTCTCTTCAAGATCTATTTCACGTCATACCGTGCTCCCCCTGATCATGATATCCTAAAAAGACGACATATCTTGTTTCTACGAACTTAGTAAAGCGGTCTGTACAATAGAACTGATATCCTTTACTTTTATCAGGATAGCCAATAAAGTGGCAACTCATGGTTTTAGAGTCCAGCTTACCAATGTTTAGGTTAAACACTTTCACCTTAGCTGGACAGCCCCATACGTGCAAGTAGTTTAATGAGGGCTTACGTCCCGTCCACAACTCGTACGGTGTCTTAGGTACTGACTTACTAGGAATTCAATTAAGTACGTGAATGGCAGTTTTTAACGCCTCTATCCACAAACTAATCGGTAGCGTAGAATAACTTAGCATACCTCTTACCATATCCATAAGCGTACGGTTTCTCCATTCCGCTACACCGTTTTGCTGAGGCTCGCCTGGTGTCGAATACTAGGCGACTATACCATTTTCCTGCAAAAACCTTGCAAAAGGTCCAGGAACTTGGCCATATGGGGTGTGTAGACCGTAGTACTCCCCTCCACGGTCTGATTTTACTACTTCAATCTTAACATTATGTTGATTTTCTACTTCAGTCTTAAATATCTTAAATTTATCCAAAACTTCGGATCGCTCCTTGATTGGATAAATATAGCCATAACGAGTATAGTCATCTGTAAACATTATGAATGAATCATAGCCATCTACAAAGACTACGGGAAATGGACCACAAATATCTTTGTGAACTAATTCCAATATTCTCGTACTTCGCTTGGTGTTTTTCTTAATAATCTTAACGTATTTTTCTTTAATGCAGTCAATGCATTATTCGAATTCGAGAAGTCTAAATGGCGAAAAATCGATTGTGATACTAAGCGTTATATTCACCCCTCGAAATATGACATAAACGACAATGCCATAATTTTGCCGATGTTTCTAAATCGATTCTTTTGCACTTACTAAATATTATGTCATTTTGTGGAGAAACATTATGGTTACTTACAACATTGACATCATCATGAGTTGATAACAAATATAACATGTCTTGCCAAAAAGCAAGACCCACAATCTTATTATCAAATGTGACAGGACATCTTTCATTACCAAAAAAACACACATAGCCTAAATCATCCAAACATGAAACTGAAATCAAGTTTCTCTCTGAAGAGGGAACATAAAGAACATTATTAAGTCTAAGTACAAAGCCATTTTTAAGTCTAAGTGGGAGATCTCCAATGGCTTCAAATTGGGCTTCTCGACCATTAGCGACTTTAATGATCCTTTCCTCTCTTCTTAGGGTTCTCCTCATACTTAATCCCTGTATAGAGTTACAAACATGCGCGGTGGCACCTGAGTCAATCCACCAAGTAGCTCGAGAGTAATCTGTAAACATGAATTCATTGACAAAAGTAATAAAATTATTACCATTCTTACGACACCATTTCAGAAAGCCAACACAGTCCCTATGATGATGCCCAATCTCCTTGCAAAATTTGCATTGATTCTTAGCCACTTTTACCTCCTTTTGAGGAGGATGCTGCATAGGAGCCTTTCCCTTGCCCTTATCTGTAGAAGAGCTGTCATGTACCTTAAAAGCGGGAGGCTTAGGAGAACAGAAGTAGCTCTTCCCCTTCCCTTTTCCTTTGGTGTAGTTAACAAAATGGCCACTCCTCTAGGACTTAATGCGTTCTTCTTCTTGAATGGACATGTCAATCAACTCCTCTAAAGACTAATTATCAGGCTGCGAGTTATAGTTTATCCCAAAAGCTTAAAAGTACTTTGGAAGAGAGGCGGAGATGAAGTGCACAAGCAATTCATCACTCACCCCTAAGTTCAAAGGCTTGAGATTCATGGCTAAGTTTGTCATCTTGAGGATGTGCTCGCGCACACCACCACAAGTGTATTTCTCACTGACAAGTTTTCTTATGAGAGTACTCGCCAAGGCCTTGGGAAAACTAGTGAACTGACTCTCCACCTTGCGGAGGTACTCAACAGCCATATCATATTCAGGAATTGCTCCCCGGATGGCCTCAGTTATTGTCCTTCTGATGACCATCAAACACTTCCTGTTTGATGTCTGCCACCTTTGGAGATCCTTATCATGCTTTTCTTTAGCACTGAGATATTGTCCCTTTCTTAGTGAGAAAGACTCATCCGTCTCTCCCTGAATTGCAATAGGGACCTCAGGCTCAGTGGGGCAAGGACACGTTAGTGCGAAGTCCAGCTCATAGACCGCAAAAGCGATTTCAAGCCTCTCTCTCCATGAGCCATAGTTGTGACCAGTGAGTGGCTCAATGGAGGAGATAAAACTAAGTGCTAAAGACAAGGTGGAGTAACCTTCAAAATATAAACACATATTAACATAAGAACATATACAAACAGAAAATGTTGTATTTCGCTTTTTGCGATGGCTACTTCGCAAAATACAACACTCAATGAAACTTAATCAAACAGAAATGGCGTGTTTCGTTTTTCACTTTGGTTACTCCACAAAACACGTCATTCAAAATAATATTAAGCATGGCCAAATTAAAATTTCACGTTGGCTACTCATTTAAATTACCAGGCACCATAACATTAGATAATGTGGCAAATTCAATTTTCACGTTTGCTACTCCATGAGTTTGCCAAATCTAACTCAAAACAAACAGAAGATATGGTAAATTAATTTTCCACGTTGGATATTCAATTATTTTACCATAAATGTCTTAATAACAACGGAAGCAAACTTAATTTATTAATTTTTTATTTAGCTATTTATTTAATTCTGTGCAAAACTTACAAATTTTATCCAAACTTCTTACCAGAATTGAAAAAAGGGAGCCTGCACACTAAATTGGCCCAAGGCCCACTGAAAATGTCTGAAAAATGGAAAATAATTCCCTGGCCTAAAGCCCAACAGGGCCTAGCCCAAAACAGGAATTAAACAAAGAAAATGGGAACAAATTCCTTTGCGTGCGACCCATAGCTGTTAGCTGTTTCGGTCCAGCCCAAAATTCAAAATTTCTCAAAAAATTGAAAGGGCAGCCCATGTTGGCCCAGAAGACCCCCGCATGGGCCCTGAGCCCATTCAGTCCGGGCGGCGCCCCATTTTGCTTCTTAACCATAGGATTTCTATTCAACGGTCGAGAGTCAATCTCGAGGGGGGGGGTACTTAAGTCTGCCGAATCGGCCCCCGTAACCCTAGCGCCATTTTCTCCTTCCTCTTCTCTCTCTTCGGCCGACACGTGAGAGCGGCGGAGGGAAAGCCAAGCGGCGGGGTACTCCGGCGCCTCCGCGGCCACCTCGCCGGAGCGCGAGCTCGCCACAAGGCGGCTCGTTGCCGGTGAGGCTTGTCACCGACGGTCGCCGTCGAGAAAGGCCCACCACTAGGGTTAGGGTTCCGGTGACCCTACCCGACAGCCTTAACGGTGGCGCCGCCGCCTCCCTCATCATTGGAATCCGAGCTCACGCACGTCGTGCGATGAGCTCGGCGCCGATGATGAACAGGGCGTGCGGCGCCCTTACCGTGAGTAGATCCGGGGGCCCAAAGGCTGAACTTCCCGGGTCTCCTCAATCGAGGAGTTCGCTGGTTGGTGGGGTACGCCGCCTCCCTCATCCAATGAATCAACATCGGTGGAATCCCGAGGACAGGAGACCGCGAGCCCTCTAAGGTAAGTGCGCCCACCTCTTCTTAATTTCTTAATCTGGCCTTGGATTTGATTCAATTCCTTTCTTAATCAAAACCGAGGCCTAAATTTTCATCTCCTTCTATTTGCTGTGAAACTAACTTAAACCGAAAGAAATTGAACAAAATATCAATTACCCGATTAGCAACAGCTCTAAGGTGGCTCTGATGCCATTGTTAGACTTAGAATTTTCTTAGTTCTTAATCTTAGGCATTGCTAATCAAGGTGCTTAGGCATAATCAAGATTAAAGCATGATCAATTAGTCAAAAATACAATTAAAAGATTAGAGATTCGATGCTTATACCATCGGCCGTAGTGGAGGAGGTAGACATGGCGTAGGCAGTGAAGATCGGGACCCCGGTGGCCAATTGGGGAAGAGACCTTCCCCTTTCTAACGCGCACTTAGGATCGGAGTTACGGGATTGTAGGAGGCGTTAGGTGCAAGTATCGATTATACCCACACCCCGGCTGCCTCCCCTTTTTATGCGCGTGCGAGAGGGGGCCTCAACCAAGTTGAAAACGGTTGCACCCCCGATCAGGGTGCATGGGGAGTAAATCCGGTGGTTATTGCCCACACGAGATTTCCGGGATCAAATGTAATTAACAACGATGACACTTGTTCCCGAGTGAGGCAAAGTTCAGGGCGACAAACAAGTTGGAACTCGTACATGGTGATTTGTGTGGGCCGGTGATGCCGGCAACACCAGGCGGGAAGAAGTATTTCTTTCTTCTCGTTGACGACACAAGCTATTACATGTGGTTAGTTTTGCTGACCACGAAAGATGGTGCACTGGAAGCGTTTGCTAAGTTTCAAGCTCGTGCTAAGGCCAAGGCTGGGAGGAAGCTCGACACATTGCGCACTGATCGAGGCAGGGAATTCACGGCACGGAGTTTTGTCGAGCACTGCACCAAACATGGGATCTAGTGACACCTCACTGCTCCCTACTCGCCGGAGCAGAACGGTGTAGTCGAAAGGAGAAACCAGTCGATCATGGGCATGGCCTGGAGCATGATGAAGGCTATGTCCGTGCCGGGCTAGCTTTTGGGGCGGCTGTGTGCACCACAGTCTTCATTCTTAATCGATCACCAATAAGAAGCCTTGATGGGAAGACCCCGTATGAGTTATGGCACGGTGTTAATCCTTCGGTGCATTTCTTCAGGACTTTTGGGTGTGTTGCTCACGTGAAACAGGGAAGTAAGCGCCTTACAAAGCTGGAAGACATGAGCTCGCTCATGGTCTTCATTGGCTATGAAGTTGGGTCCAAGGCTTGGAGGTTCTATGATCCGGTCATGGGACGTGTGCACGTATCTCGTGATGCCATCTTTGAAGAGGATCGAGCATGGGACTGGAAAGAGGAGGTGAATGGTGAGCCAACGAAGATGGAGTTCGTGGTGGCCGGTGTTGCATGGCAGGGGTCTGTAGACATCTCACGACCCAGCTAAGATGTGTCATCTCCGACTAATGTGACGAACTCATCACCAAGGGGCAAGGCGATACCCACGTGCGGGCTTGAGCTTTGCACACCATCTGAGACCACGTTGCCTGGTGGTGTGGTGTTTGTATCGCCACCACCGGGAACGCCCGATGTGGATGTCGATGCTGATGAAGCCCCAAGTCGCTACCGGACAGTGGACAATGTGCTCGAACAGCTCACACGGCATGATCAGGTGGTGGAAGAATTGCTGGCGGCAATCGGTGATGAGCCAGCAACCGTTGAAGAGGCTTTGAAACATGATCACTGGCGGAAGGCCATGATAGAAGAAATGACTTCAATGGATAATAATACTTGGTCCCTCGTTGAGCTTCCAAAGGGGCAATGTCCAATCGGTTTAAAGTGAGTGTTCAAGGCAAAGAGAGATCAGTCCGGGGGCATATCGAAGTTCAAGGCCAGGTTGGTCACAAAGGGTTATGTTCAACGATAGGGGATTGATTTTGAAAAAGTGTTTGCTCCGGTGGCTCGAATGGAAACGGTGCGAGTTGTGTTGGCTGCGGCAGCACACAATGGGTCGTTTGCTCATCATATGGATGTAAAATCAGCAATTCTGAATGGAGATCTCGCTGAGGAGGTGTATGTATCTCAACCTCCTGGTTTCATAGACGAAGGACATGAACACAAAGTCTTGAAGCTTCACAAAGCACTGTATGGCTTGAGACAGGCGCCACGGGCATGGAACTTCAAGCTAGATCAGAGTTTGAACAAGATGGGGTTCAACCGGTGCAAATCAGAACATGGGCTGTACAGACGACTCAAGAGGATGTCCAAGCTCATTGTCGGGGTATATGTCAATGACTTGTTGATTGTGGGGGAGTCCTTGAAGGACATTGAAGGATTCAAGAAGGAAATGATAGAGATGTTCCGGATGAGTGATCTAGGACCTTTGTCATACTATTTTGGGATCGAGGTGAAGCAAGGAATGCAGTGTATGGAGCTGCGTCAGAGTGCATATGCATTCAAGCTGCTGGAGAAAGATGGTATGAAAGAGTGCAATGGTTGTGCGACGCCGATGGAGCCACACTTAAATATGTCCAAGATCAGCAAATCAGCACCGGTGGATCCATCTCTTTATAGAAGTTTGATCGGGAGCTTGAGGTACTTGCTACACACCCGACCGGACATGTCTTATGCAGTTGGATGTCTCAGTCGTTTCATGGAAGAACCGAAGCAAGACCACATGGCAGCGCTCAAACATGTGATCCGGTATGTTGCTGCCACCCTCAACTTTGGTATTGTTTACAGTCATGGCAAAGGGGACTTGAAACTGCTAGGGTATAGTTATAGTGACATGGCGGGTGATGTTGATGATCGGAAGAGCACAACCGGAATGCTGTTTTTCGTTGGTGGCAGTCCGGTAACATGGTTGTCACAAAAGCAGCGAGTTGTGGCTCAATCTACATGTGAAGCTGAGTATATTGCGGCGGTTGCTGCAACTTGTCACGCAATGTGGCTCAGACGCCTGCTTGGGGACGTGTTGAACACCAGTGTGGCTGCTCCAATCATCAAAATGGACAATCTATCGGCGATTGCATTAGCAAAGAACCCAGTCATGCATGAACGAAGCAAACACATAGATGTGAAGTTTCATTTCACGAGAGAATGCTATGAACGAGGTGATATCAAACTCGAACACACCCGGACGCAGGACCAGCTGGCCGACATACTCACCAAGCCGCTAGGGAGACAACGCTTTGAGGAACTCCGTGAGAAGATCGACGTGTTGAAGCTTGGTCTGATCAAGAACTGAGGATTAGAGGGAGATTGTTAGTTAATCCTCAGTTCTGCACATTATCTTTGCATGTTTCCTGTTATTAGATACTCCTGACGCGCGCTGAGTTCGTGCGGGGAGTGCATGCATGGCGGCGACGCGGGAACGGGGCCGGAACATGCGCGGTGTGCAGGCGGGTGACCTGCGCACGTTCCAGGCAATCTGCACGTTCGACGCCCATTTATTTAAGTTAGTTGAAAAACAAAACGAGGTGGAATGCTTAGACCACCAACAACCACTTCTCGTTCTCCCGGCGATCTCCGCGATCATCGTGATTTCTGTTTGGATTTACTGTTCATCATCTGGGGCGAGCGCGCTCCGGCGGCGTTCCAACACATTGACTCCATGAAAATTTTCTTCCCAAATCTTCGCATCTCCAAATTTATCATGTTAAAGAATGATAGCTGAGGGTTCAAAAGAATTCCAATATATTCCCAGCACCTCTTGCTAAAAGTACACTTGAAACATAGATGCATTGCCGATTCTTCCACACACTGTGTATAAAGTACACAACTCTTAGCATTGTTCAAAATCTTAAAATTCTTCCTTTTGAGAATGTTTCTTGTATTCAACCTGTCCATGGATAATAACCACAGAAAGACCAAGTTTATTGCTGCACTTAGATTTCCAGATCA
Source organism: Neostapfia colusana (assembly GCA_030760725.1). Taxonomy (NCBI): domain Eukaryota; kingdom Viridiplantae; phylum Streptophyta; class Magnoliopsida; order Poales; family Poaceae; genus Neostapfia; species Neostapfia colusana. Next base: position 44,408,000 of record JASWHV010000011.1, on the reverse strand, counting down.
TTTAGATAGGCTTTGGTGGTGATATATGTCTAAAAGCCAGATTGTAATATCTTGCAGGTGGATAATGATGGGAACTCCATATGTAAGACCATTTATCATTTTGCAGGTGGCCAGTACCATCTTGTTGGATTATATCATTCATATTTATCAGCTCATTCTTGCCTTCTTCCGAAATTAGAGTATATATGAAATTGGTCTTCGAAATTCTCAGTGAGCATAAAACTTCTTACTGAGATCAATGAAACAAACTTCATGATCCGGGCAATGTTAGGATCATCCTTGTTCCAATGCAAGAGTTGGACGAAAGAGGAACAGACTTGTTCAATGAAGTGTCGCTGCCTAAGATCCAAAAGATACCCTAAAACAATGACCTAACATTTATTAGTAAAGACAGCCCTTCTATAGTTAATCGGAACCTCATCTTGCCTAACAAATCTAAACTCATGATGACCAACAACAAAGGGATTTATAGCAATCAAAGCATCTCTCTCACAAGCATCTTACAAATGAAAAATATCAATACCTATGCACCATAGTTGATGAGATGCCTATGCAAACCCTCTTCTATGTAATCTGCTATGTGATGCATAAGATGACTCCACTGAAGATTGGTAAATATTTCTTCCGAACAAGCAATCACCATATCCTCATTTATCTTCTTGATATCATCATAAATGTAACAAAACTGCCCTCGAATTAACCACCATCTTCCAAAAGCATCAGCGAAGCGAATAATCTAGTGGGGTTAATCGGGAAGTTGGCCTTATTTCTGAAAACACGAAGCAATGTTTCTGAAGAAACAATGCAGGAACAACCGAGAAAGAAGTCAGAGGAAGGAAGGGGAGAAGATAAAGTGTTCAGATAGGTTTCATGATTTCCCAAGATGGTCATGAGTCCTGCTCTATTCGACACAACGTTTACTTTTATTGATGCGATGTTTCACACGTTGTCTGACTAGTACAACTATATTTGGAGTGGCCTTGAGCCAAACAATTAACACGAAAGTCATTATGAGAAAATTGATTAGGAAGATCACCTAATGAAGCATTAAGAGATGTCATCCTCGTGTCCATTCCCTTCATCTCCCTTTGAATGTTATTAAGTGGTAAACTATCTTTCAAATTTTAAAAGACTGTCTCAAGCCTTAACATAGATGCGTGATACAACAACAACAACAAAGCCTTTGTCCCAAACACGTTGCGGTAGGCTATACATGAAACCTAATAATTTTTTTAAATGAAGTAAAAGAGTGGAAGAGATATAGTAGTAAATAAAAAAACAAAAAAAACTAAGATTCCGGCACACAAATTGCTACTTTCCATGCAGTCCTGTCATAAGATAAGTCTCTAGATACATTCCAATCTCTCAAGTCTCGTTTTACCGCCTCTTGCTAATTCAACCTTGGTCATCCTCTACCCTTCTAATATTTTCTCTATCCCTCAAAATCCCACTGTTAACCGGTGCTTGTGAAGGTCTTCACTAGATATGTCCAAACCACCTTAGTCGATGTTGGAGTAACTTCTCTTCAACCGGTGCCACCCTACCCTATCACGAATCGCCACGTTCCTAATTCGGTCTCTTCTTGTGTGATATCAAAATTATGATTAGATTCCCCATCAACTTTCTGACAAGAAGAATAAACATTCTTGATACTCTTAACCAGTCTATGATTAACAAGACTTGAACCCATTTTTCAAAATCAATTCTAGCCCTCGGGAGGGCAAAGTAATTCTTAAGACTGATTACCAAAACTGACGTGCCCAGTAAAAGGTATTGGAAAAAGAAAAGTGTCCTAACCTAACAGTTTTAGCAATAGACAGCTCAGCAGGAGACGACTTAATCTTTGGAGAATCTTGAATCAAATTTCTATCAAAATAAACCCTCTTGAAATGATTTCCTGATTTGCGAGATCTCTTATATGAGACAACTGTCCAACTATATATCCAACTCTTCCTTCCTCCATTTTTGAAATTCAAGCTGCCATCTATCTTATGTTCTTGATCGTCAATGAGAATTCATTTTGGGCTTGCCGCCGATGCTTATATAAGCAATTGGACCAAATAGGTCCATGTGGAGGAGATCGAGCGATCTTGTTGTAGTCATGACATTCTTCACGGGATGGGGTGCTCCTACTTGCTTCCCGGCTTGGCACGCGCTACAAGGTCCGTCTTTCTCAAAAACAACATCCTTCAAACCTCGGATGTGATCGCCCTTTAGAAGTTTTTGTAGATTCCTCATACCAACATGTGCTAGCCGTCTATGCCACAGCCAACCCATGTTGGTCTTTGTAATCAAGCATGTGTCAAGTTCGACTTTATCTTTGTTGAAATCAACTAGATAAAGTTTTCCCTTTAACACACCCTTGAAAGCAATAGAGTTATCACTCCTTTGAATCTAAACTGGGAATGCTCTAGTGTGATGAATATGAGAAGGCATTATTTGCCGCTCAGCAACTTCATGGATCCGCTGGGGCTTGGTGGTCTGAATATCTTGCTATGATCGCTGAAGGCCATCGTGTGACGTGGACAGAGTTTCGTGATGCTTTCCGTGCACATCATATCTGTGAGGGCATCGTCAAAACCAGAGTTGGAGAGTTCTATGAACTCAAACAAGGAGGCATGAGTGTTATGGAGTACTTTACAGAATTTAACCGTTTAGTACAATATGCATCAGATTATGTACATAAGGAGATGATCAAGTGTCATTGCTTCTTCCGAGGCCTCAATGTGGAGCTTCGGACAAAAGTGACACAATGCAATAAAGGGAATTATAGCGAGTTAGTCAATGCCGCTATGATTCAAGAAATAGCTGAACTCGAGCATAAGGAAAGTAAGAGGAAGAGAAAATTATCACTGGCATGTACGGGTGATTATCATCAAGAACAACCGGTGATATATTGCTTACCATCCGGGGTGGAAATTCAGTCCTTTGACGGACCACCACATATCCAATACTGTCCGTATTCGCCCATGGATGTTCAGCCACTGCTGCAACAGCAGAAAATGAGTATTTGTGCACCCCCACCTCAGCAAAGTGCACAAGAATATCAACCACTTCCATATTGTGAAGATCTTGAGCTCGCATCGTACGACACTTGTAGCGATGTAGAGCATGTTCCTCAGGAGGGTCAAGTGACCCAGCAAAGCAGAAGTCACATGTCATCTCAAGCTGCAAAGAAATTTAATGGTCAGCCAAGGAGGACAACACTATAAGTGGGGAACGTAAACTATATGGCAGTTGAAGATGTTCCCGTGGGAGAATCCATGTTTGCGGGCATATTCAGCCTACGTGATCATCCTACGTTCGTGTTGTTCGACTCGGGTGATACACATGATTTTATAAGAAAATATTATGTGGTTAAGCACCAAATACCCTCAACCACCTTGGCCGCATCTTATCATATTAATTCACCGGGAGGTAGTAGAACAGCGGGCAGGATTGTTGCTCGAGTGCCTATATGTTTGGATGGGCAGATATATCCTACTACTCTTATCATCCTGGAAGGCTTGCAGATTGACATCATCTTGGGAATGGCTTGGTTGACACATCACCAAGCTATATTTGATATTAGTTCACGAACGGTGCAGCTGAATTCAAAGAAGCACGGGCAACACACGTTGATTTTGAGAAATGTTGCACCGGAAGTTACTGCTGTTCACACCGTTGAAGCTAAGAAACTGGAGGATATTCCAGTGGTCCGGGAATATCCAGACGTGTTTCCCAAGGATTTACCGGGCATGCCGCCCGAACGTGAAGTGGAGTTCAAAATTAATAGAAAACGTTGACAAGTGAGCCTCGTCAAATATTTTCTTCCTCAGTTCTGGGTTACAGGGTACGACTATCCTGTTCTTGAACCACAGAATACCGTCTCCGTACTTCCGGAAACATTCCAACTCCCCACTGTGTACACGTCTGTGACATACCCTTGCCATTTTTCTGGGCCCTGCCGCTATCTCTTCATGGATGGTGGGGATAAGAGCTAGGTTGTTGAGAGCTCCATGAGGAACCACATACAAGGGTGATTCACTCTCTTTCAATGGGGTGATGGTAAGATTATTAACATGTGACTTGCGACTCAGCGCATACGCCATGACGTTTGCCTTGCCGGGATGATAATGGATCTCTATTTCGTAATCCTTTATCAACTCCAACCATCTTCTTTGCCTCATGTTTAATTTCTTCTGAGTGAAAATATATTTGAGGCTCTTGTGGTCGGTATATAGATGTACGAGGTTACCGAGTAGGTAATGCCTCCACATCTTAAGTGTGAGTACCACGACAGCGAGTTCTAAGTCATGAGTTGGATAGTTTTGCTCATGATTCCGAAGCTGACGTGATCCATACGCGACCAATCTTCGGTCTTGCATCAGCACACATCCAAGCCCAATGCCGGATGCATCGCAATACACATCGAACTGCTTTGTTGTATCCGGCTGCACCAAAACCGGTGCTGATGTTAAGTGCTTCACTAAAGCCTTGAATGCCACTTCACATGCTGGACTCCAAACATATTCGATAGCCTTCTTCAGCAGTTCGGTCATAGGCTTGGCAATCTTCGAGAAGTTCGGAATGAACCTCCAATAATATCCCGAGAGTCCGAGGAAACTTCGTACCTCGTGGACAGACCTCGGGGACTTCCAATTCAGCACTTGTGTAATCTTGCTCGGGTCTACAGCAATGCCCTCCTCTAAGATGATATGCCCGAGGAAAGGTACTTGTGATATCCAGAATTCACACTTGCTAATTTCGCGTATAGCTTGTGAACTCACAGCCGTTGCAAGACAATACGCAGGTGCTTCGCGTGTTCTTCCTTCGACTTGGAATATACCAATATGTTGTCGATGAAGACCACGACAAACTTGTCCAGCTCCGGCATGAATACCGAGTTCATCAAGTCCGTACCTCATCGAGAAAGCCGTCTTCGGAATATCCTCAGCCCATATCTTAATCTGATGGTACCCCAATCTTAAATCCATTTTGAAAAAGATCTTTGCTTCGACCAATTGATCAAAAAACATGTCTATCCGTGGCAATGGGTACCTGTTCTTGATTGTCACGGCGTTTAGGGGACGATAGTCCACGCAAAGCCGCAACCTTTCGTCCTTCTTATTGACGAATAATGTCGAATAACCCCATGACGAGGAGCTCGTCCTAATAAACCCCTTTTCCAGCAGGTCCGTCAACTGCGTTATCAATTCCGCCAATTCCTTTGGCGCCATCTTGTATGTGGGGACCCCGCTCCAACAGTCCAGGAATCGCATTGGGTGGTGCTGTGCGATGCGCCACCCAACAGCACACATCCGAAAAAACACACATACACAACAATATATGTCTGTCATACATATTATTGTCTCATTTTACAAATAATGTACAAGTGTATATTGCAGCGGAAGTTAAGAATACACTCACGGACTATAGCCTATGCTAAGCAAAATGAAGCCATCCTTCCCGCGGATGCTTCACACTAGCACCGCATCAAAACCCGACGGCGTGCAGGGTTCCAAGTGAGACTCACACCCCTCATTGGGTGCTGCCCCGCTCGGATCACCCTTTCTCCCTAACGTTGCCTTATGCAACTTGACCTGCAAAACAATGGATCAACAAACCGTGAGCTTATGCTCAGCAAGACTTAACCGAAACCCTACACATGGAACTCTAAATGCTGGAAATAGAGGGCTGCATAATGAAGTTTGCATAAAAGATGAACTTGAGCTACCAGAGAGTCCTTACTTCCAGTTTTAAGCAACTTTTATACTCCTCGCACAATTTACATCGAGACTCCACAATCAAACAAGAAACACTTCATATCGATGCCACTTGCCCGAGGAGAAAGTAAATTTAGCGAACTACCCTAGACCCATACATACCTTGCACCATCAACGTCGAGACTCTACAATCGAACAAGAAACGCTTCATCTCGACGTCACTAGCCCAAAGTAGAAAGTAAATTTAGTGAATGGTTCTCATCATCCCTCATCTCCAATATGAGGATTAATCATGAAGCTTGTTTCTTTCCCCCAGTTTATTACTACGTCACGACGCAGAGAACAAGTATGCTCACTACCGCGAGCGACGGTATTCGAATAAAAAACACCTAGATGACACGACACATACGCTCGTCCGAGACAGGTGATCAACCAATCCCCTCAACGTCGTATGTGGCAACCTTTCACACAACACCCAAATGTCGAACCGGTCCCACCGACTTGGAGTAAGTCTCACTACGGCAAACCCTCATAGAGCCGACTTCTCTCTCCTTTCAGCATCTGCATAAGACGGTGGGGATTGCCTTGACACCCAGGTTAACATGTTACATCGGTTTTTTGGTCCCATATTGCCAGTATGCATTCGGTACACAACTCAAACTTGTCCACTAGGGCCGCACACGAGAACGGGTCTTAATAGACTCAGACAGAGACTAGGTTCACAGGACATGTCCTTGAGCCTTCCATCCACACAACCCGGTCTATATTCCCCAATTAAGTGGATCAATTCCCAAATCTTCCGATTGATCCCCTTAATCCCTGTTCACGAGTAGGAAACGACCTACTCAAGTTATGCCTCTTTTAATCCACATTTCTTAGCTTGATCACAGCGGTTATAATTAAGTGAAACCTAATCTAAGTAAAACTCCAGGGATTCGTCGGTCATGCATGTGGAGTGTTATACAATCTAGACTTAGTGCAATAATCAAAATGCTAGACATTATAAAGTGAATACAAATAGAAACTTGTAAATTTTTTATGCAAACCGGGGCTTGCCTTAGTGTTGATCCCAACTAAAATTTCTGTCAACAGGAGCAAGTTAGCAGCCTCCAAAGTGTTCGCGAGAATTCCCTCTACCGAAATGATCAAATAACGATGCGTCATATTATGAAGTTATGTGATATATAAAACTACAGAAGCAAACTATATGAAGACAGAGGATTCTGGGGTTGAAATTTTTACAGAAGCTTTCAAATTTCATTAGAGGAGTATGGTAAAATTTTCAGAAGCTTTTGAGGCAGAAAATGGCCACAAGAATTCTTTGAACCTTTAACCTTCAATGATTTATAGGAATTTAATTGGACATGGTCATATTGAAGAATTTGATATCCTAATAGGTCTGGACCTAAGGTTCCTTGGAAAATTTGTTTCAAATTTTTCCAAGTCTTCTGCTGGCTAGAATTGCCTGTTGAAGTTTATTATATTTTCTATATTTTAGTTACATTGTATTTCAGCTTCTTTATTTAATCCCTGAGCTAACCTCCTGATTAAGCCACCTTAATCAAATAAAAAAACGTAAAAGTTTTACTGGAGATCAGGAACTAAGAGAAGATTTTTCTGACCTAAAATGGGAGTATTTCAAGAAGCCATATTCCTGGAATTAATCCCCAAAGTAATAACTAAAAAGAATTCTACAGAAATTCCTAAGCATTTTCATAGCTAGGAATTTTTTCTCTGTAAAGTACTCTTCACAAGGATTCCAACAAAATTGGTCTCACTATTTTTGGAGCTTTCTACAAAGAGTTATGGTTTTGCAAAGTTGCAGCCATTTCTGGATTTAATTTCCCACAGGAAAACCTCTCCCACGGCTGACAGTGGGCCCCCTCCGAAAGTGCCTCTAGGCATTTCTTGTGGGTTTTGGTTGATTTATGACAAACAAATGAGACCCTAACAAAATCGTTGAGATGAGGGCAGGTTTTTAAAGAAATTAGGAAGAAAACACAAAAAGAAAGGAGAATGAGGATCTAAAATGACTAGTCTGATATCATCCGGACTAGTCCGATTTCTCTCTCACTAGAAAACGGACTAGTCCGATATGGACCGGACTAGTCTGATTTATCTCTGGATAGACAACGGACTGGTCCACACTCTTACGGACTAGTCCGGTATCTCACAACACTTAGGGTTTTCCACACGCCGCACACCGGACTAGTCTGGAGTCCACCACGGACTAGTCCGGACATCGCAAACCCTAACGGTAACCTTTGGAAACCCTAGTATAAATAGAGGTGTATGACCATACTACAACAACAAACTCGACCCCCTGCGCCGTCACACCTTCCAAGAGCCCAAAATTCACATCTCTCCACACATTCTAACCCTAAAAGGATCAAATCTTTGAGGATTAGCAATTGATCAAAGGAGAGACTTGTTCTACACATCTTGAGCTCTTGGGTTTGATCTCTCGCACACTCTTGTTCATTTATTGTACATCTTTTGAGTGTGCTTGGTGGTATTCATTCATTGTAATTCTTGGGGGGCCCTCAACTTGTGAGAATGCCCCTTGAATGATTTATTTGCCCTTTGTGATTAGTGGAAGAGAATCGGCCTCCGTGGCGATTCGACGAGGGTAGGGTTGGTGAAGACCCGGTCCTTCATGGACTCCTCAACGGGGACGTAGATTTCCTTCGTGGAATCAAACCTCGGGATAAAATCTTGTCTCTTGCTCTTGTGTTTTATTGTTCATCATATTCTATGGTTTACTTAATCTTGTGTAATTCACGTTGAAGCATTGAAATTAAAGTTGATCTCTGTCATTCATTGTTTCACTGTTATAATACATCTAAGTTCCCAATTAATTTATGCTGCATAGGGTACTAGAAGTGAAAATATTGATCAACCTTGATCTTTCTAGTCCACGCATACCGGACTGGTCCGCACAGTACCGGACTAGTCCGATATGTCTTTGAGTAGACAACGGACTAGTCCGCACTCTACTGGACTGTCCGATTTCCCTGTATTTGATAAATCTATTAAGTGTTTCAGGGATTAACAAAGAATCGAAAAGCCTATTCACCCCCCTCTAGGCTACATTCACCCTCATCAGGCCCTTCTTCAACCTCGGATCGAGCTTGCATGCGCATGCTGGCACAGATCGTGGCACGCCCCATTCTTCCTTGATTCTCCACCATTCTTTCTCCGGGTTCACCCTACACGCTCCTCACACCGTGGCCTAGCATCCGGACAAGGCCTCACCGCCCAAAAACGGCCGGAGACGGGTCGCCCTCGGTGGAGGCGGTCGGTAGCACGGCGCCGGCGAGGAACACGGGCTTCCCGAGCTTAAATCGACGAGACAAGTTGCCCTACAGCATCCCTAGGTCGAGTGGAATGTGACACAAGACCCTAACCGAGCGGACAACGGCGGGAGTATTGCCGTCACCGGCGGATTGACGGATTTTAGCCGGCGGCGGTGATTTCTCGTCGCCCGGGGCGTGTGCTGGCCGGTTTGCTTCAGGCTTCGGCGTGGGAGGGTGCTAGAGTATCTAATAGCTGTGGTTTGAATTTCATGAACGATGATCAAATAGTTTGAGATAATTTCAAGAATTATCTAGTGTCGGTTCTTCACGTACTCCAGCACCAAAATCCAAATTCCGGTGAGCCGGCGACGGGGAAGATCAAGGAGACTATGGGATGAGCCGGAGGGGTACGGAAGCGACCGGGCGACATGGAACCGAGAAGGGTGCGACGTTGCTCTGTTTTTGGAAGAAAGACACGGGCAGCACCAATCAGAGAATGCCGGGGGTGAGCTGGGAACACGTCGAGCACGTTGGGGAATGATGGGTGTAGCTCGTGGTTAGCGGAACCGGCCGTCAAACATGCCGGGAGCTGATCGGCGAGGTTCACAGAGAGGCGGCGCCGGGTTCTCTCGGGTGAGCGCGCAAGGGAACGATTGTTTTCTTTGGTTTCACGTGTGAAGAGGGTTTGCGAGCAGGGAAACAGGACTTCAGTTGGGCAGCCTCGAGGTATATCGATCAACAATGCCGTGGAGCGAGCTCCTTCGGGAGTAAGTCTCAAACATCTCGGTGGCTGCCTCACTCCTCGGTGTCACGCTCACAGAGAAAAGAACTTCAACATGGCCTCTGTTCCACTGACCTGCGGATTTCACCGAGGTCTCCCCCCACACAAACTTAGCTCCCAAATTTGAATTCAGAGATCTCAGCAAATTCCAAACTTTTAATTTGAAATCAGTGGATTAACACCTTTTTGTGCTAATATTTGAAATATCGTGATTTAATTCCTTTGTGGCTAGGTTTCCTTTATTACATGTAGTCGAATTTTGAATTTGAAACCCTAGTTAAAATTTGATTTTTTCCTGCAGATTTAAATTCTAAAAGAGCTATGCATGCTGAACTTGGGGCTTTTACAATCCTCCCTCCTTAATCTCATCCCGAGATTAGTAAAAGAACAAGATGGAAAGAAGGTTACCTGTTATAATTAGATAATAGTTCCGGGCAATTCATTCGAAGAAAATCCTCGTTTTCCCATGTAGCCTCGTCGTTGGTGTGGTTACTCCATAACACTTTGTAAAAACGTAACGATCGACGCCTTGTTTCACGAGCTTTTCGTCGAGGATTTGTACCAGCTTCTCGATGTAGGTGAAATCCGGTTGTAATGTTTCCATGTCTCGCGAAAGAATCTCTGCCGGCTCCTTCAAACATTTCCTCAGTTGCGAGACATGAAAGATGTTGTCGATGCCCGATAATGATGTGGGTAGCCTCAAACGATATGCTACCGATCCACACCTTTCCGTAATGAGAAACGGACCTACAAAACGTGGAGCTAGATTTCCCTTGACCCTGAATCAATGAATTCCTTTCATCAGGGATAATCGGAGGTATACGTGATCTCCGACTTCAAAATACAAGAGTTGGCGTCGCTTGTCCGCATAACTTTTCTGGAGAGATTGAGTGGCTTTGAGATTTGCTTGAATAAGCCTGACCCGCTCTTCGGTGTCCTCAACAAGATCAATGCCAAATATCACCCTCTCGCCGGATTCACACCAATTGAGTGGTGTGCGGCACTTTCTGCCATAGAGCGCTTCGTATGGTGCCATCTTAATCCGTTATTGATAACCATTATTGTAGGAGAATTAAACTAGTGGCAAATGGTCATCTCAATTCTTTCCATGATCTATGGCACATGCTCTCAGCATATCCTCTAGAATTTGATTCACCCTCTCCGCCTGACCGTCAGTCTGAGGATGGTATGCTGAAGTTCTAAGTAACTTTGTTCCCAAAGATTCATGTAGTTGCTCCCAGAAACGAGCAACAAATATGGGACCTCCAATGGTTTTGGGGACTCCGTGTAAGCACACAATTCTTGAGAGATACAACTCTGCATATTGCTTCGTCGGAAATCTCATATTCACTGGGATGAAGTGAGCTGATTTTGTTAACCGATCAACAATCACCCAAATGGAGTCATGCTTTCTGAACGTGAGAGGCAGTCCGACAATAAAGTCCATGCTGATGTCCTCCCACTTCCATGCCGGAATACTTAATCGGTGCAGCATTCCTACTTTCTTTATGTGATCAGCCTTGACTCGCCGACATGTATCACACTCGGATACATACTTGGCAATTTCTCGCTTCATCCGAGTCCACCAAAATTTCGTCTTGAGGTATTGATACATCTTATTGCTTCCCGGATTTATCGAGTACTTGGACATATGAGCTTCATCCAAGATTTTTATTTTTTAACTTCATGTTCCAGGGTAGCACAATTCGGTTTTTAAACCATAACACACTCTGATCATCTTCCTAGAAACATTTCATTTTATCCTCTTCGATTCTTGCGAGATACAACTCGACATAATGCTTAGTCAAAAATCTCGTATTCACTTGGATGAAGTGGGCTGATTTTGTTAACCGATCAACAATCACCCAAATAGAGTCATTCTTTCTGAATGTGAGAGGCAGTCCGACAATAAAGTCCATGCTGATGTCCTCCCACTTCCATGTCAGAATGCTTAATGGTTACAGCATTTCCGCTTTCTTTATATGATCAGCTTTGACTCGCCGACATGTATCACACTCGGATACATAATTGTCAATTTCTCGCTTCATCCGAGTCCACCAAAATTTCATTTTGAGGTCTTGATACATTTTATTGCTTCCTGGATGTATCAAGAACTTGGACATATGAGCTTAATCCAAGATCTTCTTCCTTAGCTGCATGTTCCGGGGTAACACAATACGGTTGTTAAACCATAACACACCTTGAGCATCCTCCCGGAAGCATTTCATTTTATCTTCATTGATTCTTGCCCGAATTTTCCTCATTCCTTTATCTCTCTTTTGGTCTTGTACAATATCTTCTCTAATGGTAGGCACGAGAGCAAGATTATACAATGTCCCATACGAAATTACCCTCAAGCTTGGTTCCTCTTCCTCATCCGGAACAACTGACTAGTTATTCACGTGGGACTTACGACTGAGCGCATCAGCCACAATGTTAGCTTTGCCCGGATGGTAATGGATCTCTACCTCATAATCTTTGATTAATTCCAACCATCTCCGCTGCCTCATATTGATATCCTTCTGAGTGAATATATACTTGAGGCTCTTATGGTTGGTGTAGAGGTGCACTAAATTTCTGAGTAAGTAGTGCCTCCACATTTTCAACGCAAGCACCACTGCAGCGAGTTCTAGGTCATGAGTGGGGTAGTGCTGCTCGTGGTTGCGGAGTTGACGAGATCCATATGCGATCACACATCCATCTTGCATTAGTACGCAGCCAAGTCCAATGTCTGAGGCATCACAATAAACATCGAACGGCTTTGTCGTATCCGGTTGGGCTAGAACCGGTGCTGTTGTTAGATGATTCTTTAGAGTTTGAAATGCCTCTTCACAGGCCTCCGTCCATACATACTTGATGCTCTTATTCAATAATTCTGTCATTGGCTTAGCAACCTTCGAGAAGCTGGGAATAAATCTCCGATAGTAACCCGCTAGTCCTAGAAAACTGCAGATTTGATGAACAGATGTCAAAGACTCCCACTTCAAGACTTGCTCAACTTTGGTTGGATCTACATACACACCCTCTTCTGAAATAATGTGGACTAAGAATGGTACTTTGCGGATCCAAAATTCACACTTGCTGAATTTGGCATACAGCTTAAGTTCTTGCAATCGTTGGAGCACAATATGGAGATGTTGGAGCACAATATGGAGATGTTTAGCGTGCTCTTCCTCCAATTTGGAGTATACGAGAATGTCGTCGATGAATACCACGACGAACTGATCCAACTCTGGCATGAATACAGAATTCATGAGATACATGAAATGTGCGGGTGCATTTATCAGACCGAAAGACATGACCAGATACTCATATAGCCCGTATCTAGTCGAGAATGCTGTCTTCGGTATATCCTCCGCTCTGATCTTTATTTGATGATAACCGGACCTAAAGTCCATCAAGGAGAATACTTTGGCACCCACCAGTTGATCACACAATATATCGATCCGTGACAATGGATATTTTTTTGATCGTCACTGCATTCATCCGCCGATAGTCCACACATAACTGTAGCGATTTATCCTTTTTCTTCACAAAGAGGGCCGAACAGCCCCATGGTGATGAACTTGGCCTGATGAATCCTTTATCCGTTAAGTCCTTTAGCTGCTCTTTCAGTTCAGCTAATTCTTTCAGAGACATTTTGTACGGCCTCGGAGATATCGGTGTGGTTCCCGGTGCTAACTCGATCTTGAATACCACATCTCTTTCAGGTGGCATCCCTAGAAGATCATCAGGAAACACATCTGGGTACTCACAGACCACTAGAATATCCTCCAGTTTCATGATCACACTGTGGCACACAGCTGGATTTTTAGAATCCACGTCTTCAAGTATGAGTGTTTGAAGACCGTAGAACGGAGAGTCCAATCGAACAATCCGTGGAGCGATGTCAAGAACAGCCCCGTGGTAGTTCATCCACGCCACTCCTAGTATTATATCGATCTTCTGCCCCTCTAACACAATGAGGGTTGTGGGGTATAATTTCCCACCTTAGCACAGGGGTGCTTTGATCACTACTTCATTAGCAGCTATGTTTCCACCGGGTGAGCTGATAAGATAGTGATCCTTTGGTGTAGTGGTAGAAAGCTCAGCTTTGCACATAAATAATCTGATGATGAAATTGTGTGTGGCTCCAGAGTCAAATAAAATAACTGCAGGTAGTTCATTGAGTGTGAACATTCCTGCTAGCACAGGTGCACCTTCCGGCACATCCTCTAGAGCTGTATGATAGATGCACCCGGACTTTGGTGCTGTTTCTTGGAGCTGAGAACGGGATTGATTTATACGCTGCTCTGGTGTATTTCCTCTGTACCGTATCCTTTATGGACACCTCCTTCTGATGTGACCCAAATAACCGCATGTGAAGCACGGTTTCTCAGCCGGTTCTATGTTACTCTGAGTACGGACACTGGGTGCATTCTGTTGCGGCAGGAACACGTGAGGAACGGAATATTGCGGCTGCATATACCGTTGTTGCAGCTGTCCGAATTCGAATATTGATATGAATGACTTGAATATTGTTGGAGTCGTCTAACCGGCTGCATCAGCTGACAGTTCAAGGTACTGTCTACCACCCGGTATTTCTAAGGAGCAATATTGCTACTGTCCGGTGGTATACTGTTCTTTCCTTTTTCAGCTTGCACTTCCCGCTGAGCATCTTCAACCATGATGGCAGCACTCATCAAATCGTTGAAGTTACTTCTATCTGCTAACACCAGCCTTTTCTTTATCTTGGGGTTGAGGCTGCGAAAGAACCATTCGCATTTTCGTGCCTCAATGTTCACATATTTGTGAGGGCCCGGACCACCCGCTCATTCACGGGGCCGTGCCGCTCGCCCGAGGACCTCGTTGGGTGGTGCCGTGCGATGCGGCACCCAATAGCATACGGGTCGAGGAAACACCATATTACGTAAACCATTGCGGAGCGTACAAAGAGTATTTTATGAATACTTATCTGAAAATAATACTACAGCGGAATACTACAACTCTCACGTCTCATTTCTAGCTTAGCATCAAAGAAATAGTCCAGCCCGCGGACGTTTCTTACTAGCAACACGAAGAACAAACCGCAGCGGCGAGGATGCTCTTGAGTAACCACTCAGAGGTTTCCGAGTCTCATCGGAATCCATTCTCATAAGCATAAAGTCAATACCTGCAAAACAACTCGGATAGCATCCGTGAGCATAACGCTCAGCAAGACTTAACCGTCAACCCTAGTCATGAAACTCTACATGAGGGTATAACATACAGTAGGATAGCATAATGCATAAAGAACTTGCCTAAAAGTGAATCCTTACTTTCAGGTATTATTTGCAGCAATTTAAAAGTAACCTTGGGCACGCCACATCGGGAGTCCACAATCATACAAGAAACGCTTTTTCCCGATGTAATTTGCTCACGGTGGAAATGAATCGAGTTTGCTCTAACTATTCATCAAAGATACATCACAAGAGATAGTATGAACTTCAAACCATAATGATTAGTTCCTTTCTCATGCAAGTTCTTACTATGTCACGACTGTGAGAATAAGTATGCTCGGTCCTTTTCCGCGAGCGACGGTGATTCGAATCAATGACACCCGGACTACACGACACGTACACCCGTACTCGACGTTGCCTACAGCAACCATCACTGACGTCGTACGTGGAAGCCTTTCCCCTGTTTCACCCCTGTTGAATCGATCAAATCGCCCTGTACAGTAGTCACTCTCATTGTGCACCTACCGACATGAGATGGCATGAGAGTGTTACCCACATACTGCACACCGGCCCTCTCGCCTGAGGCGACCCGAAAAGGCTCAACGCAAGCTTCCCGAGGTACATCGGTTTACTGGGTCCCATATAGACAGCATGAGTCCGGTACACAACTAAACTTACTCAGTAGGGCCGCATACGGATCGGTCCTTGACCGACACAGACAGTTCTATAGCACCCAGACCCCTATGTCCTGCTGCCCCTATAACCTGCCGGTCTCAACTTTAACTTGCTAACAATTTTCTGAACCAATCCCGTATGCCCCTATTTTCCTGATCATGCGAGTAGCATCTCACCACTCGACTTCTCCCGAACCTTACTTAAGCATGGCAGTTCTACACGGTGAAAAGACACCTACCCAATACTCCATGGGTTCATTTGGTCATGCAAGAGGAGTATCAAAGCACTAGACCTAATGCACATTTCATATCCTAACCAAAGAGTGAATACAAAGTAAAAATTTAGAAGCTGTTAGATGCAAACCGGAGCTTGCCTGTTTTGCAGGGTAGTCGTATATATAAGCAGTTAGTGATCCTTGCTGATCAACCCCTTGATCCTCCGGAGTCTGATCCACTTCAATGAATCACTCCTTCGAATACCCTTCGTTGTGAATCCTATTGAAATGTATATGCACAGATTTTATAATGCAAGGAAAAGAATTAAAGACTTGATTTCTTAAGAACAGAGGATGTGTGGAAATGCCATGAATGTCTTTGTTTGCCTCTGTTGTGCAAAGAAACATGAATGAGTAAATTTGTCTTAGTGTTTTAGTCTCTAACTAACTAAGTTTCCTAATCACCATAAGAGATGAGCTGAAAAGATTTGAATGCAACTGAATAACAAGAACTCCAATGGCTTCAAAAAGTTTTACAGCATGTTCTATACTACCTAGTGATTTAGCTTGCAAAATTGCAGCTAAAGTGGAATGAATATGTGTCTCCCATAATTCCCACAAGAGTCTTATGTGATTTTCCACATACATAAGCATGGTAGAAAAGAACAGGGAGATCTAAGGCTCAAATTGAGCTGATAATTTTACATGTGCGTTCCTGGTCACATGAAAGTCAATTGGTCCAAAATTCAGACCTTTAACTTGAGTAGTTCCTCCAGAATAATTCCTTAAGCATTTCTAATAAAAAGAATTAATTCTGCAGTAATGTGCATCTTAATGCCCAATTCAGTGAACTAAAATTTCAAGTATAACTCAGTGAGCTTGTCTGAATTTTCTCATGATTTTTGGAGCTATGATTTGCCTAGAATGGATTTTTACAAGTGGGCAACATTTTCTGAAAAGGTTTCTGGACCCTTATGAACACAGCAGTTTGTATTTAGCAAATTCCTACTCAAATCATCTTCAAATGATCTGAAAATTTGTTAGAAGGTCAACAATATCCTAAAGAATATTCTGGCAAAATTTGTGGATTCTTGGATGAACCAAACTCCCTCAATAATTCTTTTCCAAAAAACTTCAAAGAATTTTCCAGAATTTGCGTAGATCTTTGCAAAATGAATCCAACCCAATTTGAATCACTCAATTTGGAGGTTTGTACACAAATTAATGATTTTCCAAAGTAGGAACTCAATCTGGAATTATTTTTCCTATTAAAATTCGTCTTGGGCCCACTTTTTAAACCTCAGCCAATAGAATCCGGGAACACACGGGGGCTACAGCATTTTGGCGCGCAGACACAGAGGATCCCAGAGCCACAGCAGATCAAAGATTTAAAATTTGCATCGCTGACAACTGGGGCCCGCCCCTTCTCCTACCTCCCGACCGTTCCCGTGCCCGCGCGCCGCTCAGCTCGCCGGACCGACGCCGGAGCTCGCCGGCTCGGTGTTTCCGGTCGCCGCCAGGGCTGAGGCTTGCCGCCAGTGGGTTTGGGAGGCTGGGGAACACATTGGTGGCACTAGCTCCAGCTGTCAAGGCTCAGAAACTGGTCGGCGATGTGTGGCGGCTACGGAAACACTTCAGTGCCATCGGCCGGACCCTCTAGCCCGCCAAACACTCAACCAAAATGCTCTACAGCACTAGGGAAGCTTAGGGAGGACCGACATGGTCTCGAAAGTGCTCGGAGACTGCTGCAAATGCTCGGTAAAGCTCGGAATACGCCGCTCCAAGTCGATTTCAAGCCCAGGTTGCTAAAAGAAAGATGATCGCCGGCTAGTCTGGCCCGTGTGTGCAAAGTTTGATGATCTAAGGAGGATTACCGGGTGAGAATTTTTGCGGTAAGTACCGGAACGTCGGTTTGAAGCCACCGGGACAAAATTTCTGAATTCGCCGGCGATACTCCATGGGTTGGCTTGAGCTTCGGGTGGAAGCAGCATGGAGTCCTTGCGCTTCTTTTGCCGTTCTTGCTCGGCCGTGAAAGCCCCTGTGGAGAGCTGTCCACGTGAAGCTGATCGTCGGTTCCGTTTTAGGTCGCCACCGATGAAGTCTTCTAGGGCTAGGGAAGCCGGAGCTTGGCTGTTTTGGCGACGAGGAAGTGGGCAATAGGTCCGCGGTGCTGTCTAGCAGCTCGGAGTGGAGTTGAGCGCGAGTCTCTGCCGGTTTCCGATCGATCACCGAGGTGCGGCGGTGAACTCGGCTGTGCTTGCGTGTGAGGAAGCAAATTTGGTTTGCTTCGGTCAGTGAGGTGTAGATCACGTTGAGGGGGGGATGAAACAGACACACTGGTGCCAGCGCTTGAGAGGGGAGCAGGAGGTGGCTCGGAAGCTCTCTCTCGGTGGCGTCCGGTGAAGGCTCAGTCGGTTGAGTGGAAAAACAGAGACAGTCTCTGTTGCTTTGGGTGCAAGTCTATTTGCTTAGTTCATACACCTTGGTGCATATAGTTAGGCGATCAATCTGAAATTCTATTTACTACTCTACCATCTCACAAATGCCGAGGGAAAATTTCAACCGCCACCGAAGGAACACCCGTGGTTACAACGAACCACATGAGGATGACAACGTGGAAGTTCCTGAGGATGTCAACCTCGGGGCTGATGCAAACAACCTTGAACATTTAATGGCTATGCAGAACCAGATCATGCAAACTATGATAGAAATGTTGGGACATCTGCAGGCCAACAACAACAACCCTCACCCAATTACTGCACCCCCACCGCCACCAAAGCTACCACCACCGGCTCACAACAGATTAGGAGAATTCATGAGGACTAGGCCACCTACCTTTGCACAAGCTAATGATCCTATGGAGGCCGATGACTGGCTGAAGTCTATTGAGAAGAAGCTTGCTATTGTTCAATGCAATGATCGGGAGAAGGTTCTCTTCGCATCACACCAGCTGATGGGAGCAGCCGCTGATTGGTGGGACGCTCTTTGCAATGCTCATGCCAACCAGGAGACAATTACTTGGTCTGAATTCAAGGAGAGTTTCTGCTCTTACTCTGTCCCTGAAGGAGTCATGATGCTTAAAAGGCAGGAGTTTGAAGGTCTCCGTCAAGGGAGGAAGAGCATGAATGAATATCTCAACAAGTTCACGCAGCTGTCAAGGTATGCTTCAGTGGACGTCAACTTGGATCACAGGAAGCAATACTTGTTCATGAGAGGAATGAACAATGAAATTCAAGTTCAGCTGCTCCATAATGATTATGCAAACTTCCAGACATTCGCCGAAGCGTCCCACAACTCACAGCCAAGCACACAAACATAAGCAATCATCATAAAAATTCAGCACACCACTCTTATTCAAGCTACTGTGGTCTAAGCGTTTCTATTACAACTTTATTCAATGGGGAACCTAAACTTAATCGTGAGAACCGATGTTGTTCTCACCGTGTGACGGGGGTGATCCATACATGGGTGCACGCCATGGTGACTCGGCAGTCCATGTAGGAGTAGATGATGCTAGTGCTCCATTTGTTCCCGTGTTGGCACGAGTCTCCTCTTGTTTCTCCAGCATGTACAGCTTCTTGCAAAGGTAGCGGATCTCTTCTTGTGCGCTTGCATAGCGGTTTCCCAACTCCACGAGCATCCTCTAAGACTTGTAAGCAGCTTGTGGGTTGGAAAGAGCTCCTCCATGGGGTCCAATGATCTCCCTTGTACCACTCTTCCGATACGGGTGCAGCTCGAAGGTAGTGTTCTCAAGCTGCCCACGAAAAGTGTAACACAGTCCGGTGAGTGCATCCCATGCAGCATCATCAACAACTTCTGTCCTTGTGGCCCTCCATGTGGGTGCGAAGTGCCGGGTGACAACCCTAACGTTAGATAGGATGGTTACTTCAGCCTTCCACTCTTCATGTCCGAGATGAGCAACTTTCTTGAGCAGGTACTCCGGGTATAAGCTGCAGCAATCAAGGAACTCTCTCAGCTCCCTGATTATGTGTCCTCCCCCATCCATTGGACCGGAATTCCTGAGCAGAACGGATGATCCGTTCATCATCCTCATTCTCAGCCTCATCAGGTGGTGGCTCCTCTTTGGATTCATCTTCTTCCGACGTAGCTTCATGAGGCTCCGCTGGGTGTAAGCCCGTGTGGTATTCCTCCTGAGGTGCATACCAGTGTTGTTCTTCTTGTGGATCGTCTTCCATGTCGTCTTTGATTGGTTCCACCTCTCCCGGATCCTCTTCCTCATGTATAGAGCTATTGACTTCATCTTCATCATGAGATTCCATCTTCACCTCCTCCCAATATGGTCCATCGGACACCTCGATGGGGTTAAGTGCACTTACAAGTGGTGGTGGACGAGTTCTCATGCGTGCTGTGCTCCTAGTTACTGGCATCTATAAATAAGACATGAGAAACTTAGAGAAGAAGGAAATAAATCTGAAATTTCAGCAGCTACGAAGCAATAAAATAGAGGGTGTGGCTGTCCAAAAGAAAAGAAGAAAGAGGGGTTAAAAATAGTGCTTTGCGGTGGCTGAGTTGACAAGTAAAATGCAGCAGCAAGCAATTTTCTAAAATAGCAGTTTAGAGGGGTGTTCCTATGTGTTTTAAAGTGTCCATTCTACCTAGCCTTGCATCCTTGTAAAGGTCCCAAAAATATGAATACAAAGAAACTCAAGTTTGCGCAAACATTGGTTTCATGTGTATGAAAAAAATGGGACTTGTTTAAACTTTTACATGTGATGATGCACATAGAGTTCTCTCTCCACAAGCTTATGTTTATTTACATGCTGGAACCAAAGGTGGGGTAAAACCACATATTTGAAGTCTCATGTGCAATGAAAATTTTAAAAAATCAGATTGTGAACTAAATGTTCAACTCAAATTTCAAATGAGGGCAACACAATGGAAATTTCAAACTGTTGTGTTAAAAAGCTCATTTGTATAAGCCAAGCCAAAAATCAGGTTTCATATTTGAATTATTTAGGTCCAAATTAGTGGGTATCCAAAGTTTCATAAAATTTTGAAATGTTTTGCTATCCATTTTCCAAATAGACTCAAATATTCAATAAATTCAAATATACATTTGAATTTGGATGAAACTTGCCCAATTCTCAAAATATAATTCAGATTTGAACTCCAACAATTGAGTTTCATCATTTGACAAATTTTGGAGATCTTTTGAGAGGATAAAGGGGAGTATGGGACCCACTTGTCATATGCACCCAAATATCTGAAAATGAGTTGGTTCCCTGTTTTCCACTCGAAGCAACCGAAGCCACTGAGACAAACCGAGGGCTCCTCGCCGTGCGACACAGAGGAAAGCCGGAGCCACCTCCTCCTTGTTTCCCTCGCGCTGGCACTCCCCTCGGCGACCTCATCACTTCACCCTACGTTCCTTTTGCCCACAGAACCGAGCACGTCTCTGTCTTCTTGCTCGCTCGCGCTCAAGAATGGAGGAGCAGCCGCCACTGCCTCGATCGCTTAGGCAGCCCCGAGCTCGCGTGCAAGCCTCAGAAAAGTAGCAAAACGGCACCAGGCCATCACCCTCTACTTCCTCAAAGCACCCCGAGTGTGCTAGGCCTCTCCTCACGGGGGAACACCTTCTTCCGCGGCGGCCAAACCACCACTGCTCCCGTGGACAGCTCAACACAGAGCCTGTCACGGACTAGCAAGGACGCCCAGAGGAGCACTAGGATCATGTGTTTCTCACATCCAAAGCTCAGCTGGAACCCTTGCCCATCCTCGGAGAATTTCCAGTTTTTCCTCCGGCCGGCTCAAACCGAGGTGCGGGTAAAAAAGCTTCAAATTCTTGATCAATACTTGCTTAGAGCACAAAAAATTGCACTCACACGAGCTATACTCGATGGCGAACAAGTTTGCTTCGCAACCCTAGCTTGAAAATGTCTGTAGCCGGCGTATTTGAATGTTATCCGACGGTGACCGTAGGGGAAAGCGTCGGGTGCATGGTGCAACCCTGGTTAGAGCCATCCCGGAGCTGTTTTGATGGCATGTCGACCTTCTGTAGCATCCAACGGTGCTCTAGGGCTTGGAAACCAAAGGTTGGAGGGTTCAGAGCGTCGGGTTGGCGCCGCCGAACCTTCACCGAGCCGCTGCACTGTTACGAGATATGTTGGAGGCTTCGCCGGTCCGGGGAAACCTTCCCAACGCGTTCAGCGCATGAATTTAGGCACTAGCAGTGAGTTGGATCTCGGGAGGTGACCGGACGAACGGTTGCCGAGGAGCTCCGGCGAGCTCCAGCGGCGCGGGCGCGCGGGGCGGATGGAGGTTGAAGAAGCTGCCTTGGCCCGCTGTCAGTGAGAGGGGGATTAGAGCTGGGATTTTCTGCGGCCTCGGATCACTTTGTGACAGCGCGGGAAGGACCCTGTGGTCCCGTGTGTCTTGGTTCCAGCACGTGACACGTAGCCCCCTGGACCCACCGTCAGCATTTGAATTTTTTCCTCAATTTAATTCAAATTCAGATTTCCTACAAAATTTAGAAGGCCATAACTTTTGCTAGGAAACTCCAAATTTAGTGATTCAAATTGAGTTAGATTAAGGTTGAAAAACTCTATTCAAATATGCAATCCAATTTGTATGAAAGTCATTATTTAATTCTGAAAAATTCTCTATAACTTTTACGCAAAAGAATTTTAGAGGGAGTTTGGTTTATCCAAAAATCCTCAAATTTTCCAGAGTATTCTTTAGTATGTTATTGAACTCCTGTAAAAAAATCATCTCATTTGGAATTGATTTGATTAGGAGAATTCAGATTTCAAGTTGCTCTGTTTAAATGAATACAGAAACTTTTTCAGAGAATTCCCAGAACTTGAAAATTCAGTTCTGGGCAATTCTTCACTCCAAAAATCCTAGGAAAATTCGTGCAGGCTCTATGAACTATAATCAAAATTGTAGTTCACTAAGTTTGACATGAACATTTGAGTTACTTCAGAATTAATTCCTTTTTCTTAATTGCTTAGGGAATTGTTCTGAATAAACTACTCAGTAAAAAGTGCTAATTTTTGGTCCAGAACATTTTCTTGTGACAGGGAACTCACATGAAAAAAATTTCAGCTCCATTGGAACTCCGGATCATCACTATTCTGTTTAACCTCTTTAGGTAATCAAAATACAAGTGATGAAAAACACTTATCACTTGATCATGTTGCTTAACCCAAACCCAAGCCTTAGCACTAGTTTCATTTTAAATTCTTAAACAGACTTATGGTTTTAAAGTTGTCATTAGAACTTGATAGCAAAATCTTTACAATTAAAAACATATGCATATTCATAACGTGTAGAATGTACGTGAGGACTTGTGAAGGAAGTGAAGTGAGATTTCAAAGACAAGGTGATCGAGTGATAAAGCCTCAAGTGATCGACGACACTAACTGATTGTAATCTTAGTCACCTGAAAAACAGGCAAGCCCCGGTTTGCATACAAGAAGTTTTATAGTCTTTTCATTTCTAGAAATCATAGCTTTGAATGATTGAGTGCATTAGGTCTAGTTGATATTGAAAACCCAATTGCATGACCAGAATGTCCTAAGAGAGAAAGGGTAGAATAGCACCTCCTCGAGTGAGATTTGGCTACACTAAATGTTAGTAGGAAATGTCCGGTAGAAATCGAGTAGTTGGAATCTACTCGCGAGTTTAGTCTTGGTTTCTTCAGAGCGGGTCAGGAATAGAAAAAATGAGGAACGTTTACAATTAAGAAATTGTGGGGACCATCCGGTTGTTCACCAACTCCGGGATCGCAGAGGGTGGTGTCGTGCGATGCGGCAACCAACAACACACAAGAAAATATTAAGAACAACATACAAACTTTTATTTGATATAAAAACACAGCGGAAGTCTTTTACAAACTTATTTATACAGCGGAAGTATTATACATAGCTAGTCTCTCATCCTAACTAAGCAAAAGTGCAGCCGTCCAACACGGGGACGCTACACACTAGCAACATACAACCGGAGATCACGGCGGCATGCAGTGCTCCAGCTCAGCCGTGTACCCCAACGGGGCATCGCCTCATCCTCGGACCCCTCCTCATAACGCTCACCTGCACACAGCTCAAATATTGCAACCGTGAGCACGATGGCTCAGCAAGGCTTAACCGACAACCCTAGTCATGGAACTCTACATGCAGGGATGTGTAATATAGGAAAAAGACACTGCAATAAAGACACGCCTACATGTTAATCCTTACTTTCAGTTCTATAGCAGCAGTTTAATGAGCCTTAGGCAGCCCTCACATAGGAAGTCCACAATCAAACAAGAAATGTTTTCCTCCGATGTGGTGATGCCCAAAGTGGAAGATAAACTTAATGAGCTTTACATCTACAACAGACATGGTTTCAAGACATCAATAGTTCAACACAGCATAATTTCATTCCTCTGGCCTTTCATTTCTTACTACCTCACAGAATAGTGAACAAGCGGTACTCAAATAACCGCGAGGGACGGTGATTGCAATCAGGAGACACCCGGACAACACGTCAAATACACCAACTTTCAGAAATGTGGTGCTTCACACCTTCCTACTCTGCTGTATGCAACAACCTTTCAAAGGAAACCTAAATGCCGAACCGGTCCATCTGTAACAGGCAGGAGGTCCCCTCGTGGAGCGTGTCTGTGCCCACCGGCAGATTTACACCTTGCTACCCTCAACCCACTCCTATAAAACGGTTGGGTAAGCCTCGGCACCCAGGTTAACCAATTACATCGGTTTCCTTCTTATGTCAGTATGCCATCTGGTACTGTACGATACTTATCCATCAAGCCCGCACACGACTCGGTCCTCAATCAACACCAAAAGGGCTACGCACGTGAGACCTCCGCTCACTGCATCCTACCCCCTGCTGGGTCTCAGTTTCACATTCTTAAGCCATTCTCTACTCTTTTCCGTACCGTGTGATAAAACCTTACCTCGCGAGTAGATTCCAACTACTCGACTTCTACCGAGATCCTAAGCACATTAGCATGACATTCTCTACTCGTCGAGTCTGTAAACTACCAACCCTTCATAGAATTTAAAGTCATGCAGTGGGGTTTCAAACACCTTAACTCTAATGCAAACATTTCAACCTAGACATAAGTGATACAAATGAAAAACTTTGTAAAAGGTAATTAAATGCAAACCGCGGCTTGCCTGGTTACGAGTCAAAAAGAAAGTTATCTTCTGGTGGGAGGACGTCCAACGGCTCCGGCGTATCCTCAACTTCGGTCACTATATGAAATCTAGCAAAATATATGTATAAGTGCTAGTGTTATATAAGAGATGAACTCCTATTACTAGCTACTGCTGTTTAGGTTCCTTAATTAGACTTGGGATTTTTCCAGTGGATACTATACTCTCTAAGGATGATCTGAGTAAAATTTTGAGAAATTCCATTGAACCTTGTGGTCTTCAAAATTCCTACAAGTCCAAGGCTTCTCTGAATTTTTATCCCAAATCTGAAGTTTTGACATGGCTAACAGTGGAAGATCTAATTAGGGTAGGTCTCTATGGTTCTAACAAAATTTGTTTCACCATTTTTGGAGCTACCAACAGGGATATATGAATTTTGGAATTTGGACAGGATTTCTGAAAAGTTTTTGTTTAGAATTTGAAATTTTAAATAAGGGCTGAACTTGGGAAGACAATTTATACTAGCAAATGAACTACAATGAAGCTCAAATTTTTATTGGAGCTTAGGAACTAGGAAAAAGATTTGCTGCCCAAATTTGGGAATGTTTCATAAAGAACTGCTCCTGGAATAAATCTCTAAAGGATTTAATAAAAACAATTCTACAGAAATTCCTGGGCATTTTCAGAATAAGAAATTTGTTCCTCTGTGAAGTACTTCTTACGGGGATTCCATCAAAATTGGTGTCACCCTTTTTGGAGTTTTCTACACAAATTATGGGCTTGCAACTATTAGCTAATTTCTGGAATTATTTGCTTAACAGAAACTTCAAATAATTCCCACCGGCGGCTGACAGTACCACAGGTCAGTCGTCTTCAACCTCTGGACAGACAACTCGTGCGCGCACAGAGCTGATAATGGAGCGGCTCGTTCTCCCCCATTTGTCCACCAAATTCGATGTGGTTTCGTGCTACACCATCCTGACCTCAAGACCTAGCAGCCGGGCAAGGTTTCATTGCATGAAAATGGGCGGAGGTGGGTCGGCATCGGCGGGGCGGCTCGGCGGCGTGGCCTCATCGCATTCCGGCGTGTCCCTTGCCTCCTCCGATGAGCTAAAGTGTCGTACACCATCCCTAGAGCTTGTAGAACAAGATGCTAGCCCTAACCCAGCCGAAAACGTCCGCAAATGGGAGCTCGACGGTGAGCCAAGCCGTTTTGGCCGGCGGCGGTGAATTCTCGTCACCCGGGGATGTGGTGGCCGGTTGGCTTCGGTATTCTGCACGGGAGGGCGCTAGTAGCCCTAGTAGCTGTGTCTTGGACTGGAGAACCGATGATCAAACATGTGAAGTGAATTTGCCGATTCGGCCTTGATCGGTTCTTCATGTGCACCGGTGCCAAAACCTAAATTCCGGCGAGCCAGCAGTGAAATGAGCAAGAGGGTTTCGGGAGAAGCAGCTACACCTCTTGGCGCACCTTAGGGCGAAGTTTATGGCGCCGGAGAGGCACTGGAGTGGTCGGGCGACGTGGAACCGAGTAGGCGGCACAGCTCTGTTTTCTTTCAGCGAAAATGGCTCAGGCACGGCGAGGGAAGGTTGTAGATGAGCTAAGGAGTGGTGAAAATCATCGAGAAGTCGCCGGCGGCACTTTTGGGCGGCTCAGCTAGGAGCTACCCCGGTGGGAGTTTGATCGGCGACGAGCGGCGCTTGCGGTGCTTTCCTCTGGGTGAGCGCTCGAGAGCTGAGGGAAAGGCTTCGGTGGAGGCAGAGAAACAAAGTTGCTTTGTGCTGCTGCTTTAATGAGGGCTCACCGCACACCAGTTCCTGCCGTGGGGAGAAAGTCGCAAGCAGCTCGGTGGAGCATTGGGCGGGGGATTCAGCCAGGAGCTGGTGCTCGCGCGTGACCAACTGAGGGAAATTAGAGAATTTGCCTCTGTGGGTGGCTGACCAGTGGGCCCCCTCCCACCTAAATCTCCATTGATATTTTCCCTTTTGTCTCCAAATTTACTCCTTTGCTTCCTCCCAAAGTCATGGTTTGAAATGTTGAATTCAACTGATTTGAATTCTAGTGTGGAATTTGAATTGAGTTTGATTATTTGAATCTAAATTGGAATTTGAATATCCCTCCTTCCCTTGCTCCAAAAGTATAGCAAACCAACTCAAATAATTCTCATGCTAATTCAAATGTGGATAACACATTTGTGGAACCAAATTTGCAAATTAAGGAAGTTGGGATTTGAAACTGCAATTTAAATTCAGATTCGAGGGCTTCCTCTTTTACTCCCAAACAAATACTAGAACTCCCTACAAATGAGATGAAATTTGGAAGGTTGAATATTTGAAATATGAATACCCAAGTTATGAATTTAGATCTCCATGTTGGAAGTTTTTGGGAGGTTTGAATCCTCACTTTGAACTCACAACGTTATAATTCAAAGTTTTAATTCTCCTCATTTTTCCTAAGTGTAAATGTGCTGAAATTCTTGCTACCACTTTTTGGGGATTTTACATCCCTCCCCCTTAAAAAGAATCTCATCCCAAGATTCCAAAAGAAAAGCAAGGTGGGGAAACTTTACCGGGTATACGATGATAGGAAGTCCGGATAATTTGCTTGTAGGTAGTCCTCGCTTTCCCATGTCGCCTCATCAGCGGTATGGTTACTCCACAAGACCATGTAAAACCATAAGGTCCGGTTTCTTGTGGTGCGAGTCTTTTCATCGATAATCCGGATTGGATACTCTGAGTACATGAGGTCAGGTTGAAGAAACTTCTATGTCTTGGTGCAGATTTCAGCCTAGGGCTTAAGGCATTTCCTCAGCTGAGAGATGTGGAAGACGTTGTGAATTCCCGCGAGCGACACCGGTAACTCCAAGTGATAGGCCATGGGTCTGCATTTTTCAACGATGGCGAACGGACCAATGAATCGCGGCACAAGTTTGCCCTTCGCTCCAAAACAATGAACTCCCTTCATCGGAGACACATAGACATAAATATGGTCCCCGATGTCGAAGTGAAGAGGACGGCGTCTTTTAGCCGCATAACTCTTCTGATGAGATTGAGCAGCCTTGAGATTGGCTTGTATTACTCGCACTCGTTCTTCAGCCTCATTCACAAGTTTGATGCCGTATATCACTCGCTCGCTGGACTCACACCAGTTGAGTGGTGTGCGGCATTTCCGGCCGTAGAGAGCGTCATACGGCGCCATCTTGATGCTAGCTTGATAGCCATTGTTATATGAAAACTCCGCCAATGGCAAATGTGAATGTAGCCTAGAGGGGGGGATGAATAGGCTTTTTGTTGCTTTATTGAAACCTGAAACACTTAGTAGTCTATCAAATACAGAGAAATCAGACTAGTCTGTAGAGTGCGGACTAGTCTGTTTTCTAAACAGAGAAAAATCGGACTAGTCCGGTACTGGGCGGACTAGTCCGGTTTACGTGGACCAGGGAGATCAAGGTTGATCAATGTTCACTTCTAATACTTTATGCAGCGGAAATTGAATGGTAACTCAGATGTATTGCAACAATAATACAATGAATGACAAAAATCAACTTGATGTTAATGTTTGAACGTGAGTTTCAAAGGATTGATTAAACACTCTAAAATGATGAATAATTAATAAACAAGAGTGGGACACAAGTGTTTATCCCGAGGTTCGATTCCACAAAGGCAATCTATGTCCCCGTTGAGGAGTCCACTAAGGACCGGGTTTTCTTCAACCCTACCCTCGTTGAATCGCCACAAAGGCCGATTCTGTTTCACTAATCACAAAGGGCAATAAACTTGTTCAAGGGGCCTTCTCACAAGTTGAGGGCTCCCCAAGAATTACAACAAATAAATCAACACGTCTCAACACACTCAAGAGATGAACAATTAACAATGAAAAGTGTGCGAGAGATCAAACCCAAGAGCTCAAGATGATGTAGAACTAGTCTCTCCTTTGATCAATTACCAATCCACAAGAATTGATCCTTCTTGGGTTAGAATGTATGGAGAGAGAGGTGAATTTTAGGCTCTTGGGAGGTGTGACGGCGCAGGGGGGTCGAAAGTTATGTTGGTATGACAGTACACCTCTTTTTATAGTTGGGTTTCCAAAGAGTACGTTAGGGTTTGCGATGTCCGAACTAGTCCGTGGTTGACTCCGGACTAGTCCGGTGTGCGGTGTTTAGAAAACCCTAAGTGTTGTGAGATATCGGACTAGTCCGTGATTTTGCGGACTAGTCCATTTTCTGTCCAGAGACAAAATCGGACTTGTCCGGATGATATTGGACTAGTCTGTTTTCTGGTCAGAAAGAAAATCGGACTAGTCCGGCTGATATCGGACTAGTCTGGTCGTGTTGAAATTGTGCACTAAGTTTGATTTCTTTCTCTTAGCTCCTGGGGTGTGTTTCTCCAATACACTCTGTACTAAGTGATCTATTCTTTTCAGTTCTTGAGCTCTTATCCATTTGGATCCTCCTTCTCCTTTCTTTTTGCGCTTTCGTCTTAATTTCTTTGAGTACCTGCGCTTATTCTCAACAATTTTGTTAGGGTCTCATTTGTTTGTCATAAATCAACTAAAACCCACAAGGGGTGCCTAGATGCACTTTCAATCCCCCCTTTTTGGTGATTGATGACAACCAATTGAGATCTCACAAATGACAATAAGAATTCAGATTTTCATAAAGTGTGCACATATGAGTTTTGAACAAAAATGGGCAATTAAGACATGAAACATATGTGCACTCTTTATGGTGGGGTGCAAAACTACATGGTTGAGCAGTAATTTTGATGTAAATATCATTATGAGCATAATTATCAAGAGTTATAGCATACATCATTTATCAAAAGCATAACATAGTCAACTCACAAAAGCATAATGATAACTCACAAAAGCATAATGATAACATAAGTTTTACAAACGCATAATGGTCGCATAAGTAATGTTCGCATAAGTCTTACACAAGCTTGTCTCATAAGCTAGGATACAAAAAGAGACCTAGACGACCTAGGACTCCCCCTCAATCTCTCCCCCTTTGGCATCAAGACACCAAAAAGAAGGAGAGAAGGGATCTGCTTGTCGTGGCCGGCTCACTCCTCGCTGCCCGTACTTTCTTCATCTTCGTCATCAGCCTGAGGAAGAGGAGGCGAGGAACCACTCGTCGTGCCAAAGTAGGCATGCTCTGAAGGAGAGAGAGGAGGAAGCTCTGTAAACTCAGATGCAAGAGTCCTCTGAGATGATGGGGGATCAGTCGGCTCAATATCCAGTTTTTGGCATATTTCCTTAACATTGGCCTTCATGTATCTCATCTCTGCTTTTCTTGCCTTGTTCATCTTATGTAGCTTCACTTCAGTTTTGCGGCAAGAGCTGAAGATAGCAGCAAAAATCTTCATGATCCCACTGGAGGAACCTTTCTGTGGAGAGGCCCTAGTCTTGGATGCAGGTCTTGCTTCTTCATGCACTCTCTCTGGATGTTCTTCAGGTGATCCAGGTGAGGGAGCAGCTGGGAGGGAGGTCTGAGGAGACTTCTGAGGCCTTAGAGCAATGTGCTCTACATCCTTCACAAACTCAATTCCTGTGACTTTCTCAATCATGAACATCAAGAAAGGAGCATAGCCACAGGAGCGGTTTGGTGTGCAGGATATGTTTACCATGTCATTCCAAATATAGTCGAAGATGTTAAATCTTCTCCTCCTGCTGATCACTTTCATCAAGGTTCTAAGATAACCTTGGACGCTCCCGGCATCTCCATCCTTTGGAGCGATTGTCTTCCGGAGCACTCTGTTGAGAACAATGAAGAAAGACTTCATGTTCTTGGTTGAGGGAGGGTTGAATGGAAGTCGAGTATCATAGAGGAATTCCATCTTGTCCTTCTCCACCACTCCCAGATTGTGAATCAAAATCTCATCATCATTGGTGTCCTCAAGATGCAGCAGTCTAGCAAATTCAGTGTAGGAGATTGTGTACTTGGATCCATGTGTCATCCAAGTCACTCCGTCCTCTCCATCATGAGCAAAATGGCAGGTCGAGTAAAACTGGGCGATGATCTCATCATTCCAGTTGTACCTGAAGGCGAGCAGGTCCTTGAGTCCATGTCTCTCTGCAGCCTCTATGACCTCCTCAAAAGCTTCACAGCTTTTCCTTTCAAAGTACGTCCAGTCTATCCATTGACTTCGGACCACTGGAGTCTTCATTTGGAGGTACACTGAACTATAGTAGTCCGAGTGAAAGTTACTCCAAAATCTCTTGTCGGCTGCCTTTTTGCTGGAGCTGTAGGCATCAACCTTCCTCAGGTTCCATGCCACTTCGCTCCCTTTGCCATTGAATTTCTGCTCCGATGGATCCCTATGTCCCTGCCTTGGAGCTGTCATCTTGAGGGGACCGATTGGGCCAGAAGCAAACCCCTTTCCCTTGCCCTTGACTTGGCGTTGAGCCGCCGAGCTAGAGCCAGCCACATTTGCTCTTGAGGCTGGTCTCTTGATTGTGACCTTTCGGCGAACTCTAGGTGGGGTGAGCGAGGGCTCGTCAACGTGATCTTGTCTCTATTTGGAGCGAGACTCTGGATGATGAGATATGACATCTTGATCCATTTCTGCCTCAAAGTCGGAGAGACTTTCATTTGATTCCGACATGTTTTCTGACAAGGAAGATAAAGTGGGTATGAATAATCAAGAATGACAAAGGATTGCATAAGCTAGGATTCCCTAACAAGATTTCTGAATCAGGGTATATCGGACTAGCCCGGAGTTCAGGGTCGGACTAGTCCAGAGTGTCGTACTTGTCCGCCCTAATAAAGGACTAGTCCTTTATGTGGCTGCTCAAGCCCTAATTCGTTGAAATTTGAGATTATTCATTGCAAATGTGATCTAGGGTACATGTAATACATCAATGAAGCATGTATTGACAAGAGGATCTAAGCTATTTGAGCAAAAACAAGGAAGATAGATGGTTCTAGGGTTTGGAGGGAAATTTACCAAATCCTTCGATTCGAGGCGTTGAGGGAGTTTTTGATCCGGACTAGTCCGGGGTCTTTGATCCCTTGGTGGTGGAGAATGATTTCCATGGAAATTTGAGAGGTTTTGGTGGAGAACTTGCAAATTCACCTTGGGAGCACTTGAGTGAGGAGAGAGAGAGTTGGGATGGTTGTGAGCACGAAGGAGATTAGGTTTGAGCCGTCCTTAGGGTTATGGAGTCGAAATATCGGACTACATCGGACCATATCGGACTAGTCCGTTTTCTGTCCAGAGAGAAGATCGGACTAGTCCGTGGTTGTCCGAACTAGTCCAGACTACCGGACTAAGTGCAGACTAGTCTGCCAGTGTGGACTAGTCCGGGGTCCCTTGTACAAAGGTGTATAAAACATATATATATATATATATATATATATATATATATATGTATTCAAGGGTTTCTATTGCGAAATAAGGTACAAAGGCACATAGGTATTCTTGATGAATATAATCAGTAAACATACAACAATCAAGCTATGACCATAATTCATCAAGATCAAGTAATTAACATAGTTTTTAAGAGAAAATAGAGAGAGAGAGATGATTTTTCAATATCATTAACATGATTTTGAGGATGACATACAGATATGCAAGTTTTCAAGCCACGTTTCGAGCATCAAGGATATTTAGTTCATTTCGGAGCTCACAAAAGCGTTTTTCATCAAGTGGCTTGGTAAAGATATCGGCTAGTTGTTTTTCAGTGTTGACATGGGAAATGGCTATGTCTCCTTTCATTGAGTGATCTCTCAAGAAATGATGCCGGATATCTATATGTTTGGTTCTATAGTGCTCAACAGAGTTATGGGCAATTTTGGTAGCACTCTCATTGTCACAAAGAAGTGGAATACAACTCATATTGTAACCGTACTCCCTTAGAGTTTGTCGCATCCAAAGGAGTTATGCACAACAACTCCCGGCCGCAACATACTTCGCTTTGGCTGTGGATAGAGCAAGTGAGTTTTGTTTCTTGGTGTGAAATCCCGAAAATTCTATCAAGCGGAGCTGCAAATCACACCGAGAAAATGAGAGGGAATTTGAACTTTTGAATTTAAAAGTGTGAGCTCCAAGTCTAAACTTGAACTTGCAAAAATTCCCAAACACGGAGATCTAAAGCTATGATTTTGTTCTCCACACATCCAATAATAGCCCGGCAAATTTTCAGAGCATTTGAAAAGAATTTCCTATTTGTTGGAATTTAAACGGGAGAAAAATTCGAGTTTGAATTTAAATCTCAGTTTCAAATTCTGACTTCACCGAAATTCAAATTTGAGTGCACCATTGTGTTGCTCACATTTCTTTTGGCCTACCCTCCAAGTTTGATCAAATTTGGAGCTCGTTTGCTATTTTAAACGGAATTGGGGATAAGTGGGAGAGGTGGACCCCACATGTCATACGGTAGAGGGAGTGAACCGACTCTGTTCATAGGAGAGCGCCACCTCCTGATCACCAGAGGAAAACTGACTCCCGCACCGCTTCACCACTTGCTCAGTGGCTGAGCACACCGTGTGAAGTATCCAGCACGTTGCTCCCCACGTGAGCTACCCCCCTCCCCAGCCTCGCTCAGAACCGAAGCAAACAGCGCGTGTTCTTCTCCCGATCAAAATCCACAAACCAAATTGATTTTTGCTCGAGCCGCCAACAGCAAAGAGCAGAGCCAACGCGTGCTCTAGCCGGCCAGCAACTTTCCCCCACGGCCCCGAGCTCGTTAGCACCAGAAATCAGCAAAGAATCTGCTGCTCTCGGGTAAGCGCTGAAAAACCGGAACTAATCACCGTGGGCAGCCCAAACCAGAAGTTATCACGCCCAAGCAAGCCACCCCATCGGTGCACCTACAAGCCTAGTTGCTCACCTCTGAAGCTCAGCCCTAGACATTGATCACAGAGGGAGAATTTCAAGTTTTTCTCCCGGGCGGCCGAAACTGACCTTGAGGTAAGGAATTGTAAAATTCGTCCTCAATTCGTGTTGGTTGTGTTTCAAACTCCGCACACAAGTTCTTAACTGCCTAGTACACCTCCTCCATCGATTTTAGACCGAGAAATTGAGTGTAGAGCGAGGAATTCGAGTTCTTTTCGAGGGTATACTGCTGGACCATATTGGGTGCACAGTGCCGATAGGTTTGGAGCTCTCCTCGGCTTGTTTAGACCTCATGTCGGTCTTCTACACGATTCCCTGGTGCTTTAGAGCCCAAGAACCGACCATTTGATGGAGAATTCACCGTGCACGACATCGCCGGAGCCCTAGGGTTTGCTATTGCCAGTGTGCCCCGTTTTCCGGCGAGTTTCAGCCGCCGGCGACCTCACCAACGTGTTCAGCGTGGGGGAAAATGGTGGGGCGGCCAGCAGGGGGTCTGGAGGTGGCTCGGAAGTGCCTTTCCGGCGACCTCGCCGGAGGGAGCCGCCACTGCTCTGTTTGGCGCGAGGCCGAAGGTTAGGGATGACGAGTGCGACCCATTGTCGGCATTTAAACATTTTCCAGATTTTCCCATTTCAGTTCAAACTTTGGAGAGCCATAACTTTGTGTAGGAGTGTCCAAAAATTGTGAAACAAATTTTGTTGGATCCCTCTCAAAGAGTACTATCCAGGGATGCAGCCCAATGTTTACGAAAATCTTTGGATTTGGCTCATTAATTCAGTTAAAAAAATCTTGTATGAATTTTTACAGGAGTTCTGTTAATTGGAAAATTCCCAAATTTGGGCAGCACATTCGACCAATAATCCTTGAACTCCAGTAAAATTTTCATAGGAATTGGACTCCATTTACTTGGCCAAATGTTATTTGAATCCTCTATATCTCTGAAAAATGGGAAAATGAACAGTGACATTTTCAGACTTTTAACCAAGTTTGGAAAATCCATATCTCTGTGTAGGAAGCTCCAAAAACGGTGAAACCAAGTCCTATGGACTCATGAGACTCTCAAGTTTCTGAAAAACCAAATTTGGAGCATGACAAGACACTATGATTGCCATAGGATTTCAGAGAAACCAAATAGTAAGAAAATTCCCTAGGCCACATCTTCCATCAACTTTGTCTGAAATTTTGCAATCCATACCTCTGTATGATCTATGGTCCACTTTAAAAAATTCAGAGCAAGTTGAGATCATCTTCTCCAGTTTTCTGCCAATTATGTCCAGCTTCATAATTATGTCCAATAGCTATTTCTTTGAACTTTATTCCAAAGACCTCCATTGATCCAAAATGATTCTTTCTCTGTGCAACACATAACCAGAACCCAAAACTCGAGTCTTAGTTGGTTTAAATCATTCATAAGTCATAACACATTTGTTTTATAATCCATATACCCGCAACATAAAACTGTGCATATTCATGTCGGTAAGAAATACGACGCAGGAGTTCAACGAAGAACTCAACTCAGAGCAACAAGTTGAATCCTTACTCGTCGCAAAGCTACTGACTTTAAGTAGAAATAAACCTGCAGCAATATAAGGCAAGCCCCGGTTTGCATTTAACAGCTTTTAGTTATATTTTACTTTGTATCACTTTTATTGGTCTAGTATGTATTGTGCATTAGGTCAAGGTGATTGATACTCCAAATGCATAACCCACAAACCCTTGGATTTAAAGGGTAGAATAGGTTCCCTTCGTGTAGCTTCGGCTAGGCTTAAGTGTATAGGATCCGGTACAAGTCGGGTAGTTGGAAGCTACTCGCGAGTTTGGGATGTTGGTTCAGCGGGGTATGATTCTAGAGAATGATAGTTCTGGAATGAAAAATGAGACCGAGCAGAGAGTAGGAGCATCAGGACGTTGGGCCTGTGTGTCTATAGCTCTGTTTGTGTCGGTTAAGGACCGATGCGTATGCCGCCCTGCTGAGCAAGTTTGAACAGTACCGGATGCATACTGGAATTATGGGGTCCAGGAAACCGATGTAACTCGGGTACTCTCGTGTCGAAACTTATAAGGCCGTCCTTTCGGGGTTGGTGTCAGAGGTGTAAACCCGCTAGTGGAGCAACTTCGACGTGTTCCGTGTAGTGGCCCTTCTGATGGGTCGGCAGAACTGGTTCGCCATTAGAGTGACGGGTGAAAGGTTGCTGCATACAACGTAAGAAAGAGCTCACGTGAGTCTTTCGAGGCGGGTGTATGTGTCGTGTATTCCGGGTGTGTCCTGATTGCAATCACCGCCCCTCGCGGTTATATGAGTACCACTTGTTCACTGCGTTGTGACGTAGTAATTATTTCCAGATGAAGTGAAATGAATCATTGCTGATGTGAAGTTTTTAAATTCATTGTATTGCCAACCATGTAGAGCTATAGTTGTAGAGCTCACTAAGTTTATATTCCACTTTGGGCATCACCACAACGGAGGAAAGCGTTTCTTGTTTGATTGTGGACTTCCGATGTGAGGGCTGCCTAAGGCATAATAATATGCTGCTATAAACCTGAAAGTAAGGATCAACATTTAGGTGTGTCGTTGTTGCATCATATTTTTCCTATGTTAGTAATCCCTGCATGTAGAGTTTCATGGTTAGCAGTGTCGGTTAAGTCTTGCTGAGCCATCGTGCTCACGGTTGCATTATTAGCGTTTTGCAGGTTATAAAATTTGCTATGAAGATGGTTGTTCGGTGAGACATCAGAGACTCACCGGAAACCCTGCCGCTGCACTCATCTTTGTGGAAGCTAGTAAGAAGCGTCCACGGTATGGACGTCTTCTCTTTTGCTTAGTTAGGACCGAGAGTAAGTGTGTATGTATATTTCGCTGCGAGTACCCTCGTGGTACATTATTTTGTAAAAGACACTATGTTGATAAATAAAAGACTTTGTACGTTTAAGGTTCTTTTCGTGTATGCTGTTGGGTGCCGCATCGCACGGCACCACCCAATGTGTATCCTGGAGTGTGGATCCCGGAAGGGGTTCCCCACAGGCGTGGTATCAGAGCCGCATTGGGAATAGCACGCACGAAAAGAGCTTATTTTCAAAAACTTCGAAGTATACGAGTGAGGAACGTATAGTATGCCCACATAAGGACTATTAGTAGCATATTTACTTAAGGTGGCAAGCTAACAGTGTGTTAATATTCAGTATTTCAATTCTGTAATGACGCACCTACGTGGAGGTAAGAGGTAAGGTACGCCACCGCAGGCGGATCAATTGCGGTAACTCGCCATATGAGTAATAGTATGGAATGGTATACCGTGGCTTAGCACGGTAGTTAATATGAGTCTCTGAACCTCTCTATGGTTCTGAGAGCATATGAAAACGCTGATCTCCGGTGTGCTTTAGGAAAAAGTGATAATACCCCATCGTGTGGTAAGCAACACGATAGTATGCAACTCTTGAACGTTCAATGTTCGATGGGCCATACGCAGCGCTCGCCATCGGCATGTCTCAACGGTCATAAGGCAGTAGGTGGTATCCGTTGGGTTGATATCATTCCCAACCGTGATGACCCGTTCACGCTCTACTCGGGTTCCCCGTCGTGTGGTGTGAAAACGCGACCATGTACCTTGAGACGTGACTTGACTCAAGGACGACCCGTATGGCAATGATACGGGGCGTATGTTTTTACTATGATATGCACCTGCCTCAAATGGAAAACCTTTGTGTGCATCACTATTGTTTGTTTTTCTGCAAATACCTTAACCATGAGTAGAACATTCCGTTTAGAACACATGTGTGAGTGATCGTTGTAATGCCACCCCTTGAGACGTATATGCCGGTGTAACGCCGGTTAGGATTTTGATTTGGTGAGGAAACGTAGTACCGTAATATGTTCTTAACTGCATGAAAAAGAAAGCTTTCAAATAAAAGAGAAATTTTGGAGTCTAGGATTCCAGTATTGGTTAATGAACTCCTATATTGAACTAAGAGTCAATTAGGAGTATAGGTTCCATCTCAAATATTTAGAAACCATCTCCTCTGTTTTCGGCAGAATTTTGGCTGAATTTTGTAAGGGCCTCAGTTTTTGACACATATTTGAAGTGTTCATCACCCTACACACACACCTCATTTGAAGCAAGATGATGAAAACAAATGAAGAGCAAGTAACCACCATCAACATGCTCATTAGAGAACAAACTCATATATTGCAAAAGTGGTATTTCCCACATGTGATATAGGTGGGCTGGACATATAAAAACTCCTACATATTGCTAAGGATGTCCATGCCAAGTTTCACCCAAATTCAAAACCTTTTTGAGGTTATTTTGGGTATAGCTAGAAGGAGGGCAGTTTGAAAGCATATTCAAATTCAAACTGTTTTTATCCCATGAATTCAAAAGTGGGAGGCATATTCTTATTCAGAACATTTTTGTGAGCTCACACACCAAATTTCACTCCATTTGGAGTTGATCTTGACATGAGCTAAGTGGGACAAATTCAAACTTTATTTGAATTCCAAACTGAACTTGTGCTGAAATTCATTCAAACCAAACCCAATTTGAATTTTAATCGATTCAAATGGCTCATGGGTGGATAATTTGAATCACCAGGGGTATTTTGGGGCTCACTGTTTACAACAGTGATTAGGAGTAAATGTCAGAGGTTAAAACCCCGGGTGGGACCCACATGTCATAGAGAGAAGAGGGGAGACTTGCACCCAAAGTCAGAGTCTCGGTGGGAACTTCCACCGAGCAGCTGCCGACTCCACGCTCGGGAGCAGCTGCGCTCGCCACCGAGGAGGAGCAGCGCCACAAGCTGCTTCCCGCGCCCACACACGAGCCCAAGGGTGGTTCCAGGGCCCTCTTAAGGCGCTCCACGGAGGCAGGCACCGATCATTTCCCCTCTCTCGTGATCACCGAGCCCCCGACCTGCCGCCTCTCTGCTCGATCGGAGAACTGCGAAACCAGCTCGCCTTCTCCTTCCCCGAGCTGCTAGACGGCCACCTGAGATCGCACTCCACCTCCCCAACGCCAAAAACCCCGAGCTCCGACCTCCTTTGCCCGAGAGCGATCGCCACAGCGGCGACTCAACCTCAGCCGAAGGTCAGGCACCCGTGGACAGCGTTCCACAGGCATTTTCACAGTCCAGCAAGAAGGGCAACAGGAGCGCGCGACCACCTTGCTGCTCTCCTCCAAGTTTGGAAGCAAACCGTGAAGAATCCACAGAGAATTTCCAGTTTTTGCTCCGGCGACCGTAAACCGAGCTTCCGGTACGGATTCTTCAAATTCTCACTCTATGATCTTTCGTTGGTTATCAAATCTTGCACATTGACGCTGGACTAGCCGGCGATCAAGTTCTTTTCTGCATCCGTGGCGTGAAACTGTCTAGGAGTGATGAATTTCGAGCTCGATCAAGGGCGGTCATGGCGGGCACGATCGGTCACACGGTGCCGACCGACTTGCCGCCATCCCTGAACCCTTTTGACACCTTATCGAGCTTCCTAGAGGTACACTGATGCTGTAGGACCATTTGTTCGAGGTGTTGGTGGGTTAGAACCCACGGTCGATGGCGCCGAACCTCAACCGAGGCCGCGGCACGTCGCCGGGCTATTTCCGGTCACCGCCAGCCCGACCTGACACCACCGACGTGTTCTTCGACGTCGACAACCCCCTGGCGGCGAGCCGGCGAGCTCCGGGTCTGCTCAGGCGAGGTCGGCGGCGCGGGCGCGAGAGTGCGGCGGGAGGAAGACGAAGCCGGCTGGCCCACGTGTCAGCGGCTGAAGAATTTAAATCGGGATCGGGTGTGGCCGGGATCGGCTGTGCTGGCGCGCAAATACCCTATGGGCCTCAGTGTGCCGGACACCTCCGCGCTCAACACGTGTCCCCGTGGGCCCCGCGAGTTTAAACTTTTCCCCCGATTTTCAAATTTCTTCCAAACTTCAAATCCTCATAACTTTGGCTAGAAAGCTCCGAATAGAGTGAACCAAATTTTGTTGGATTCAGCTCTCTGAGAACTTTCCAGCAAATCAAGTTTCACTTCATGATAATCCTTATTTATCCAGAATTAATTCCTCAAAATTTAAACTGTTTGGAATTTTAACTGGAGAATCCTTTGGAGGTAAATCCTGAAATTTTGCTGGGATATTCAACAAAATATCCCTGAACTACCATAAAAATTTCAGACCCATTTGAGCTCATTTGATCCACCTAATGATGTGATTAGTGAAACTGTTCCAGAGAAAATGGAAAATGTTCAGAAACATTTTCAGAATTTCCTCTGAAATTGTTTAGCTCATATCTTTAGCTAGGAACCTTCAAATTAAGTGAGACCAACTCCATTAGAACCCTCTGAAAATCTAGTTTTCAGAAAGTCATAGTTTGTTTCATGAAAATCCTTAGGACACCCTAAAAGCCTTCAATTAAGGTCAAGTGCATAATTAATTGTGGAGGGATCAAATGAGCTTTTCTGCAACTAAAACTTGACCAAGTCTCTGTTTAGGTTGTAACCAAGCCACAGTAAAAGTTTCACAGTCATTGGATCTGTCTAGTGAGAGTTATAGACTTCACAACTTCAAACTTAATACAAATGCATTCAAATTAATAGATGTGCTTGTATATCATGTAGTCGCTAAGGTCGAGGAGGAACCCGAAGTCCTAGACTTTGTTACTCCGGAGGAACAGCTAGCCTACGACCAAGAGCAGCAAAGCAATCCCCGGTTTGCATTAACCGTTTTTACAAATTTTTATTGTTTTGAGCACTTCCTTGAGTGTTATGATTCTTTGCATTAGAGTCTTGTGTGGAAACCCAACTGCATAGCCAAGAAAACCATGGATTGGGTTTAGGATTTACCAACCCCGTTAGCTACTGCAATGGTAAGATAGAGTAGGATTCGGTACAAGTCGAGTAGTGGGAACTACTCGCGAGAATAGACTAGAGGCACATCGCTCGGGTAGAGATAGCACATGATACACATGGCAAGAAAGATGAGATCAAGCGGAGAGTAAGGGCAGCAGGACTTTGGGGCCTGTGTGCTGTAGCTCTGCTTGTGTTGATTGAGGAGCGAGCCGTGTGCGGGCCTGTTGAACAAGCTAGAACAGTACCGAAGACCTACCGGCTATATGGGAACCGGGAAACCGATGTAACTCGGGTAGCTGGGTGTTGAGGCATAGCTGGTCGTTCAGAGGTAGGTTGAGAGCTCGAGGTGTAAATCGGCTGGCGGCACTGAGATGCGCGTGCAGAGACCTCTTGCCCGGGACGATTGGACCGGTTCAACATTTGGCTAACGGGTGAAAGGTAGTTGCGTACGGCGTCCGTGATGGTTGTTGTAGGCAACATCGAGTACGGGCGTACGTGACGGGTTGTTCGGGTAACCCTGCAGGTGTAAATCGATTATAATCACCGTCCCTCGCGGTGAGTGAGTACCACTTGTTCACTGTACCGTGACGTAGAAAGAACAGGATAGTTACATGTTAAAATGTTGCTGATTGAAAGATGGACTTGATTGTTAATGATTTGCTTTAGTTTAGAGCTAATTAAAGTTCCTTTCAACTTTGGGCAAAGTACATGAGAGAAATGTGTTTCTGGTTTGATTGCGGCTCTCTCATGTGCCTTAGCGTAAGGTTCTCCACAACCTGCTGCTAAAACTTGAAAGTAAGGTTCTACTAATTAGGCGAGTCCTTTGCAAATGTTTTTACCTCATGTACCTATCACCCCTCATGTAGAAGTTCCATGTTTAGGTGAGACGGGTCAGACTTGCTGAGCCTTCGTGCTCACTGCTTGTGTTTGAAGCTTTTGCAGGGTTCTATGAGGAAGGGACTCCCGAAGAGGAGACGGAACCCCAGGAGGGGAACCCCGTCGAGTGGGAGTCGTGCACGCCGCAGAGTTAGTGTGCGTGTGTGCTAGCAAGGACACGTTCAAGGGCTGAACGTGAACTTGATGCGTAGTCTACGCCCGTGAGTGTAGACTGGACATATTTTGCTGTAAACATGTTGATAAACTTGTTTATGTAATAAAATTTCGCTTCCACTTTGTACCTTTGACGTGTGTTATACGGTGCTGTGCAACGCAGCACCCCTCCGCGTGATCCTGGCTCGACAAGACCGTGGGGTCGTGTCAAATTGGAACATGGCATAACTTTTGTTTGGTTGAACCAATAGAGGTGAGGGATACATTTCTGGAAAGGTTTTGAAGTCTTCTACAGCTTCTTCTGTAGGGCTCCAGAACAGAATCCCCTTCCAAATGGATGAAAATCTAAGATGAGTGTTAACTGTCCAAAAACAGGGCAGACCAAAAATGCTCTCTGAAATTTTCTGTATTTCGACCATAACTTCCTGTAGAAAGATTTCTAAGGGTCATGTAAGACACCATTGAAAAGTTAGTGATATTTTCTACGACTTTGTAGTTCAAAGTTTCTCCTGATTGGGAGTCTAATTTAATGAAATCTTGCGGACAAAACAGACACTTTCAGAGGAGGTGTTGTCAAAATTGTTCCAGATTTCTGTTAACTTTGAAATGTCACAACTTCTGATCCAGAAAAGATATGAAGGCAATTAAATACTCATTAGAAAGATATTGAAGTTATCTATAACTTTGATATTCAACTTGATACCTTAAACTGCCATTTTCATAATAAAATTCTGGGATAAAGGCCAAATGTTCATTCTGAACAGAGCATTGCTCATTACCATGTAACTTGAGACTTGTTGTGGACATGAAGGTTTTATACTTCTCTAAGTTCCATGACATGTCATCTTTCATCATTCCTTGTTGTTAGTTGGAATATTTGACAAACTTGACAATACAGAGCAGCAATAACATGTAATCTCAAGCTGCAAAGAAATTTCATGGTCAGTCAAGGAGAACAGCACTGAAAGTGGGAAACGTAAACTATATGGAAGTTGAAGGTGTTCCCGTAGGAGAACCCGTGTTGGCGGGCATGTTCAGCCTACGTGATCAGCCCACGCTTGTGTTTTCGACTCGGGTGCTACACATGATTTTATCAGCAAAAATTATGTGGTTAAGCACCAAGTACCCTCAACTACCTTGGCCGCATCTTATCAGATTAATTCACCGGGAGGTAGTAGGACATCGGGCAGAATCATTGCTCGAGCGCCTTTATGTTTGGATGGGCGGATATATCCTACTACACTCATCATTCTAGAAGGCTCACGGATTGACATCATCTTGGGAATGGCTTGGTTGACACATCACCAAGGTATCTTTGATATTAGTTCACGAACAGTGCAGCTGAATTCAAAGAAGCACGGGCAACACACGTTGATTCTGAGAAAAGTTGCACCAGAAGTCACTGTTGTCCACACCGTTGAAGCTAAGAAACTGGAGGACATTCCAGTGGTCCGGGAATATCCGGTCGTGTTTCCCAATGATCTTCCGGGCATGCCGCCCGAACGTGTAGTGGAGTTCAAAATTGAACTAGCACGGGAACCACACCCATATCTCGGAGGCCGTATAAAATTGCACCAAAGGAACTTGCAGAGCTGAAAGAGCAGCTGAATGATTTGCTAAGCAAAGGCTTCATTCGACCCAGTTCATCACCGTGGGGATGCTCCACTCTGTTCATCAAGAAAAAGGACGAGACTCTGAGGTTATGTGTGGACTATCGTCCGCTCAATGTTGTAACTATCAAGAACAAGTATCCACTACCACGTATCGATATGCTTTTCGATCAATTA
The DNA here is from genome assembly GCA_030760725.1 of Neostapfia colusana. Lineage (NCBI taxonomy): Eukaryota > Viridiplantae > Streptophyta > Magnoliopsida > Poales > Poaceae > Neostapfia > Neostapfia colusana. The sequence continues at coordinate 44,364,503 of JASWHV010000011.1, read as the reverse complement.
GTGGGTGCTAAGGTTTTCTCGAAGATGGATCTTCGGTCCGGGTATCACCAGATAAAAATCCAGGCGGAAGACATACCCAAGACGGCATTCTCGACGAGATACGGGTTATATGAGTATCTCATCATGTCATTCGGACTCACTAATGCTCCGGCCCATTTTATGTACTTGATGAATTCAGTCTTCATGCCGGAGCTGGACAAGTTCGTCGTGGTCTTCATCGACGATATTTTGGTATATTCTAAGTCGGAGGAGGAACAAGCCGAACATCTGCATATTGTGCTCCAACACCTACGGGATCACAAACTATATGCAAAATTCAGCAAGTGCGAGTTCTGGATCAACCAAGTGCCATTCCTTGGGCACATTATTTCTGCAGAGGGCATCGCAGTTGATCCGAGCAAGATCGTCCAAGTGCTGAATTGGAGTTCACCAAAGTCAGTCCATGAAGTCCGTAGTTTTCTCGGTTTAGCGGGTTACTACCGGAGATTCATTCCGAATTTCTCCAAAGTCTCTAAATCGATGATGGAACTTTTGAAGAAAGGAAACAAATATGTGTGCAGTGAAGAATGTGAGGAGGCGTTCAAAGCATTGATAAAGCACCTCACAACAGCCCCGGTGTTAGCGCAGCCCGATACAACTAAGGCTTTTGATGTTTATTGCGATGCATCCAGCATCGGCCTTGGCTGCATGCTTATGCAAGAAGGGCGAGTGGTTGCATATGGATCCTGACAGCTTCGGAATCATGAGCAGAATTATCCGACACATGATCTCGAGCTAGCTGCTGTGGTTCTTGCTCTAAAAATGTGGAGGCACTATTTGCTTGGAAACTTAGTCCACCTCTACATCGACCACAAGAGTTTAAAGTACATCTGCACACAAAAGGAGCTAAATATGAGGCAGCGAAGATGGTTAGAGTTAATCAAGGATTATGAACTGGAGATTCATTACCATCCTGGAAAAGCGAATGTGGTTGCCGACGCACTTAGTCGGAAAGCACATGTGCATAATCTAACCATGGCTGCAATGGAGGAAGAAGAACCGAGCCTGCCCTTGGTTCCTTATGGGTCATTGTTTAACCTTGCCCTCATTCCTACAATTCATTATGAAATTGTAGTGGCTCAAAAGAAAGATAAGGGCATGGCCCATATCTGGAAGAGAATCGACAAAGGAGAAGCAAAGTGCTTCCGGAAAGATGATAATGGTACGCTATGGTTCGAGAACCGTATAGTCGTACCGAGGGACATGAAGCTTCGTAAGAAAATACTAGACGAAGCTCATCTATCTAAATTTTCCATTCATCCAGGAAGCAACAAGATGTACCAAGATTTGAGAAACAAGTTTTGGTGGACTCGGATGAAGCGGGAAATAGCTAAGTACGTATCCGAGTGAGATACATGTCGAAGGGTGAAAGCAGATCACATGAAGAAACCTGGTTTGCTGCAGCCCCTTCATATTCCGGCATGGAAGTGGGAAGATGTGAGTATGGATTTTATTGTCGGGTTACCGCTCACATCTCGGAAGCATGATTCAGTTTGGGTAATCGTTGACCGATTAACCAAGTCAGCACACTTTATACCGGTGAATGTGGGATTCAACGCCAAGAAATATGAGGAGTTATACATTGAACGGATATTATGCCAGCATGGAGTTCCAAGAACAATAGTTTCAGATCGTTGTGCACTATTCGTCTCTCGTTTCTGGGAACAGCTGCACACATCTTTGGGAACCAAATTGCTTAGAAGCTCCGCATATCACCCTCAAACCGATGGACAAAATGAGAGGGTGAATCAAGTCTTGGAAGATATGTTGAGAGCGTGTGCCATCCACCACGATAAGAACTGGGATACTTATCTACCGTTGGCGGAATTCTCGTACAACAACAGCTATCAAACGAGTATCAAGATGACACTGTATGAGGCTCTCTACGGCCAGAGATATCGCACACCGCTGAATTGGTGCGAATCTGGTGAAAGAGTGACATTCAGGATTGACCTTGTCAATGACACTGAAGAACGAGTTCGGGTCATACAAGAAAATTTAAAGGCTGCTCAATCTCGACAGAAGAGTTATGCAGACCAGCGACGTCGACCGCTGAACTTTAACGTCGGAGAGTACGTATATCTCCGCGTATCTCCAATGAAGGGAGTTCACCGATTCGGTGTAAAAGGAAAGCTCGCTCCCCGGTTTATTGGTCCATTTGCTATCACGGAGAAATGTGGACACGTAGCCTACCATCTTGAGCTACCGGCGAATCTCACTGGGGTGCATAATATATTTCACGTCTCTCAGCTTCGAAAATGTCTCAAGAATACCACTGCTGTATGCAATGAAGATAGCGAGACATTGCAACCGGATCTCTCCTATAACGAGCATCCAATCCGGATTATCGATGAAAAGTCTCGGTCGACAAGGAATCGGACGCTCCAATTCTATAAGGTATTATGGAGAAATCATACCGTGGAGGAAGCAACATGGAATAGTGAAGAATACCTCCGTTCAAACTATCCGGACTTGCTGTCCGCTTATATCTGGTAATTCCTTCTCTACCGCTTCATCTTATCTTTATGAATCTCGGGACGAGATTCTTTTTAAGGGGGGAGGGATGTGAAATCCCGAAAATTCTAGCAAGTGGAGCTGCAAATCACACCGAGAAAATAAGGGGGAATTTAAACTTTTGAATTTAAAGGTGTGAGCTCCAAGTCTAAACTTGAACTTGCAAAAATTCCCGAACACGGAGATCTAAAGCTATGATTTGGTTCTCCACACATCCAATAATAGCCCGGCAAATTTTTAGAGCATTTGAAAAGGATTTCCTATTTGTTGGAATTTAAACAGGAGAAAAATTCGAGTTCGAATTTAAATCTCAGTTTCAAATTCTGACTTCACCGAAATTCAAATTTGAGTGCACCATTCACATTTCTTTTGGCCTACCCTCCAAGTTTGATCAAATTTGGAGCTCGTTTGCTATTTTAAACGGAATTGGGGATAAGGGGGAGAGGTGGACCCCACATGTCATATGGTAGAGGGAGTGAACCGACTCTGGAGAGCGCCACCTCCTGCTCACCGGAGGCAAACCGAATCCCGCACCGCTCCACCTCCTGCTCAGTGGCTGAGCACGCTGTGTGAAGTATCCAGCACGTTGCTCCCCACGTGAGCCACCCCCCTCCACAGCCTCGCTCAGAACCGAAGCAAACATCGCGTGTTCTTTTCCCGATCAACGGCCGCAAACCAAATTGATTTTTGCTCGAGCCCCCAACAGCAAAGAGCAGCGCCAACGCGTGCTCTAGCCGGCCAGCAACTTTCCCCCACAGCCCCGAGCTCGTTAGCACCGGAAATCAGCAAAGAATCTGCAACTCTCGGGTAAGCGCTGAAAAACCAGAACTGATCACCGTGGGCAGCCCAAACCAGAAGTGATCACGCCCAAGCAAGCCACCCCATCGGTGCACCTACAAGCCTAGTTGCTCACCTCCGAAGCTCAGCCCTAGCCATTGATCACAGAGGGAGAATTTCAAGTTTTTCTCCCGGGCGGCCGAAACTGGCCTTGTGGTAAGGAATTGTAAAATTCGTACTCAATTCGTGTTGGTTGTGTTTCAAACTCCGCACACAAGTTCTTAACTTCCTAGCACACCTCCTCCATCCATTTTACACCGAGAAATTGAGTGTAGAGCGAGGAATTCGAGTTCTTTTCGAGGGTATACCGCTGGACCATATCGGGCGCATGGTGCCGATAGGTTTGGAGCTCTCCCCGGCTTGTTTAGACCTCATGTCGGTCTTCTACACGATTCCCTGGTGCTTTAGAGCCCAAGAACCGACCATTTGGTGGAGAATTCACCGTGCACGACCTCGCCGGAGCACTAGGGTTTGCTGTTGCCAGTGCGCCCTGTTTTCCGGCGAGTTTCAGCCGCCGGCGACCTCACCAACGTGTTCAGCGTGGGGGAAAATGGGGGGGGGGGGGCGGCCAGCAGGGGGTCCGGAGGTGGCTGGGAAGTGCCTTTCCGGTGACCTCGCCGGAGGGAGCCGCCACTGCTCTGTTTGGCGCGAGGCTGAAGGTTAGGGATGACGAGTGGGACCCAATGTCGGCATTTAAACATTTTCCAGATTTTCCCATTTCAGTTCAAACTTTGTAGAGCCATAACTTTGTGTAGGAGTGTCAAAAAAATTGTGAAACAAATTTTATTGGATTCCTCTCAAAGAGTACTATCCATAGATGCATCCCAATGTTTATGAAAATTCCTGGATTTGGCTCATTAATTCAGTTAAAAAAAATTTTATGAATTTTTATAGGAGTTCTGTTAATTGGAAAATTCCCAAATTTGGGAAGGACATTCTCCCAATAATCCTTGAACTCCAGTAAAGTTTTCAGAGGCATTGGACTCCATTTGCTTGGCCAAATGTTGTTTGAATCCTCTATGTCTCTGAAAAATGGGAAAATGAACAGAGACATTTTCAGACTTTTAACCAAGTTTAGAAAATTCACAGTCTGTGTAGGAAGCTCCAAAAATGGTGAAACCAAGTCCTATGGACTCATGAGACTCTCAAGTTTCTGAAAAACCAAATTTGGAGCATGACAAGACACTATAATTGCCATAGGATTTCAGAGAAACCAAATAGTAAGAAAATTCCCTAGGCCACATCTTCCATCAACTTTGTCTGAAATTTTGCAAGCCATACCTCTGTATGATCTATGGTCCACTGTAAAAAGTTCAGAGAAAGTTGAAATAATCTTCTCCAGTTTTCTGCCAATTATGTCCAGCTTCATATTTATGTCCAATAGCTATTTCTTTGAACTTTATTCCAAAGACCTCCATTGATCCAAAATGATTCTTTCTCTGTGCAACACATAACCAGAACCCAAAACTCGAGTGTTAGTTGGTTTAAATAATTCTTAAGTCATAACACATTTGTTTTATAATCCATATACTCGCAACATAAAACTGTGCATATTCATGTCGGTAGGAAATACGACGAAGGAGTTCGACGAAGAACTCAACTCGGAGCAACAAGTTGAAGCCTTACTCATCGCAAAGCTACTGACTTTAAGTAGAAATAAACCTGCACCAACATAAGGCAAGCCCCGGTTTGCATTTAACAGCTTTTAGTTATATTTTACTTTGTATCACTTTTATTGGTCTAGTATGTATTGTGCATTAGGTCAAGGTGATTGATACTCCAAATGCATGACCCACAAACCCTTGGAGTTAAAGGGTAGAATAGGTTACCTTCGTGTAGCTTCGGCTAGGCTTAAGTTGTATAGGATCCGGTACAAGTCGGGTAGTTGGAAGCTACTCGCGAGTTTAGGATGTTGGTTCAGCGGGGTATGATTCTAGAGAATGAAAGTTCTGTAATGAAAAATGAGACCGAGCAGAGAGTAGGAACAGCAGGACGTTGGGCCTGTGTGTCTTTAGCTCTGTTTGTGTCGGTTAAGGACCAATGCGTATGCCTCCCTGCTGAGCAAGTTTGAACAGTACCGGATGCATACTGGAATTATGGGGTCCAGGAAACCGATGTAACTCGGGTACTCTCGTGTCGAAACTTATACGGCCGTCCTTTAGGGGTTGGTGTCAGGGGTGTAAACCCGCTAGCGGAGCAACTTCGACGTGTTCCGTGTAGTGGCCCTTCTGATGGATCGGCGGAACTGGTTCGTCATTGGAGTGACGGGTGAAAGGTTGCTGCATACAACGTAAGAAAGAGCTCGCGTGAGTCTTTCGAGGCGGGTGTATGTGTCGTGTATTCCGGGTGTGTCCTGATTGCAATCACCGTCCCTCGTGGTTATATGAGTACCACTTGTTCACTGCGTTGTGACGTAGTAATTATTTCCAGATGAAGTGAAATGAATCATTGCTGATGTGAAGTTCTTAAATTCATTGTATTGCCAACCATGTATGCTATAGTTGTAGAGCTCACTAAGTTTATATTCCACTTTGGGCATCACCACATCGGAGGAAAGCGTTTCTTGTTTGATTGTGGACTTCTGATGTGAGGGCTGCCTAAGGCATAATAATCTGCTGCTATAAACCTGAAAGTAAGGATCAACATTTAGGCGTGCCGTTGTTGCATCATATTTTTCCTATGTTAATAATCCCTGCATGTAGAGTTTCATGGTTAGGAGTGTCGGTTAAGTCTTGCTGAGCCATCGTGCTCACGGTTGCATTATTAGTGTTTTGCAGGTTATAAAATTTGCTATAAAGATGGTTGTTCGGTGAGCCATCAGAGACTCACCGGAAATCCTGCCGCTGCACTCATCTTTGTGGAAGCTAGTAAGAAGCGTCCGCGGGCTGGACGTCTTCTCTTTTGCTTAGTTAGGACCGAGAGTAAGTGTGTATGTATATTCCGCTGCGAGTACCCTCGTGGTACATTATTTTGTAAAAGACACTATGTTGATAGATAAAAGACTTTGTACGTTTATGGTTCTTTTCGTGTATGCTGTTGGGTGCCGCATCGCATGGCACCACCCAATGGGTATCCTGGAGTGTGGATCCCGGAAGGGGTTCCCACACTTGGAGGACCAAGAAACTAGGGATCTACCTTGGAATTGGCAAGTACCAGATGTACTTTTTTGATCTACCTTACATCCGGCATAATCTGCATCGGAGTATCTAATGAGATTGAATTTTGAACCTTTGGGATACCAAAGTCCTAGGCTGGGTGTATGAACTAAATATATTAAGATCCTTTTAACGGCTGTCAAGTGACATTCCTTAGGATTGGCTTGAAACCTTGCACACAGACATACACTCAACATGATGTCAGGCCTAGATGCACATAGATAGAGTAAGGAGCCAATCATGGAACGATATACCTTTTGATCCACATTAGGTCCGTCTTCATTTAGATCCAAGTGTCCATTTGTCATCATGGGAGTCTTTATGGGTTTTGCTTTGTCCATTCCAAACTTCTTGACAATGTCTTGAGCATACTTTGTTTGGCTTATGAACGTCCCATCCATTTGTTGTTTCACTTGGAATCCTAAGAAGTATCTCAGCTCTCCCACCATGGACATCTCAAATCTATCTATCATAATCTTGCTAAATTCTTGACAAAAAGATTTGTTAGTTGAACCAAATACAATATCGTCAACATAGATTTGGCAAATGAAGAGATCATCATCAAAGTGTTTAGTGAACAAGGTGTAATCAGCTTTTCCAATTTTGAAGTCATTTTCAATCAAAAAGTCTCTAAGGCAATCATACCAAGCTCTAGGAGCTTGTTTGAGGCCATAGAGAGCCTTACGCAGTTTGAATACGTAGTCGGGGTGCTCTTGATCTTCAAAACCAGGTGGTTGCTCCACGTACACCTCCTCCTTGATTGGTCCATTGAGAAAGGCGCTTTTCACGTCCATTTGATAAAGCTTGAAATCATGGTGAGTAGCATATGCAAGTAATATACGAATCGATTCAAGCCTAGCTACGGGAGCAAAAGTCTCATCGAAATCCAAACCTTCGACATGTGAGTACCCTTTTGCCACAAGCCGTGCCTTGTTCCTTGTTACCACTCCATGTTCGTCTTGCTTGTTGCGGAAGACCCATTTAGTGCTGACGACGTTGGACTTGGGTCTCTCAACAAGCTCCCACACTTCGTTCCTTTTTAAGTTGTTCAGTTCTTCTTGCATCGCCATCACCCAGTCCGGATCTTTTAATGCATCCTCGACCCTTTACGGTTCCAAAGAAGATATAAAGGAATAGTGTTTACAAAAATTAGCTATGCGAGATCAAGTTACTACTCCCTTTTGGATGTCACCGATTATGTTGTCAATGGGGTGATCTCTTTTGATGCTTTGGTGTACTCTTGGATGTGGCACTTGTGGTCTTGAATCTTCATTATCATCTTCTTCTCCCCCTGGATAGTTTCCCTCATTGATGTTTTTTCCGTCTTGGTTTTCTTGAGGTTGATCTTGTATGGAAGCTCCCCCTTGATCATTTTCCTTCATCTGTGGTTCATTTTCTTCATTCACATTTGAAGGTGGCACTTGTGGTCGAACATCGCCCAAAGCCATTCTTCTCAATGCTTGACACGGAGCTTCTTCTTGATCTAGCACACACTGATCAACTTGTTCTTCTTGAGAGCTGTTAGTTTCATCGAACACTACGTCACGTGCTACTTCTACAAGTCTGGAGGTTTTGTTGAAGACACGATAAGCGTAGGAGTTCGAATCATAGCCAAGTAAGAAACCTTCATCGGACTTCGAAGCAAACTTCGAGGCCCTTGGCTTCTTATTTAAAATGTAGCATTTTGAACCAAAGACACGAAAGTATGAAATATTTGGCTTGTTACCCGTGAGTAGTTCATAAGAGGTTTTCTTGAGCAGCCGATGAAGATATAGTCGGTTTATGGCGTGACAAGCGGTGTTAACCGCTTCGGCCCAAAACCTGTCCGAAGTCTTGTATTCATCGAGCATTGTCCTCGACATCTCAATGAGAGTTCTGTTCTTCCTTTCGGCTACTCCGTTTTGTTGAGGAGTGTATGGTGCTAAAAATTCATGCTTTATCCCTTCTTCGTCTAGATACTCCTCAACTTGGGTGTTCTTGAATTCTGTTCCATTGTCACTTCTTATGTTCTTGATCTTCAATGAGAATTCATTTCGGGCACGCTTGATGAACTTCTTAAGAGTTCCTTGAGTTTCTGTCTTATCATGCAAAAAGAAAACCCACGTGAAGCGTGAAAAATCATCAACAATGACTAGACCATATTTATTACTGTAAGGGCCTCAATTTTTGACACATATTTGAAGTGTTCATCACCATACACACACACACACCTCATTTAAGGAAAGATGATGAACACAAATGAAGAGCAAGTAACCACCATCAACATGCTCATTAGAGAACAAACTCACATATTGCAAAAGGCGTATTTCCCACATGTGATATAGAGGGGCTGGACATATGAAAACTCCTACACATTGCTAAGGATGCCCATGCCAAGTTTCACCCAAATTCGAAACCTTTTGGAGGTCATTTTGGGTATAGTTAGGAAGAGGGCAGTTTGAAACCATATTCAAATTCAAACTGTTTTTATCCCATGAATTCAAAAGTGGGAGGCACATTCTTAGTCAGCACATTTTTGTGAGCTCACACACCAATTTTCACTCCATTTGGAGTTGATCTTGACATGAGCTAAGTGGGGCAAATTCAAACTTTATTTGAATTTCAAACTGAACATGTGCTGAAATTCATTCAAACCAAACCCAATTTGAATCCTACTCAATTCAAATGGCTCATGGGTGAATAATTTGAATCACCATGGGTATTTTGGGGCTCACTGTTTACAACAGTGATTAGGAGTGAATTTCAGAGGTTAAAACCCCGGGTGGGACCCACATGGAGCTCTCTACAACTTAGCTTTGATCCCCACCATCCGTGAAGAGATAGCGGCAGCCCACAAGAATGACAAGGGCATGTCGCATTTGCGGAGACGTGTAGACAGTGGGGAGCTGAAATGTTTCCGGAAGGACGGAGACGGCGTCCTATGGTTCAAGGACCGGATCGTCGTACCCCGAAACCCGGAGTTACGGAAGAAAATCTTTGATGAGGCTCACTTGTCAAAGTTTTCTATTCACCCCGGCAGCAACAAAATGTATCAAGAACTCAGAAGCAAGTTTTGGTGGACATGGATGAAACGTGAAATTGCAAAATACGTGTCCGAGTGTGATACATGTCGAAGGGTGAAGGCAGACCATATGCGGAAACCGGGACTGCTGCAACCACTGGGCATTCCTGCCTGGAAATGGGAGGATGTGAGCATGGATTTCATCGTCGGTTTACCCACCACCTTGCAGAAACATGATTCTGTGTGGGTGATCGTCGATCGGCTCACCAATGTTGCCCATTTCATCCCGGTCAACACCAACTACAACGCCAAGAAGTACGCTGAACTGTACATCTCACGGATCCTATGCTTGTACGGCGTACTCCGTACCATCATATCGGATCAGGGCACTTTATTTGTGTCCCGTTTTTAGGAGCAGCTGCACGCTGCCTTGGGGACGAAGCTGATCCGTAGTTCAGCATACCACCCGCAGACGGATGGACAAACCGAGCGGGTAAATCAGATCTTAGAAGACATGCTACGAGCTTGCGCTATCAACCACAGCAAGAATTGGGATGATCACTTGCCGTTAGCCGAGTTCTCGTACAACAATGGGTACCAAGCCAGCATCAAGATGGCGCCCTACGAGGCGCTATACGGGCGGAAATGCCGTACACCACTGAATTGGTGTGAATCTGGCGAAAGGGTTACCTTCGGGATTGACCTCGTCAACAACGCGGAAGAAAAGGTTTGACTGATTCAGGTGAACCTAAAAGCCGCTCAATCCCATCAGAAACAGTATGCGGACCAGAGAAGGCGCCCATTACAATTCGAAGTTGGAGATCACGTATATCTACGGGTGTCTCCAATGAAGGGCGTAAACATATTTGGGGTGAGAGGAAAGTTGGCACCCCGATTCATCGGTCCATTCCAGATTACCGAAAGATGTGGATCAGTGGCATACCGGCCGGAATTACCAGAAGCACTTTCCGGTGTGCACGACGTCTTTCACATTTCCCAGCTGAGGAAGTGTCTCAAGCTATCAACTACCGTTCAGCTGGAAGATATTGAAGAACTCCAACCGGATCTCAGCTATCCGGAGGAACCGGTGCAGATTATTGATGAAAAGGCCCGAACCACACGCAACCGTACGTTGTGGTTCTACAAGGTTCTATGGAGTAATCACTCCGTGGATGAAGCGACATGGGAGAGCGAAGGATTTCTTCGCGCTAACTACCCCAACTTTTTCACGTCGCATATCCGGTAATTTTCCACCGTTCCCTCTCTCATTTTTACCTTATAATCTCGGGACGAGATTCTTTTAAGGGGGGAGGAATGTAAGGGCCTCGGTTTTTGACACATATTTGAAGTGTTCATCACCATACACACACACACCTCATTTGAGGAAAGATGATGAACACAAATGAAGAGCAAGTAACCACCATCAACATGCTCATTAGAGAACAAACTCACATATTGCAAAAGGGGTATTTCCCACATGTGATATAGAGGGGCTGGACATATGAAAACTCCTACACATTGCTAAGGATGCCCATGCCAAGTTTCACCCAAGTTCAAAACCTTTTTGAGGTCATTTTGGGTATAGTTAGGAAGAGGGCAGTTTGAAACCATATTCAAATTCAAACTGTTTTTATCCCATGAATTCAAAAGTGGGAGGCACATTCTTAGTCAGCACATTTTTGTGAGATCACACACCAATTTTCACTCCATTTGGAGTTGATCTTGACATGAGCTAAGTGGGGCAAAATCAAACTTTATTCGAATTTCAAACTGAACATGTGCTGAAATTCATTCAAACCAAACCCAATTTGAATCCTACTCAATTCAAATGGCTCATGGGTGAATAATTTGAATCACCATGGGTATTTTGGGGCTCACTGTTTACAACAGTGATTAGGAGTGAATTTCAGAGGTTAAAACCCCGGGTTGGACCCACATGTCAGCCACTGAAGCAAAAGAAACCGACTGAGAGCTCAGCTCGGGTAACCGCGTGTGCTGCAGCTGCCGCCACGGCGAAGAAACGGCGAAGCCACCAGCTGCTTGCCGATCTCAGCCGCGGAACCGACTCTCTGGGTCTTTATCTACCCGCCCGAGTGGTCACCGGCGACTTCCACCGCTGCCTCGTCGCACTTCCACCCAAAAAGCCGAAGCACCTCGCCGCCCGAGTGAATGTTTGGTTCCTCATCGCCCGGCCGATCTAGTGACCCTCTCGGCGATCTGAGACCAGCACCGGGTGCGCCAGGCCATCTTCGACACCTTTGCATCGGTTCCAGACCCTGCGCGGTCTTCCCCGAGCTCCACCACGGCGATCTTGTCTCTGCCGGTTCAGCCCGAGCCGCCGCTGCGGGAACCGTCCTTCCGGCTACCACAGCCCACTGTTCACGGAGCTGTGAACAGCAAAGAGGTTCGCCTCCAACCCCTCTTTCATTTCCGTAAGCTCCAGCGGCGTGACAAGCACTGCTCCGGCCGGAATTTCATATTTTCGCGACGGTGTGCAAAAGTGAGGTCGGTACCGATCCAAGAAATTCGTAAGACACACTACATCACTCATCCTCTCATGGAGGGCATCACTTCTAGTAGCCCGTGCGGGTCCATTGGAGCAGGAACCACGAAGAACCGTGGAGGGAGACCGCTGTTCTTCGAGTTTTAGTAGAAATCCCGATTTCCGGCCTAGGTCGCACGGTGACAGCCCAACACAGCCCTTCCCAAGCTCCGTAGAGCTCATGTCGACCTTTCCTATGGTCCACTGATGCTCGATGACCTTTAGCTTGATCAGGGGAGGTGCTAGGGAGGGTGGACAACGTGACCGAAGTTCTCCCGAGGCTGCGGCTCGTCGCCGACCATGTACCGGCCGTTGTCATGACGAGCTGACCCCAGAATCCTGTTCCCCAAGTGAAGGTAGGCAGGGGCGGCCAAGATCGTGAAGTTTGGAGCTTTACAGAAGCTGCCGGCGAGCTCTCCGGCGAGGTCCCTCGGCGGCGGAGCGCGGGCGGCGAGAGGTTGAAGATGGGGGTGGACCCCAGCTGTCAGTGGGAGGTATTTTAAATCAGGATCGGGCTGCGGCCGGGATCTGGTGTGCTGGCATGCAAAAACCCTGTGGGCCTCAGTGTGCCGGACACCTCCGCGCTCGACACGTGTCCTCGCGGGCCCCCCGCAAGTTTAAACTTTTCTCCCGATTTTCAGATTCCATTCAAACTTCAAATCCTCATACCTTTGGCTAGGAAGCTCCAAATCGAGTGAACCAAATTTTGCTGGATTCAGCTATCTGAGCACTTTCCAGCAAATCAAGTTTCACTTCATGAAAACCCTTATTTCTCCAGAATTAATTCCTCAAAGTTTAAACTGTTAGGAATTTTAACTGGAGAATCCTTTGGAGGAAAATCCTGAAATTTTGCTGGGTTGTTCAACAAAATATCCCTGAACTACCATAAAAATTTCAGATCCATTTGAGCTCATTTGATCCATCTAATGGTGTGATTAGTGAAACTGTTCCAGAGAAAATAGAAAATATTCAGAAACATTTTCAGAAATTTCTCTGAAATTGTTTAGCTCATATCTTTAGTTAGGAACCTTCAAATTAAGTGAGACCAACTCCATTAGAACCCTCTGAAAATCGAGTTTTCAGAAAGTCATAGTTTGTTGAACAAGCTAGAACAGTACCGAAGACCTACCGGCTATATGGGAACCGGGAAATCGATGTAACTCGGGTAGCTGGGTGTTGAGGCATAGCTGGTCGTTCAGAGGGTAGGTTGAGAGCTCAGGTGTGAATCGGCTGGCGGCACTGAGATGCGCGTGCAGAGACCTCTTGCTCGGGACGATTGGACCGGTTCAACATTTGGCTAATGGGAGAAAGGTAGTTGCGTACGGCATCCGTGATGGTTGTTGTAGGCAACATCGAGTACGGGTGTACGTGACGGGTTGTTCGGGTAACCCTGCAGGTGTAAATCGATTATAATCGCCGTCCCTCACGGTCAGTGAGTACCACTTGTTCACTGTACCGTGACGTAGAAAGAATAGGCTAGTTACATGTTAAAATGTTGCTGATTGAAAGATGGACTTGATTGTTAATGAATTACTGTAGTTTAGAGCCAATTAAAGTTCCTTTCAACTTTGGGCAAAGTACATGAGAGAAATGCGTTTCTTGTTTGATTGCGGCTCTCTCATGTGCCTTAGCGTAAGGTTCTCCACAACCTGCTGCTAAAACTTGAAAGTAAGGTTCTACTAATTAGGCGAGTCCTTGCAAATGATTTTTACCTCATGTAACCCAACACCCCTCATGTAGAAGTTCCATGTTTAGGTGAGACGGGTCAGACTTGCTGAGCCTTCGTGCTCACTGCTTGTGTTTGAAGCTTTTACAGGGTTCTATGAGGAAGGGACTCCCGAAGAGGAGACGGAACCCCAGGAGGGGAACCCCGTCAAATGGGAGTCGTGCACGCCGCAGAGTTAGTGTGCGTGTGTGCTAGCAAGGACACGTTCAAGGGCTGAACGTGGACTTGATGCGTAGTCTACGCCCGTGAGTGTAGACTGGAACTATTTTGATGTAAACATGTTCATAAACTTATTTATGTAATAAAAATTTCGCTTCCGCTTTGTACCTTTGACGTGTGTTATCCGGTGCTGTGCAACGCAGCACCCCTCAGCGTGATCCTGGCTCGACAAGACCTTTGGGGTCGTACCAGCGTTGGTATCAGAGCTCGCTTGAGGTTTAACACAGTACAAAGGTCATCTTTTTCAAAAATCCAGTGAGGAACGAGTTAGTAGCCCGCATAAGGATGTTATTAGCATATAGAAAGTGGCATACTAACCTATTTGCTTATGTCAGAAAATCGTGTATCTCGTGACGTTTATGTCTTGGGGGGTACACGTAAGCGCTGTCCACCAGTGCGCACAAGCTGAAGGGTGGAGCCCCACGGGTGGCAGGTAACCCGACCCGCTTTGATATCCTCTATGACTCTTCATGTCGTTTGGGGTATTCGAGCAACGTCTGTCCCTGGCGTGCGTGGTGCAATTTGGGAGACCCCGTCACGTGGTCTAAAACGTGAACACGTAACTCAAGGCGTGTTTGGCTTGAGAACATCCGGGCGAGTGATGACGGCCGGATGTACGAACTGTATGGATTCCGGGCTCGGTGTGCAGCCGAGCCTGATGATTGTTTGAGTTTCTGCAGGTAGCCTGACCACGAAACTGTAGACGTGTAGCATCCGTGTGCGAGTGACGTTTAGTGCCACTGAGTTAACGAAGCCGGCTAAGTCCGGTATAGGTTTTTCTTTGTGAGGACGTAGTACCGACATAATCTGGTGACGCATCGACGTCACACCCCATTAAATGAACAGCTTCATTTAAAAACTTGAAGTTTTTGATCCAAAGCAGTAAAACTTGATGTAACTCCTTCCCTTGAACTGGAGATTCAAAGTTAACAAGTTTTCAACTTATAGGTTGTTAAGGACAGAGCACTCTGTTTTCAGCTGAATTAAGGCTGAAGTTAACCAGTGGTTAGAGGTTGAGTTCTTTCGAGGTTGGGGTCGTATGATACATTTCTGGAAAGCTTTGGAAGAGCTTTACAACTCTTCTGTTGAGGTCCAGAGGTGTTTCATCCCTTAACCACTCGAAAAATGCAGTAGAGCTGAAACTGTCCAGAAAACAGGACAGAGTAAAGACTCTCTGTAAACTCTCTGTAAATTAAGCATAACTTCCTGCTTAAAAATCCAAAAAATAGAAAATGAGGTAGTTCTGCAAAGCTTATGAGATGGGTTACAACTTTGTAACAGAAAGTTTTGTCGGATTAGGAACAGAATTAACTGGAATTCTTGGATCAAATCAGTACCTAAAGCAGGGAGGTGCTGTCCAATTTTCCCCAGAAATTCTGTTAACTTTGACGTCTCATAACTTTTGAACCAGGACAGATCTTAGGCCAAGCAAATACTTTCTGGAAAGCTATTGAAGTTAGCTTTAACTTTTATGTTGAGCTCCAGAATTGTTTTTGCCTTCAACATGGCCTAAATCAGGTTGAAATGGAAACTGGTCAGGGCTGTCATGGGAACAGCAGATCAGCAATCAAATTTGTTTAAAATTTGAACTATGTTTCCAAGTTTTATGGGTTCAATGACATGTTTTATGTTATAACTCAGAGGTTTACTGTTTAAATAAATATTTGACATTTCTCAAATATATTTTTACAGATGAGAGCAGATAAGCAATTGGAGAACGGGTGGGTGGTGTCCCACTGTTCTCACCGTAGCGGCTACCCGGAAGCATTGTGGCAAATGCTCCAATATTTCGGGTACAACCAGATGCCGCAGTACTTCACCAAGGAAGAAGGCGAAGAGGGGAACAAGACGTGGATGATCCATGTCGAAGTCCCTGCAGGACCTACACCACCCGGTTGGGTGCTGTTCACCGTCACGGTGAGAGGAAGACAACCGGAAGGGATGTGGCAAGTGGCAGCCCGTGACACCATGTCACGTTTCTGCCAACTACACGTGCAGGCTATGGAGGGCACTCCATACACGCTCGTTCCGGTGGAGGGACGGGCTCAGCATGTGTGGGACGAGAGGTACCTGGAGGCAACGGACCCGAGTTGCCCAAGGTACAACCCCGCGGAGGCAAACCTTAGCCTCCAGATGAGGGCGGGAAACGCCGTGATGGACAGCCAAGCTGTTCATACAGAGCATCTCGCCACAAAGCTCAAGGAGAGCACGAGCCGTGGAGACCATTTCGAGAGTGCTCACAGCGCACTCCGCAATGTGCTCCTTCCGACGATCAAGCGACTGAATGAACAACATAATCAGTTGCATCGTCTGAAGAAGGCGAAGAGAAAAAGCCGTGTCGACATCGCGGCGTTGCAAGAACTGGTACAGAATCTGACCCAGCAGAACGAGGAACTTACTCAAGAGCGGGACGACGCTATTGAGGAGGGGCAAGGCTGGGAAGAAGATTACAACCAGGCTATGGATGAGGTGCATGCTTTGCAGGACCTCATACCTCCGGTATTGGGCATACCGGTGGTCTTGGGTCTTCCAGCAATGGGAGAACCCAGGATGGGAGAAGAGGTGGTAGATCCAGAGCCACCAGCAGAGGTACCGGAGGAGGACGACCCACAGGAGGTCGAGTTCTACTTCGAGTAGGGGGTTACAGTTGCCATGTAGGGCAGCCAGGGTAGTGTAGCCCAAATTTTGTAATCGGTGACATGTCGTGTAGACAGTAGCGTATGTATAGGTAGTGACGACATGAGCACGACTTCTCGGAGACCCGAGAATAATGTATCTTGTATAAAGTTTATGCTTTATCAATATATGTGAATGTTGTGCAAATTAATCATGTGTCACTTCAATACCTACTGTTGCTTATGGAATTTTAAGTATGACATGTGCTAATCGCTGCTGTTGAATTTCAGAATGACGCGTACTCGTGCCAACTCGGACATTGGGGGTACTAGCCAAGGGGGAGAAACCTCCCAACAGCCTCCCGAGGACTCATCGGGACAGCAGCAACAGCAACAGCAAACACCGCCACCGCCACTGCCAACGGTTACATTGGCCGACATCGTCGCGGCAATGGCGGGTTCACATCAGCAGCACACGGAGTTGCTGCAAACTCTTATTGCTAATACGTCTCGCCTAGAGAGACGTCAAGATCGTGAGGAGCGTCAACAGAGCTCCTACTCCGTCTTCCTGTCGACTCATCCCCCTGTATTTTCAAGGGCGGATGAACCTCTTGACGCGGACAACTGGCTCCGCGCGATGGAGATGAAGTTCGGGCTGCTCCAGATAAGCGAGCAGCGCAAGACTCAGTTCGCGGTCCAGCAGCTCCAGGGATCTGCGAGCTTGTGGTGGGCCAACTTCTGTGCTTCACAGCCCACCGACCGAGTGATGACCTGGACGGAGTTTCGGACGGCCTTCAGGGCCTATCATATACCGCCAGGTTTGATGAAGAGGAAGACACAGGAATTCTTACACCTGCAACAAGGGAGCAGGAACGCGCTGGAATACTCGAGAGCGTTCAACGATCTCGCGCTCTACGCGTCGTATCACACAGATACTGACGAGAAGCAGCGGGACCACTTTTACCAGGGGCTTAATCCGCTCCTGAAGGACAAGTTGGCGATGTTCAATCGCGGCAGCCTCAACGACATCATTGATGCTGCGATTGTTCAGGAGGACTCCGGCAAGGAGTTAGCGGCGGCGGAGAGAAAGCGAAGTGCGCCGCAGAGCAGCGGAGAAGGAGGCGGTCCTTCTCAGAAGTTTCGGATGGTGAATTGCCCACCATCAGGTCCACGCTGGCAGCCACCACAGTGGTCGATGCCGTTCTGCAGTCGACCATACCCTTCACCGGCATTCAGGCCGGCACTGCCAGTACCACCTCCGCAACAACAGCAGCAGCGGGCGATGCCGCGTGCGTATGCACCTCAGCAACGCATGCCAGGCTTTCGTCCCCCGAGCACTACACCAGCAGCGGCCACATGTTACAAGTGTGGTCGTCCAGGACACTTCGCGAGCAGTTTCCCGGAGAGGCAAGGCGGCGGAGTGGCACCGCAGTTTCCTGGGAGGAATCAACCCCGGAACCCTACTAATGCGCGGCGGGCAAATCCTAGGCCCGCACCGTCCACCAGCTTGCCATAGAGGACGTGCCGGAGGGTGAGCCAATCTATGCGGGTATGTTCCAACTCCACCAGCATCCCGCTATAATATTATTTGATTCAGGCGCCACGCATAGCTTCATTAGCCAAGCTTTCATTGATAAACATAGCTTGCAAATACTACCCACCGATAGTCCTTATGTGATCTGTTCACCGGGTGGGAAAATTTCAGCAAGCATGATGGTCCCAAAAGCGCCATTGTGCTTAGAGGGTAGAGTTTACCCTACGTCTCTCATAATCTTAGAGGGACAAAAGGTCGATGTCATTCTAGGGATGTCGTGGTTAACCCGCCACGGCGCTGTTTTAGACACCGTCCTCCGAGTTGTGCACTTGAACTCAGAAGTGCACGAGTCTCACTCTTTATTTCTGGACAGTCCAGAAATAAAACTTCCAAGTGTCTATCAAGCCACAACCATCAGATTGGAAGATATTCCAGTGGTCCGAGAGTTCCCTAATGTATTTCCGGACGATTTTGCCGGGGATGCCACCTGATAGAGAGGTGGAGTTCAAGATTGAACTTGCACCGGGAACCATGCCAATATCCCGAAGGCCGTACAAGATGGCGCCCAAGGAGTTGGCTGAACTGAAGACTCAGCTCACAGACCTCCTGGAAAAGGGTTTCATTAGGTCGAGCTCCTTGCCATGGGGCTGTTCGGCATTATTTGTTAAGAAGAAGGATGAGACGTTGCGGCTTTGCGTGGACTATCGTCCATTAAATGCCGTAACCATCAAGAGCAAGTACCCATTGGCACAGATCGACATGTTGTTTGATCAGTTGGTCGAAGCAAAGATCTCTTTCCAAGATGGATTTAAGATCCTGGTACCATCAGATTAAGATAAGGGATGAGGACATTCCAAAGACGGCTTTCTCGACGAGGTACGGACTTTACGAGTACCTGGTCATGTCCTTCGGCCTCACCAATGCTCCAGCTCACTTCATGTACTTAATGAACTCGGTATTCATGCCGGAGCTGGACAAGTTTGTCGTGGTCTTCATCGATGACATCCTGGTATATTCCAAGTCGGAAGAAGATCACAAGAAGCATCTGCGTATAGTCTTGCAACGGCTGCGGGATCACAAGCTATACGCGAAATTCAGCAAATGCGAGTTCTGGATATCGCAAGTGCCTTTCCTCGGGCATATCATCTCAGCGGAGGGTATCACTGTAGACCCGAGCAAGATCACTCAAGTGCTGAATTGGAAATCCCCGAGAACTGTTCACGAGGTACGGAGTTTCCTCGGACTCGCGGGATATTATCGGAGGTTCATTCTGAACTTCTCGAATATTGCCAAGCCAATGACAGAGCTGCTGAAGAAGGCTACCAAATATGTTTGGAGTCCAGCGTGTGAAGCAGCATTCATGGCTTTAGTCAAGCACCTGACATCAGCACCGGTTTTGGCGCAGCCAGACACAACAAAACCGTTCGATGTGTACTGCGATGCATCCGGCATTGGGCTCGGATGTGTGCTGATGCAAGACCGAAGAGTGGTCGCGTATGGATCACGGCAGCTTAGAAACCATGAGCAGAATTATCCAACCCACGATTTGGAGCTCGCTGCCGTGGTGCTTGCACTGAAAATGTGGAGGCACTACCTACTCGGTAACCTCGTACATTTATATACCGACCACAAAAGCCTCAAGTACATATTCACTCAGAAGGAGCTGAACATGAGGCAACGAAGATGGTTAGAACTGATAAAGGATTACGAAATAGAGATCCATTATCATCCAGGTAAGGCAAACGTAGTGGCAGATGCGCTGAGCCGCAAGTCACACGTCAACAATCTGACCATCACACCGTTGGAAGAGAGCGAACCACCACTGCATGTGATTCCACATGGAGCTCTCTACAACTTAGCTTTGATCCCCACCATCCGTGAAGAGATAGCGGCAGCCCAGAAGAATGACAAGGGCATGTCGCATTTGCGGAGACGTGTATAGAGTGGGGAGCTGAAATGTTTCCGGAAGGACGGAGACGGCGTCCTATGGTTCAAGGACCGGATCGTCGTACCCCGAAACCCGGAGTTACAGAAGAAAATCTTTGATGAGGCTCACTTGTCAAAGTTTTCTATTCACCCCGGCAGCAACAAAATGTATCAAGAACTCAGAAGCAAGTTTTGGTGGACACGGATGAAACGTGAAATTGCAAAATACGTGTCCGAGTGTGATACATGTCGAAGGGTGAAGGCAAACCATATGCGGAAACCGGGACTGCTGCAACCACTGGGCATTCCTGCCTGGAAATGGGAGGATGTGAGCATGGATTTCATCGTCGGTTTACCCACCACCTTGCAGAAACATGATTCTGTGTGGGTGATCGTCCATCGGCTCACCAAAGTTGCCCATTTCATCCCGGTCAACACCAACTACAACGCCAAGAAGTACGCTGAACTGTACATCTCACGGATCCTATGCTTGTACGGCGTACCCCGTACCATCATATTGGATCGGGGCACTTTATTTGTGTCCCATTTTTGGGAGCAGCAGCACTGCTGCCTTGGGGACGAAGCTGATCCGTAGTTCAGCATACCACCCGCAGACGGATGGACAAACCGAGCGGGTAAATCAAATCTTAGAAGACATGCTACGAGCTTGCGCTATCAACCACGGCAAGAATTGGGATGATCACTTGCCGTTAGCCGAGTTCTCGTACAACAATGGGTACAAAGCCAGCATCAAGATGGCGCCCTACGAGGCGCTATACGGGCGGAAATGCCGTACACCACTGAATTGGCGTGAATCTGGCGAAAGGGTTACCTTCGGGATTGACCTCATCAACAACGCGGAAGAAAATGTTCGACTGATTCAGGCGAACCTAAAAGCCGCTCAATCCTGTCAGAAACAGTATGCGGACCAGAGAAGGCGCCCATTACAATTCGAAGTTGGAGATCATGTATATCTACGGGTGTCTCCAATGAAGGGCGTAAACAGATTTGGGGTGAGAGGAAAGTTGGCACCCCGATTCATCGGTCCATTCCAGATTACCGAAAGATGTGGATCAGTGGCATAACGGCTGAAATTACCAGAAGCACTTTCCAGTGTGCACGACGTCTTTCACATTTCCCAGCTGAGGAAGTGTCTCAAGCTATCAACTACCGTTCAGCTGGAAGATATTGAAGAACTGCAACCGGATGTCAGCTATCGGGAGGAACCGGTGCAGATTATTGATGAAAAGGCTCGAACCACACGCAACCGTACGTTGTGGTTCTACAAGGTTCTATGGAGTAATCACTCCGTGGACGAAGCGACATGGGAGAGCGAAGGATTTCTTCGTGCTAACTACCCCAACTTTTTCATGTCGCATATCCGGTAATTTTCCACCGTTCCCTCTCTCATTTTTACCTTATAATCTCGGGACGAGATTCTTTTAAGGGGGGAGGAATGTAAGGGCCTCGGTTTTTGACACATATTTGAAGTGTTCATCACCATACACACACACCTCATTTGAGGAAATATGATGAACACAAATGAAGAGCAAGTAACCACCATCAACATGCTCATTAGAGAACAAACTCACATATTGCAAAAGGGGTATTTCCCACATGTGATATAGAGGGGTTGGACATATGAAAACTCCTACACATTGCTATGGATGCCGATGCCAAGTTTCACCCAAATTAAAAACCTTTTTGAGGTCATTTTGGGTATAGTTAGGAAGAGGCAGTTTGAAACCATATTCAAATTCAAACTGTTTTTATCCCATGAATTCAAAAGTGGGAGGCACATTTTAGTCAGCACATTTTTCTGAGATCACACACCAATTTTCACTCCATTTGGAGTTGATCTTGACATGAGCTAAGTGGGGCAAATTCAAACTTTATTTGAATTTCAAACTGAACATGTGCTGAAATTCATTCAAACCAAACCCAATTTGAATCCTACTCAATTCAAATGGCTCATGGGTGAATAATTTGAATCACCATGGGTACTTTGGGGCTCACTGTTTACAACAGTGATTAGGAGTGAATTTCAGAGGTTAAAACCCCAGGTGGGACCCACATGTCAGCCACTGAAGCAAAAGAAACCGACTGAGAGCTCAGCTCGGGTAACCGCGCGCGCTGCAGCTGCCGCCACGGCGAAGAAACGGCGAAGCCACCAGCTGCTTGCCGATCTCAGCCACGGAACCGACTCTCTGGGTCTTTATCTACCCGCCCGAGTGGTCACCGGTGCCTTCCACCGCTGCCTCGTCGCACTTCCACCCAAAAAGCCAAAGCACCTCGCCGCCCGAGTGAACGTTCGGTTCCTCATCGCCCGGCCGATCCAGTGACCCTCTCGGCGATCTGAGACCAGCACCGGGTGCGCCAAGCCATCTTCGACACCTTCGCATCGGTTCCAGACCCTGCGCGGTCTTCCCCGAGCTCCACCGCGGCGATCTTGTCTCTGCCGGTTCAGCCCGAGCCGCCGCTGCGGGAACCGTCCTTCCGGCTACCACAGCCCACCGTTCACGGAGCTGTGAACATCAAAGAGGTTCGCCTCCAACCCCTCTTTCATTTCCGCAAGCTCCGGCGGCGTGACAAGCACTGCTCCGGCCGGAATTTCATATTTTCGCGACGGTGTGCAAAAGTGAGGTCGGTACCGATCCGAGAAATTCGTAAGCCACACTATATCACTCATCCTCTCATGGAGGGGATCACTTCTAGTAGCCCGTGCGGGTCCATAGGAGCAGGAACCACGAAGAACCGTGGAGGGAGACCGCTGTTCTTCGAGTTTTAGTAGAAATCCCGATTTCTGGCCTAGGTCGCACGGTGACAGCCCAACACAGCCGTTCCCGAGCTCCGTAGAGCTCAGGTCGACCTTTCCTATGGTCCACTGATGCTTGACGACCTTTAGCTTGATCGGGGGAGGTGCTAGGGAGGGTGGACAACGCGACCGAAGTTCTCCCAAGGCTGCGGCTCGTCGCCGACCATGTACTGGCCGTTGTCATGACGAGCTGACCCCAGAATCCTGTTCCCCGAGTGAAAGTAGGCAGGGGCGGCCAAGATCGTGAAGTTTGAAGCTTTACAGAAGCTTCCGGCGAGCTCTCCGGCGAGGTCCCTCGGCGGCGGAGCGCGGGCGGCGAGAGGTTGAAGAAGGGGGTGGACACCAGCTGTCAGCGGGAGGTATTTTAAATCAGGATCGGGCTGTGGCCGGGATCTGGTGTGCTGGCACGCAAAAACCCTGTGGGCCTCAGTGTGCCGGACACCTCCGCGCTCGACACGTGTCCTCGCGGCCCCCCCCGCAAGTTTAAACTTTTATCCCGATTTTCAGATTCCATTCAAACTTCAAATCCTCATACCTTTGGCTAGGGAGCTCCAAATCGAGTGAACCAAATTTTGCTGGATTCATCTCTCTGAGCACTTTCCAGAAAATCAAGTTTCACTTCATGAAAACCCTTATTTCTCCAGAATTAATTCCTCAAATTTTAAATTGTTAGGAATTTTAACTGGAGAATCCTTTGGAGGAAAATCCTGAAATTTTGCTGGGTTGTTCACCAAAATATCCCTGAACTACCATAAAAATTTCAGATCCATTTTAGCTAATTTGATCCACCTAATGGTGTGATTAGTGAAACTGTTCCAGAGAAAATAGAAAATGTTCAGAAACATTTTCAGAAATTTCTCTGAAATTGTTTAGCTCATATCTTTAGTTAGGAACCTTCAAATTAAGTGAGACCAACTCCATTAGAACCCTCTGAAAATCGAGTTTTCAGAAAGTCATAGTTTGTTTCATGAAAATCCTTAGAACACCCTAAAAGCCTTCAATTAAGGTCAAGTACATGATTAATTGTGGAGAGCTCAAATGAGCTTTGCTGCAACTAAAACTTGACCAAGTCTCTGTTTAGGTTGTAACCCAGCCACAGTAAAAGTTTCACAGTCATTGGGCTTATCTAGCAAGAGTTATAGACTTCACAAGTTTAAAAGTTAATACAACTGCATTTAAAGTAATACATGTATTGCTTCTATCATGTAGTCGCTAAGGTCGAGGAAGAACCCGAAGTCCTAGACTTTGTTACTCCGGAGGAACAGCTAGCCTACGACCAAGAGCAGCAAGGCAAGCTCCGGTCTGCATTAACCGTTTTTACAAATTTTCATTGTTTTGAGCACTTACTTGAGTATTATGATTCTTTGCATTAGAGTCTTGTGTGGAAACCCAACTGCATAGCCAAGAAAACCATGGATTGGCTTTAGGAGTTACCAATCCCGTTAGCTACTGCACTGCTAAGGTAGAGTAGGATTCGGTACAAGTCGAGTAGTTGGAACTACTCGCGAGCATAGGCTAGAGGCACTCGACTCGGGTAGAGACAGCGCATGATACACATGGCAAGAAAATGAGACCAAGCGGAGGGTAAGGGCAGCAGGACTTTGGGGCCTGTGTGCTGTAGCTCCGCTTGTGTCGATTGAGGACCGAGCCGTGTGCGGGCCTGTTGAACAAGCTAGAACAGTACCGAAGACCTACCGGCTATATGGGAACCGGGAAACCAATGTAACTCGGGTAGATGGGTGTTGAGGCATAGCTGGTCGTTCACAGGGTAGGTTGAGAGCTCGAGGTGTAAATCGGCTGGCGGCACTGAGATGCGCGTGCAGAGACCTCTTGCTCGGGACGATTGGACCGGTTCAACATTTGGCTAACGGGTGAAAAGTAGTTGCGTACGGCGTCCGTGATGGTTGTTGTAGGCAACATTGAGTACGGGCGTACATGACGGGTTGTTCGGGTAACCCTGCAGGTGTAAATCGATTATAATCGCCGTCCCTCGTGGTCAGTGAGTACCACTTGTTCACTGTACCGTGACGTAGAAAGAACAGGCTAGTTACATGTTAAAATGTTGCTGATTGAAAGATGGACTTGATTGTTAATGAATTGATGTAGTTTAGAGCCAATTAAAGTTCCTTTCAACTTTGGGCAAAGTACATGAGAGAAATGCGTTTCTTTTTTGATTGCGGCTCTCTCATGTGCCTTAGCGTAAGGTTATCCACAACCTGCTGCTAAAACTTGAAAGTAAGGTTCTACTAATTAGGCGAGTCCTTGCAAATGATTTTTACCTCATGTAACCCAGCACGCCTCATGTAGAAATTCCATGTTTAGGTGAGACGGGTCAGACTTGCTGAGCCTTCGTGCTCACTGCTTGTGTTTGAAGCTTTTGCAGGGTTCTATGAGGAAGGGACTCCCGAAGAGGAGACGGAACCCCAGGAGGGGAACCCCGTCGAATGGGAGTCGTGCACGCCGCAGAGTTAGTGTGCGTGTGTGCTAGCAAGGACACGTTCAAGGGCTGAACGTGGACTTGATGCGTAGTCTACGCCCGTGAGTGTAGACTGGAACTATTTTGATGTAAACATGTTCATAAACTTGTTTATGTAATAAAAATTTCGCTTCCGCTTTGTACCTTTGACGTGTGTTATCCGGTGCTGTGCAACGCAGCACCCCTCAGCGTGATCCTGGCTCGACAAGACCTTTGGGGTCGTGTCAATTACCGCCGATGCTTATGTAGGCAATTGGACCAAATAGATCCATGTGGAGGAGCTCAAGTGGTCTTGTTGTAGTCATGACATTCTTCATGGGATGGGGTGCTCCTACTTGTTTTCCTGCTTGACATGCTCTACATGGCCTGTCTTTCTCAAAAACAACATCCTTTAAACCTCGGATGATCGCCTTTGAGGAGTTTTTGAAGATTCCTCATACCAACATGTTTTAGCCGTCTATGCCACAACCAACCCATGTTGGTCTTTGCAATCAACCATGTGTCAAGTTCAGCTTTATATTTGTTGAAGTCAACTAGATAAAGTTTTCCCTTCAACGCACCTTTGAATGCAATTGAGTTATCGCTCCTTCTAAAGACAATCACACCCTCATTAGTGAACAAGCAATTATAACCCTTGTCTCATAGTTGAGATATGGACAACAGATTATAATCTAGGGAGTCAACATGTAAAACATGAGAGAGAGTATGTTGTGATGAAATTGCAATTTTACCGGTACCAAATACTTTTCCTTGGCTATTATCACCAAAGTAAATGCCTTCGCTTGGATTTTCATTTTCTTCATATTCCATGAACATTCTTCTTTCTCCAGTCATGTGATTGGTGCATCCGCTATCTAGCACCCATTTTGCTCCGCCAGATGAATAAGTCTGCAAAAAATAAATTATGCCTTGGTCTTAGGTACCCAAGCTTGCTTGGGTCCTTTGAGGTTAGTCACAAGTGATTTGGGCACCCACACATGAGACATGGTATTCCCATGGCGTGGCCCAACATGTTTAGCATAAACTCTTCCAAGATTACTTTTCATAAGTACATATGAAGCATCAAAGGTTCTAAAAAGAAGTTTCTGTTCATATGTGTTCACATTGTTAAATTTATCAACATTACTAAGCTTTGTAGTTTGAGAAGAATTTCCCTTGACAAAGGCAATGTAATCCTTGTTATTCTTGTGGTTTCTAGGATTGTGCTTTTCACCATTAGAAAATCCAGTGCCATATTTGACATTAGGAGGTCTTGTGATCAAGTATGCACTGCGCGCATAATTGATCTTCTCCTTGTCAAATATGCCATTTTGAGAAGATTTCTTGTCCTTTGTCAAGTTTAGATTTTTTTTCATGTTAGTGTCATTTTTGGCACATGTACAAGTGATGCTGGTTTCAGACTTTGTGTGTTGAGAATGTGAGCTAGTAGTTGATGAAGAACCATTTTGCTTGAGTGACTCAACTTGTCCCTCAAGGATCTTGTTAACTTTGGTTAAGTTAGCAAATTCATCCATGATGGCGGTGTTTGAGTCTTTTAGCTTCAAGCAAGCCTCCTTGCTTGAAGCTAATTCAAGCTTTAGTGATTTATTTTGTTCCTTTTCAAAATCAAGAAGCTTTTCAATCTTAAGATATTTCTCCTTTTGGGAGATGATCATATCTTCCTGATGATTGACTAGCTTCTCCATATCAACAAGCGTATTAAGTAGAAATTTCATTTTAGCAGCTGTCTTTTTGTCGAAACCTCTAAGCATATACTCATCTTCATCACTGCTATCATCTTCACTAGAGTTATCACTATCACTAGTAAAAGAATGTAGGAAGGAAGATTTAGTCGGTACCTTTCATTTACCTTCCTTTGCCATTAGACAGATCTTGTCGATGTCATTCCTTGCGCCCATGGTTAGGAAGAGAGTGGATCTCTTGGTAGTCTTCTTTGTGGCTATGGTGGCCATCCTTCTTCTTCTTCGAATGAAGATTCATCATTTGAGTCCCACTCCTTCCCTAGATGTGCTTGGCCATATTGCTTCTTCTTCTTGAAAATTTTCTTTGGTTGAGACCTGTTATCCTTTGTCTTCCTCTTGTTTTCATCAAGTGGACAATCTACTATGAAGTGATCGTATGCTCCGTAGTTATAGCACGCCCGTCTCATCTTGGGTCTTTGTTTGTCTCTTTGTCTTCCTTCATTTGAGCTGTTGCCCTTTCTTCTTCTCATCATTTTCTTGAACTTCTTCATGAACAAGATCATGTCTTCTTCATCAATATCACTGCTTTCATCGTCGCTGTCATCTTCTCCATAAGCTTCTCGAGCTTCCTTTGATACGGGTTTACAAGTTGACTTCAATGCGACTCCTTTCTTCTTTGCCGAGGTGAGATCGGAAATTTCCTTAGCATGCTTGGCTTGCTTCTCCATCATCTCAAAGTTGATGATCTTGCCAGTACCCGGGGCTTTCTCTGACCACAGAGCAAAGGGTTACGTTGCGAGGCATGAATGCTCCGAGAATCAGCTTCACAACCTCATGGTCATTCCACTTCTTGCTGCCATAAGCTCGGACTTTGTTGATGAGATTCTTTAGTCGGTTGTACATATCTTGTGGTGATTCATCTTCTTCTATCGCGAATCTTCCCAATTCACCTTCAATCATTTCTATCTTGGCTTCACGTACGTGATGATCACCTTCATGTGCAGTTTGTAGTGTGTCACTTATCTCCTTGGCAATTTCAAGCCCATCCACCTTGGTGAACTCGTCTCGGCTTAGTGATGACGTGATCACAGCTGCAGTTGAACATTTCGATGAATGGCTTGTTCTTGGAATGGGGTCAGCTCTTCATCATCATCCGGGATATCTATCCTTGTACACACTATATGCCACAAACTCGGGTTAAGAGATATGAGATGCATTTTCATGTTTTGTCTCCACATCGAATAATTGTTTCCATCAAAGTAAGGTGCTTTTCCTAGGGGAATTGATAAGTAATGATTATTTTGAGAATTCAAATGCTCATAATCAAAAGGATATCAGGAGTAGTCTGTGTGACTACCCCCTTTTTTCTTCTTTTCATCATTGGTGTTCCTCTTCCCTTTTGAGGAGATTGCCTTCTTCCATAGAAGAGCCTTGAGTTGGAGCACCTCCTCATCATCGTCCTCACTATCTTTAATGGCATCAAGTAGCTTCTTTAGCTTTTGAGTCCTTTCATCATTTCTCATTTCGTCGTCGATCTTCTTGTTTGCATCCTTGACGTCCATATCGTCTCTTCGAGCGGTGAGTCTCTTTTGAAGAGTTTGGCTCTGATACCAATTGAATGTAGCCTAGACGGGGGTGAATAGGCTTTTCGATGCTTGAAACATGAAACACTTAGTAGTCTATCAAATACAGAGAAATCGGACTAGTCCGGTAGAGTGCGGACTAGTCCAATTTCTAAACAGAGAAACATCGGACTAGTCCGGTATACGTGAACCAGGGAGATCAAGGTTGTTCAATGTTCACTTCTAATACTTTATGCAACGGAAATTGAAAGGTAACTCAGATGTATTGCAACAATAATGTAATGAATGACAAGAATCAACTTGATGTTAACGTTTGAACGTGAGTTTCAAAGGATTGATTAAACACTCTAAAATGATGAACAATTAATAAACAAGAGTGGGACACAAGTGTTTATCCCGAGGTTCGATTCCACGAAGGCAATCTATGTCCTTGTTGAGGAGTCCACTAAGGACTGGGTTTTCTCCAACCCTACCCTCGTTGAATCGTCACAAAGGCCGATTCTGTTTCACTAATCACAAAGGGCAATAAACTTGTTCAAGGGGCCTTCTCACAAGTTGAGGGCTCCCCAAGAATTACAACAAATAAATCAACACATCTCAACACACTCAACAGATGAACAATTAACAACGAAAAGTGTGTGAGAGATCAAACCCAAGAGCTCAAGATGATGTAGAACTAGTCTCTCCTTTGATCAATTGCCAATCCACAATAATTGATCCTTCTTGGGTTAGAATGTATGGAGAGAGGTTAATTTTGGGCTCTTGGGAGGTGTGACGGTGCAGGGGGGTCAAATGTTATGTTGGTATGGCCGTACACCTCTTTTTATAGTTGGGTTTCCAAAGAGTACGTTAGGGTTTGCGATGTCCGGACTAGTCCGTGGTTGACTCTGGACTAGTCCGGTGTGCGGTGTTTAGAAAACCGTAAGTGTTGTGAGATATTGGACTAGTCCGTGATTTTGCGGACTAGTCCGTTTTCTGTCCAGAGACAAAATCAGACTTGTCCGGATGATATCGGACTAGTCCATTTTCTGGTCAGAAAGAAAATCGGACTAGTCTGGCTGATATCGGACTAGTCCGGCCGTGTTGAAATTGTGCACTAAGTTTGATTTCTTTCTCTTGAGATCTTCGGGTGTGTTTCTCCAACACACTCTATACTAAGTGATCTATTCTTTTCAGTTCTTGAGCTCTTATCCATCTGGATCCTCCTTCTCCTTTCTTTTTGCGCTTTCGTCTTAATTTCTTTGAGTACCTGCGCTTATTCTCAACAATTTTGTTAGGGTCTCATTTGTTTGTCGTAAATCAACCAAGACCCACAAAGGGTGCCTAGATGCACTTTCAAAATGATCGTCCTAGTTTTTACCGTGGTGGATGGCGCAAGCACGTAGCATGTCTTCCAACACTTGATTCACCTGTTCAGTCTGACCATCCGTCCGTGGGTGATACGCGGAGCTTCGGATCAGTTTGGTCCCCAATGACGTGTGCAGCTGTTCCCAAAACCGAGCGACGAACAGCACACCACGATCTGAAATAACTGTGTGGGGAACACCATGCAAGCACAAAATCCTTGCAATATACAGCTCCGCATATTTCTTGGCCACGTAACCCGTATGTACGGGAATAAAATGTGGCGACTTGGTTAGTCGATCGACTATCACCCAAATCGGATCATGGTTGTGGGAGGTGAGAGGTAACCTGACTATAAAGTCCATGCTGATATCCTCCCACTTCCACGCTGGAATGTTCAATTGTTGCAGCTCTCTGGCTTTACGCATATGGTCGACTTTCACCCGCCAACACGTATCACATTCGGATACGTACTTTGCGATTTCTCTTTTCATCTGTATCCACCAAAACCTGGTTTTCAGATCTTGGTACATCTTGTTGCTGCCCGGATGAATAGAATACTTGGACAAATGAGCTTCGTTCAAGATTTTCTTTCAAAGCTTCATTTCACGGGGTACCACTATACGGTCTTTAAACCATAGAGTACCGTGTTCATCCCTTCAGAAGCATTTCATTTCACCATTCTTCATTCTTCTCTGAATGTGCGAATTCTGATGTCTTCCTTCTGAGCTTCCATAATCTCCTCTCGTATGGTAGGGACGAGAGAAAGATAATATAATGCCCCATATGGAACCAAGTATAAACTCGGCTCCTCCTCTTCAAGTGGGGTAATGGACAGATTGTTGACATGAGATTTGTGGCTTAAAGCGTCGGCAACCACATTTGCCTTACCGGGATGGTAGTGAATCTCGATCTCATAGTATTTGATCATCTCTAGCCATCTAATTGGCCGCATATTCAACTCCTTTTGAGTGAATATATATTTCAAACTCTTGTGGTCGGTGTAGAGATGCACTAACTTCCCAAGTAAATAGCGTCTCCACATTTTCAATGCCAACATCACAACAGCGAGCTCAAGATCATGAGTCGGATAGTGCTGCTCATGGTTACGAAGTTGACGTGAGCCATAAGTGACCACTCTTCCTCCTTGCATCAATACACAGCCAAGCCCGATACCGGACGCATCACAATATACGTCGAAGGGCTTGGTTGTATCCGGTTGAGATAACACCGGGGCTGTTGTAAGATGCTTCACCAATGCTTGGAAAGCTCCTTCACATGCTGAGCTCCAAACATACTTGATCACCTTCTTCAACAATTCAGTCATCGGCTTAGCAAGCTTGGAGAAGTTCAGTATGAATCTCCGGTAATATCCCGCTAAACTCGATTCTGTAATAAAACTTTGCTTCCGCTTTGTATCTTTGATGTGCGTTATCCAGTGTTGTGCAACGCAGCACCCCTCAGTGTGATCCTTGCTCGACAAGGCCATGGGGCCGCGTCAGCATGGTATCGGAGCTCGCTTGAGGTTTAACGCACTAAAAAGGTCATCTTTTCCAAAAACTCGGTGAGGAACGAGTTAGTAGCCCATATAAGGATGTTATTAGTGTATAGAAAGTGGCAATATTAACCTATTTGCTTATGTCGCAAAATCGTGCATCTCGGGACGTTCTATGTCTTGGGGGATGCATGTAAGCGCTGTCCACCAGTGCGCACAAGCTGAAGGGTGGAACCTCAGGGTGGCAGGTAACCCGGCCCGCTTTAATATCCTCTCGACTCTTCATGTCGTTTGGGGTATTCGAGCAACGCCTTTCCCTGGCATGCTACGGGCAAGTTTGGGAGACCCGGTCACGTGGTCAGTAATGTGAACACGTAGCTCAAGACGTGTTTGGCTTGAGGACACCCGTTTGAGTGATGACGGACGGGCGTATGAGCTGTATTGGTACCGGACTCGGTGTGCAGCCGAGTCTGATGATTGTGTGAGTTATTTGCAGGTAGTCTAACCAAAAATTAGTAGACGAGTAGCATCCGTGTGCGAGAGACGTTTAGTACCACTGAACTAACGAAGCCGGCTAAGTCCGGTATAGGTTTTTCTTTGTGAGGAATGTAGTACCGACATGATCTGGTGACGCTTTGACGTCCCCACTAAATGCGCAACTTCATTGTAAAACTTGAAATTTTTAATCTAGAGCACTAAAACTTTGAGATAACTCCTTCTCTTAATCAGGATGTTCAAGGTTAACAAGTTTTCAACTTATAGGATACTAAGGACAGAGTCCTCTGTTTTCAGCTGAAATAAGGCTGAAGTTAATCAGAGGTTAGAGGTTGAGTTATTTAGAGGTTGAGGTCATATGATACATTTCTGGAAATCTTTGGGAGAGCTTTACAACTTTTCTGTTGATGTCCAGAGGTGTTTCATCCCTTAACCAGTCAAAAAATGCAGTAGAGTTGAAACTGTCCAGAAAACAGGGCAGAGCAAACACTCTCTGTAACTCTCTGTAAATTGAGCACAACTTCCTGCAAAAAATCCAAAAATAGAAAATGAGGTAGTCCTGTAAAGTTCATGAGATTTGTTACAACTTTGTAACAGAAAGTTTTGTCAGATTTGGTGTAGTATTAATTGGAATTCTTGGATTAAATCAGTACCTCAAGCAGGAAGGTGCTGTCCAATTTTTTCCAGAAATTCTGTCAACTTTGACATCTCATAACTTTTGAACCAGGACAGATCATAGTCCAAGTAAATACTTTATGGAAAGATATTGAAGTTAGCTTTAACTTTTATGTTGAGCTCCAGAATTAGTTTTGCCTTTAGCATGGTCTAAATCAGGTTGAAAATGAAACTGGTCAGGGCTGTCAGTTTGGGCAGCAGACCAGCAATCAAATTTGCTCTAAGTTTGAGTTGTGTTTCTAAGTTTTATGAGTTCACTGACATGTTTTATGTTGTAACTCAATGATTTACTGTTGAAATAAATATTTGACATTTTTCAAATATGTTTCTACAGATGACAGCTGATAGACATTTGGAGAACGGGTGGGTGGTATCCCACTGTTCTCACCGCAGCGGTTATCCGGAAGTGTTGAGGCAAATGCTTCAATATTTCAGGTACATCGAGATGCTGCAGTACTTCGCCAAGGAAGAAGGCGGGGAGGGAACAAGACGTGGACGATCCATGTCAAAGTTCCTGTAGGACTCACGCCACCCCGATGGGCACCGTTCACCGTCACGGTGAGAGGTAGACAACCGGAGGAAATGTGGCAAGTGGCAGCCCGCGACACCATGTCGCGTTTCTGCCAACTACACGTGAGAGCTATGGAGGGCACTCCATACGTGCTTGTTCTGGTGGAGGGACAAGCTAGTCACGTGTGGAGGGAAAGGTACATGGAGGCAACAGATCCGGGTTGCCCAAGGTACAACCCCGGGAGGCAAACCTCAGCTTCCAGTTGAGGGCAGGAAAAGCCGTGATGGACAGCCAAGCTGTTCATACGGATTGTCTTGCTGTGAAGCTAAAGGAGCGTACCAGCCGTGGAGACCATTTCGAGCGTGCTCACAGCGCACTCCGCAATGTTCTCCTTCCGACGATAAAGCGACTGAATGAGCAACACAATCAGTTGCATCGTCTGAAGAAGGCGAAGAAGAAAAGACGCGCCGATATCACGGCTTTGCAACAGCAAGTGCAAGCCTTGACCCAGAGAAATGAGGTCCTCGCTCAAGAGCGTGATGACGCTATTGAGGAGGGGCAAGGCTGGGAAGAGGATTACAACCAGGCCATGGATGAGGTGCATGCGTTGCAGGACCTCGTACCTCTGGTAATGGGCCTACCGATGGTAGGTGCCGTACCTGTGGTTTTTGGTATCCCAGCGATGGGGGAACCTAACCAGAAGAGGAAGTCATGGACCCGGACCCACCAGCAGAGGTAGCGGAGGAGGACACCCCGCAGGAGGTCGAGTTCTACTCCGAGTAGTAGGTTACCGTTGCCAAGTAGGGCAGCGAGGGTGGTGTAAGAAAAACTTTTGTAATCGGTAACATGTCGTATAGACAGTAGTATATGTATAGGTAGTGACGACATGAGCACGACTTCTCAGAGACCCGAGAATAATGTATCTTGTATAAAGTTTATGCTTGATCAATATATGTGAATGTTGTGCAAGATACTCATGTGTTACTTCAATACCTACTGTTTCATATGGACTTTTAAGTATGACATGTGCTGATCGTTGCTGTTTTGAATTTCAGAATGACTCGCACTCGTGCCAACCCATAAGTTGGGGGTTCCAGTTAGGGGGGGGGAGGCCTCCCAACAGTCTCCCGAGGATTCCTCGGGACAGCAACAGCAACAACCGCCACCACCACCGCTAATAGTTACATTGGCCGACATCGTTGCGGAGATGGCGGGTTCTCATCAGCAGCACACGGAGTTGCTGCAGACTCTTATTGCAAATACGTCTCGGCCGAAGAGGCGTCAAGATCGCGAGGAGCACCAACAAAGCTCCTACTCCGACTTTCTGGCTACTCATCCCCTGGTATTCTCAAGGGTGGATGAACCCATCGATGCGGACAACTGGCTCCGCACGATGGACATGAAGTTTGGGCTGCTCCAAGTGAGTGAGCAGCGCAAGACTCAGTTCGTGGTCCAACAGCTTCAAGGATCCGCGAGCGCTTGGTGGGAGAACTACTGCGGCTCGCAACCCACCGAGCGAGTTATGACCTGGGCGGAGTTCTGGACGGCCTTCAGGGCCTACCACATACCGCCAGACATTATGAAGAGGAAGACGCAGGAGTTCCTTCGCCTGCAGCAAGGAAGCAGGAACACGCTGGAATACTCCAGGGCATTCAATGGTATTGCACTCTACGCTTCTTATCACGCCGATACCGACGAGAAGCGGCGGGATCATTTTTACCAGGGGCTTAACCTGCTCCTGAAGGACAAGTTGGCGATTTTCAATCGCGGCAGCCTCAATGATATTATTGATGCTGCGATTGTTCAGGAGGACTCCGGCAAGGAGTTAGTGGCGGTGGAGAGGAAGCGAAGCACGCCGCAAAGCAGTGGAGAAGGAGGTGGTCCTTCTCAAAAATACCGGATGGTGAATCGCTCATCATCGGGTCCACGCTGGCAGCTACCACAGAGGCCGATGCCATTCCGCAGTCGGCCATATTCTCCACCGGCATTCAGGTCGGCACTACCAGAACCACCTCCGCAGAAACAACAGCAGTAGCGGGCGATGCCGCATGTGTTTGCACCTCAGCAGCGCATGCCGGGCTTTCGTCCCCCAAGCATCGGCCAGTCAGCAGCCACATGCTACAAATGTGGTCGCCCAGGACACTTCGCCAACAACTGTCCTGAGAGGCAAGGCAGCGGAGTGGCCCCGCAGTTTCCGGAGAGGAATCAGCCCCGGAACCCCACTAATGCACGGTGGGCAAATCCTAGGCCTGGCACCGTCCACCAACTTGCCATAGAGGACATGCCGGAGGGAGAGCCAATCCTTGCGGGTATGTTCCAACTCCACCAGCATCCCGCTATAGTGTTATTTGATTCAGGCGCCACGCATAGTTTCGTTAGCCAAGTTTTTATTGCTAAATACAGCTTGCAAATACTACCCACCGACAGTCCATACTTGATTTGTTCACCGGGTGGGAGAATTTCAGCAAGCATGATGGTTCTAAAAGCGCCATTATGCTTAGAGGGTAGAGTATACCCTACGTCTCTCATAGTTTTAGAGGGACAGAAGGTCGATGTCATCTTAGCGATGTCGTGGTTAACCCGCCACGGCACTGTTTTAGACACCATCCTCTGAGTCGTGAATTTGCATTCAGAAGTGCACACATCTCACTCTTTATTTCTGGACAGTCCAGAAATAAAACTTCCAAGTGTATATCAATCCACAACCATCAGATTGGAAGACATTCCAGTAGTCCGTGAGTTCCCTGACGTGTTCCCGGATGACCTACCAGGGATACCACCCGACCGAGGGGTGGAGTTCAAGATTGAACTTGCACCTGGAACTATACCAATATCCCGAAGGGCGTACAAGATGGCGTCCAAGGAATTTGCTGAACTGAAGTCGCAGTTAATGGACCTGCTGAAGAAGAGTTTTATTAGACCGAGCTCCTCACCATGGGGCTGTTCGGCATTATTTGCAAAGAAGAAGGATGAAACGTTGTGGCTTTGCGTGGACTATCGTCCACTAAACACCATAACCATCAAGAACAAGTACCCGTTGCCACGGATCGACATGTTGTTTGATCAGTTTGTCGAAGCAAAGATCTTTTCTAATATGGACCTAAGATCCGGGTACCATCAGATTAAGATACGGGCTGAGGATATTCCGAAGACGGCTTTCTCAACGAGGTACGGACTTTATG
The DNA here is from genome assembly GCA_030760725.1 of Neostapfia colusana. Taxonomy (NCBI): domain Eukaryota; kingdom Viridiplantae; phylum Streptophyta; class Magnoliopsida; order Poales; family Poaceae; genus Neostapfia; species Neostapfia colusana. The sequence continues at coordinate 44,328,137 of JASWHV010000011.1, read as the reverse complement.
AGTACCAGGTCATGTCCTTCGGCCTCACCAACGCTCCAGATCATTTCATGTACATGATAAACTCGGTATTCATGCCGGAGCTGGACAAGTTTGTCGTGGTCTTCATCGACGACATATTGGTATATTCCAAGTTGGAGGAAGAACACGTGAAGCATCTGCGTATAGTCTTGCAACGGCTGCGGGATCACAAACTATACGTGAAATTCAGCAAGTGCGAATTCTGGATATTGCAAGTGCTTTTTCACGGGCATATTATCTCAGCGGAGGGCATCGCTGTAGACCCGAGTAAGATCACACAAGTGCTGAATTAGAAGTCCCCGAGAACTGTTCATGAGGTACGGAGTTTCCTCGGACTCGTAGATATTATCGGAGGTTCATTCCGAACTTCTCGAAGATTGCCAAGCCTATGACAGAGCTGCTGAAGAAGGCTACCAAATATGTTTGGAGTCCAGCATGTGAAGCAGCGTTCAAGGGATTAGTCAAGCACCTAACATCAGCACCGGTTTTGGCGCAGCCAGACACAACAAAACTGTTTAATGTGTACTGCGATGCGTCCGGCATTGGGCTCAGATGCATGCTGATGCAAGACCGAAGAGTGGTCCCGTATGGATCACGGCAGCTCAGAAACCATGAGCAGAATTATCCAACTCATGACTTAGAGCTCGCTGCCGTGGTACTCGCACTCAAGATGTGGAGGCACTACCTACTCGGTAACCTCGTGCATTTATATACCGACCACAAAAGCCTCAAGTACACATTAACTCAAAAGGAGCTGAACATGAGGCAGAAAAGATAGTTAGAGTTGATAAAGGATTACGAAATAGAGATCCATTATCACCCCCGGCAAGGCAAATGTAGTGGCGGATGCGCTGAGTCGCAAGTCACATGTCAACAATCTGACCATCACACTGATAGAAGAGAGCGAGCTACCATTGCATGTGATTCCACATGGAGCTCTCTACAACTTAGCTTTCATCCCCACCATCCGTGAAGGGATAGCGGCAGCTCTGAAACATGACAAGGGCATGTCGCATTTGCGGAGACGTGTAGATAGTGGGGAGCTGAAATGTTTCCGGAAAGACGGAGACGGCGTCCTATGGTTCAAGGACCGGATTGTCGTACCCCGTAACCTGGAGTTACGGAAGAAAATCTTTGATGAGGCTCACTTGTCAAAGTTTTCTATTCACCCCGGCAGCAAAAAAATGTATCAAGAACTCGTGAACAAGTTTTGGTGGACACGAATGAAGCGGGAGATCGCAAAGTACGTGTCCGAGTGTGATACATGTCGAAGGGTGAAGGCAGACCACATGAGAAAACCGGGACTGCTACAACCACTGGGCGTTCCTTCCTGGAAGTGGGAAGATATGAGCATAGACTTCATCGTCGGTTTACCCACCACTTTTCAGAAGCATGATTCTGTGTGGGTGATCGTCAACCGACTCACCAAATTTGCCCATTTTATTCCGGTCAACACCAACTACAACGCCGAGAAGAATGTTGAATTGTACATCTCACGGATCCTATGCTTGTACGGCGTACCCCGCACCATCGTATCGGATCGGGGCACTTTATTTGTGTCCCGTTTTTGGGAGCAGCTACATGCTGCGTTGGGGACGAAGCTGATCCGTAGTTCAGCGTACCACCCGCAGAAGGATGGGAAAACTGAGCGGGTAAATCAGATTCTAGAGGATATGCTACAAGCTTGTGCTATCAACCACGGTAAGAACTGGGATGATCACTTACCGTTGGCCGAGTTCTCATACAACAATGGGTACCAAGCCAGCATCAAGATGGCGTCTTACGAGGCACTATATGGGAGAAAATGCCACACACCACCGAATTGGTGTGAGTCTGGTGAAAGGGTCAACTTCGGGATTGATCTTGTGAACAATGCGGAGGAAAAGGTTCGGCTGATTCAAGCGAACCTAAAAGCAGCACAATCCAGACAAAAACAGTATGCGGACCGGAGAAGACGCCCGTTACAATTCAAAGTCAGGGATCGCGTGTATCTACGTGTATCTCCAATAAAGGGCGTGAACAGATTCGGGGAGAGAGGAAAGTTGGCACCCCGATTCATCGATCCATTCTAGATTACAGAAAGATGTGGATAAGTTGCATACCGGCTGGAATTACCGGCGACACTTTCTGGTGTGCACGATGTCTTTCACATTTCTCAGCTGAGAAAGTGTCTTAAGCTATCAACTACCATTCAGCTGGAGGATATTGAAGAACTGAAACCGGATCTCACATATCGGGAGCAACCGGTTCAGATAATTGATGAAAAGGCCTGAACCACATGCAACCGTACGTTGTGGTTCTACAAAGTTCTATGGAGTAATCACTCCATAGACGAAGCGACATGGTAGAGCGAAGGTTTTCTTCCCGCTAACTACCCCGACTTTTTCGCGTCGCACATACGGTATTTTTTCACCGTCCTCTCTCTCATTTTCACCTTATAATCTCGGGACGAGATTCTTTTAAGGGGGGATGAATGTAAGGGCCTAAGTCTTTGCACACATCCAAAGTGTTCATCACACAACATACACCTCATTTGAGGAAAAGTTATGAACACATTTGAAGAGCAAGTAACCACCATCAATATGGTCATTAGAGGGTAAACTCATAAAATGCAAAAGTGGTAGTTCACACATGCATCATATAAGGGCTGAGCATATGAAAAACTCCTACACCTTGCTAGAATGCTCATGCCAAAATTCACCCAAATCCAAAACCTTTTTGAGGTGTTTTTGTGTATAATCAGAAAGAGGTTAGTTTGAACTCAAATTCAAATTTAAACTACTTTTATCCCATAAATTCAAAACTGGGCGGCATAGTCATACTTAGCACATTTTTGTGAGCTCACACACCAATTTTTACTCCATTTGGAGTTAATCTTGACATAAGCTATTTGGCTAAATTCAAATCAAATTTGAATTTTAACTTAACTTTGCTGAAACTTTGATCAAATCAAATTCCACTTTGAATTATTCAAAGTCCAGTAGCCATTTGGAAATTTGATCAAATCACCAAGGTTATTTGGGTATCTACTATTTAGAGCAGTAGGAAAAGTTAATTTCAGAGGTTAAAAGGGGAGTGAGGCCCACCTGTCAGCCTCACAAGCAAATTCAACCGACTGAGGTGACGTGCTCTGTTTCTCGGGCTGCAGCCGAGTGCGCCATCGAGCAGCGATCTGTGCCAGCTCCTGCTGCGTTTCCCGCGCTGGGGACCATCTGCCCGGCGTATTGTCCCTCCCCGACGTGCTCTGTTTGCCCACGACCCGAAATCCCAGAGCGATCGTCCTCTCTCACGCCGAGCTCAATCGAACGTGCGCCGCCCTCTCGGTTCTGCTCACGAGCAGGCCAATCAATCGTGAGCAGAGCCTTCCCAGTAGCAAAACAGCGTCATGGGTTTGTGAACAACATCCTCGATGTCTTGTTGTCCCGTGACCGGACGCCCTCGAGCTAGTCAAGCGTTTTTCCGGCGACCCGAGCGTTGCTGCCATTCGGGGCTCCCGCGGGAAGCTCGGCACAGCCATCCTCGCATCCACTTCTCTACACAAGAAAGGTGTGTCACGGCGTGTAGAAGGTGTAGCCGGAAGCCGTTTGGCATATGATCAACCATAGGTTGAGAATTTCCAAATATAGAGAAAGCTAGTTCATATGGGTAGAGCTCACCATAGATTAAAATTCGGACTCCACGCACTCTTGTTAGTCGAGCCTGTCGGCTAGTAGGTTCTACACAGCGCACACGCTCGAGGAAGAAGCAAGGAAAACCATTGAGGATCGGCCGTGATATGGCCGTTTTCCTTGCCGCCATTGCAAAGTACCTCGGCTCACCGTCGAGAGTATGGTTGCCGGCGTTTCTAGCTTCCACAAGGTCTTGTTTCATGTTCCTCGTGCTCCACTGATGCTCTCCGAGAAATTTCTGATTGATTTGGTGCACTGTGGTGCGAGACCGACCTCGCCTGAACCCTAGGTTCTGCTGTTACCGGTGCACACATGTTTCCGGTGATCGCCGGCGGTCGGCGAGCCCACAAATGAGTTCACGAGGTCGGAAAACGGGGAGGCGGCGAGTTTCGGACCAAGGGGTGGCCGGGAACTCAGTTACGGTGAGGCTTGCCGGAGGGAACCGCCGGGGGACTCTGTTGGCGCGAGGTTGAAGAAGATCTGCATCGTGGGACCCACCGGCAGGAGTTTAAACATTTCCCCGATTTTCAGATTTAGTTCAAACTTCAAACCCACATAACTTTGGCTAGGAAACTCCAAATCGAGTGAACCAAATTTTGTTGGATTCAGCTCTTTGAGTACTTTCCAAAAAATCAAGTTTCCCTTCATGGAAATCCTTATTTTTCCATAATTAATTCTTCAAAATTTAAATTGTTTAGAATTTTAACTGGAGAATCCTTTGGAGGAAAATTCTGAAATTTGGCCAGTATGTTCAAAAAAATATCCCAGAGCTACAATAAAAATTTCAGATCCATTTGAGCTCATTTGATCCACATAATGGTGTGATTAATAAAACTGTTCCAGAGAAAATAGAAAATGTCCAGAAACATTTTCAGATTTTTCCCTGAAATTGTTTAGCTCATATCTTTAGCTAGGAACCTTCAAATCAAGTGAAACCAACTAAATTAGGAACCTCTGAAAATATAGTTTTCAGAAAGTCATGGATTGCTCCATGAAAATCCCTAGAACACCTTAAGAGCTCCAATTCAGGCCAAGTATACAATTATTTGTGGAGAGCTCAATTGAGCTGTGCTGCCAATGAAACTTGGTCAAGTGTCTGTTTAGGTTGTATCCAAACCACAGTAAAAATTTCAGAGTCATTTGGTCTGTCTAGTAAGACTTATAGTTCTCACAAGTTTAACTTCAATTTGAATGCATTCTAAATTGATACATGTACGTGTTATCTCATGTAGTCGCTAAGGTTGAGGAGGAGCCTGAGGTCTTAGACTTCATAACTACAGAGGAGCAGCTAGCCTACGACCCACAGCAGCAAGGCAAGCTCCGGTTTGCATTAACCATTTTTACAAATTTTACTGTTTTGAGAACTTACTTTGAGCAACCACTTTAATTCTTTGCATTAGAGTCTTGTTTGAAAACCCAAATGCATAGCCAAGAAAACCCTGGTTGGGCTTAGGTTTATAAATCTCGATTAGCTACTGCAATGCTAAGTTAGTGTAGGATTCGGTACAAGTCGAGTAGTTGGAACTGCTCGTGAGAATAGGCTAGAGGCACACTACTCGGGTAAAGGTGGCAAATGAAACACATGGAAAGAAAAATGAGACCGAGCAGAGAGTAAGGGTAGCAGGACATTGGGGCCTGGGTGCCATAGCTCCGCTTGTGTCGATTGAGGACCGAGCTGTGTGTGGGCCTGTTGAACAAGCTAGAACAGTACCGAAGACCTACCGGATATATGGGAACAGGGAAACCGATGTAACTCGGGTAGCTGGGTGTTGAGGCATAGCTGGTCGTTCAGAGGGTAGGTTGAGAGCTTGAGGTGTAAATTGGCTGGCGGCACCGCGGATGTGCACGCAGAGACCTCTTGCTTGGAACGATTGGACCGGTTCAACATTCAGCTGACGGGTGAAAGGTGGTTGCGTACGACGTCCGTGATGGTTGTTGTAGACAACATCGAGTATGGGAGTACGTGACGGGTTATTCGGGTAACCGTGCAGGTGTAAATCGATTATAATCGCCGTCCCTCGCGGTCAGTGAGTACCACTTGTTCACTGTACCGTGACATAGAAAGAACAGGCTAGAGTCATGTAAAAGTTGCTGATTGAAAGCTATATCTTGATTGTTAAAGACTTGCTGTAGTTTAGAGCTAATTAAAGTTCTTTTCAACCTTGGGCAAAGTACATGAGAGAAATGCGTTTCTTGTTTGATTGTGGCTCTCTCATGTGCCTTAGCGTGAGGTTCTCTACAACTGCTGCTAAAACTTGAAAGTAAGGTTCAAATAATTAGGCGAGTCCTTTGCAACTTATTTACCTCATGTACCCTGAATCCCTCATGTAGAAGTTTCATGTATAGGAGAGACGGGTCAGACTTGCTGAGCCATCGTGCTCACTGTTTGTGTTTGAAGCTTTCTCAGGGTGTTATGAGGAAGGGACTCCCGAGGAGGAGACGGAACCCTAGGAGGGAAACCCCGTCGAGGGGAGTCGTGCACGCCACCGTGTTAGTGTGCGTGTGTGCTAACGGGGACACGTTCACAGGCTGAACGTGAACTCGGTGCGTAGTCTATGCTCGTGAGTGTAGGCTGAACGTATTTTGTTGTACAAATATTCATAAACTCGTTTCTATAATAAAACTTTGCTTCCTATTTGTATCTTTGATGTGCGTTATCCGGTGCTGTGCAACGCAGCACCCCTCAGCGTGATCCTGGCTCGACAAGGCCGTGGGGCCGCATCATTTTTTTTGTAAACCAGGGTGTTACATGTTCTAATTTAGCAGTTAAGTTTTCTAGGAGTTCAGTTGTCATTCCTCATAAGCATATGATTGAGTGTAAACATGAAGGATGGTGTTATCCTACAAAATGATGTGATAGAACTCTTTGTGGATCATGAAGCAAATACAACATAATAGTATTAGAAGAATATCTCTATTGAAGAATAGTTGGAGACCAGACCATTTTAGAATCACATCTTTTATTAATCCTTGACTTGAAAATCATTTAGGTATTGTTTGTTCTTTTCCTCTGTTGTATTGATGATGGCAAATTTAATTCTTGATTTGAAATGTTGTATGTGGCACTAAGCAAGATCCCATAAACTGTGTGGTCTCTATTTCTACCATAAAAATATCCGCAGATTGTCCTTCTCTACCCGTACCCGTAAGACAAATCCATACCCGAATCAATATCCGTTATCCGCAACGGGTAAGAAATGTTACCCATACCCGTTACTCGTAGATATTTTTTACCTGTGGTATATCCATTACCCGCTCTTCAAGTCTTGCTCATATAATTAGCCTAATTAAGTAACCAATTTCCATGATCAATTAGTAAAAATATAAAATATTGCTATCTCTAAAATATTCAAAAATTGATGCCAAAAAAATAGTTTCTTTTTTCCTATAATAATAGAAATTTGATTTCTTATTAATCCACATGTTATATGGAAACCACATGTCAATATTCGGGTACGGGTAAGCGGATATGGATACGACATTTTCTTTTCCAATAAAAGTTATCTATTGGATTTTATCCGTTACCCGAACCCGTACCCGCGGATACAAATTTCTACCCAAATCTGTACCCATCGGGTCGGATATCCACGGATAAGCGGGTAATGGGTATCCATTGCCATCTCTAACGACTACAGAGAATGAACTGTAAAGCTAAGAATCTTTTAAAGTTCACTGTAAAAGACCGAGAGTATTCCTTTAGAGATCGGATATAGAGGTGCACAAGTGCGAGCAGTCTTAGACCACTCGTAGGATGATGTGCTCCAGTGCGAAGGCAATTCGTGAAGTGGAATTTGTTATTAATATACTATTTTCTATTATGTAATAAAAATAACTGGTTGGTTTAAAAATTACAAAAGTTACCACCTCTCATCCGCTCATTAGGCGATGCGTTGACCTGGTGCTTGTGCCAGCACTCGCCCATTGAACGAGCGACACACCCTCTAACACGTGGCTTGCAGCGAGAGCATCTCTTCTCGGCTTGGTGGCGACTGCCGCGGATCGGTGTGATTCTCGGAGTAGAGAGCACGAGATCACTGGATGATGGTTTGAGGGGGTACTGTGGTGCCATTTTGCTGCTCAGCTGAGGCCTGTGCGAGAGATTGGCGGGTGGCCGAGGATCGGAGAAGTAGAAGCGGCTCTGGTCAGTTCCTTGCGCGAGGGAGCGAGGAACTGATCGGTTCTGTCTCCGGCCAGCGCGGCTGCGAGGATAAGAAGGCCGCGAGGCGGTTCAGCGGGTAAGGGCGGCAAGCAGCTGCTGTCCCGATCGATCTCTCACCGTGGCAGCTGCTGGCTTGCGCACGAGTAACCGAGCTCGGTGACTTCAGTCGGTTGAATTGCTATAGAGGCTGACATGTGGGTCCCACCCGGGGTTTAACCTCTGAAAGTAAATTTTCCCCACTGCTCTAAACAGTAGAGACCAAATTAACCCTGGTCATTTGAATTATCTATCCCTGGGCCATTTGAATTGGATGGAATTCAATTTGGGTTTTGTTTGGACATATTTTCAGCACATATGCGGTTTGAATTTCAAATGGAGTTTGAATTTGTTAAACCTAGCTCATGTCAAGATCAACTCCAAATGGAGTAGAAATTGGTGTGTGAGCTCACAAAAATGTGCTGAGCAAGAATATGCCTCCCACTTTTGAATTCATGGGGTGGAAACAGTTTGAATTCGAATTTGAGTTCAAACCTACCTCTTTTTGTTGTACCCAAAAGACCTCAAAAAGGTTTTGGATTTGGGTGAAATTTGGCATGGACATTCCTAGCAAGGTGTAGGACTTTTTCATATGCCCAGCCCCTATATAATGCATGTGGGAAATGCCACTTGTGCATTTTGTGAGTTTGTTCTCTAATGAGCATGTTGATGGTGGTTACTTGCTCTTCAAATGTGTTCATCAAGTTTCTTCAAATGAAGGGTGTGTGTGGTGATGAACACTTTGAACATGTGCCAAAACTTAGGCCCTTACAGCCTCCTTCGCTGTCCGCTTTTCTCCGATCGTCGTGATCATCTCTGGCGGGACAACGCTGACTGAGATGTCAAGCGCCATCATATCTTCCTTCTCGCTCACGTTGCCCTCCTCCATGGCCTTTCAAAGCAGCCGTGCCTTCAGCTTGATCTTCATCATGACAGCCCACTCCACGTAGTTGGTCTTGGTGAGCACGGGGAACCCCGTCCAGGTGTTCACCTCACGAGCTGCCGGTGAGGGTGTCGCATGGCTGGTGGCGCAGCCGCTGCTTGTAGGTGTAGACTGTAGGGAAATAGGCGATGCGCTACTCTAGCAATTCGACCGTATCACCCAGGAAACATGCGAGTGAGAAGGTCATGGATCGTTACCACTAGACGCGCAGCGCAGCGGATCGTAGATGCGCGTCGTAGCCGATCAGCGCAGCAGTAACAGCAGCGCCTCCACGGAGTCCACACGTACAGGGAGGAACGCCGTGCGTCGGTGTGCTAGCACCGTGCGCGCGGCAGGGGTTTCGGCGGCTGACCTGTGAGGGGCGGCGGCTGGGACTGCTATCTGGTGGAGACATCTGTCCGTAACCCTACCCCTCATATTTATAGGCGCGCTAATGGGCTTTTAGGTCACAGGCCCATTAGTACCCTAATTTCTTATGGATCAAATATCCATCAGGCCTTTATCCGAATTGTTATGATTGCCTCTTGGGCATATCACCAACAATCTCCCACTTGCACTAGAGACAATCATATAGCCAAGTTTTTCAATATTCCATCCCCTTAAGTGTGTGACCCGTTAGGTTCATGTACAGTCGGTTATGAATGAAAACCGTTTTCAAACACAAGTCAGTAGAGGTACCTAGCAGGATATACTGACTCCCGAATGTACATAAAGATCATATCGGCTGAACCTAGATACATTCACATGCTAATTCCTTTGCCACACGATACCAGTCAAGCTCAAGGCGAGATACGTGCCATCCTTGTGATAGCTCGACCATTAACTCGATCAAATAGTGGATTCAATCGATGACTAACTTTTAGTCATAATGATTAACTCTTTAATCATTTTGGCATGGTCATGCACTTTCAATCCAACTATCTCGAGGGGCCCAGAGATATCTCTCCTGTTATTTAGGAGGGGCAAATCCCATCTTGATCCGCACACATCTTATTCCATGCTTCATCATGCACCTGAAGACTATTTTTATGACCACCCAGTTACGGAGTAGCGTTTGATAGTTTCAAAGTGCACAACTACACATAGTGAGAAACAATGGCGATCTCAGGTCAAAGAATCTAGCAGGTGTATCACTCAAGACCAACTGATGGCACATATGTAAATAACAATCCCAACAGTGTCTCGGAATGGGTCTATCCAACACCATGTTCACTAACATGTGTTCACATTATTAATTTGATATCTCCATATCTATGATCCGTGAAACGTGATCATCAATTAATACATGTGCTAGTCTGCGTACTATCATTGTCTCATATAACGATGTAGACTAGGGATCATTTTGAGTAACATTATAATTAACAAAGAGTCTCACGAACAAGTCACATACTTGATGATCAGTGTGAATAATAGTTACTCAAATAGTACATAAACATAGCTATGACAAAAGTCTCCCACTACACACTAGGATCATTGATGTAAGTATCTAATACCCATAGATCTCGTGTGCGTCTCATGCTTTGATTGTGGAAGAGGCTTTGTCAACGGATCTGCCATATTCAAATCCGTATGCACCTTGCATATATTCACATCACCTCGGTCGATAATCTCTCGAATCAGATGATAGCGTCGTAGTATATGTTTGGATCTTTTGTGTGATCTAGGCTCCTTTGCCTGTGCAATGGCTCCATTATTGTCGCAATAGAGATCCACAGGTCCGGACGCACTAGGAACAACACCCAACTCAGAAACAAATTTTCTGATCCAAACAGCTTCCTTTGCAGCTTCAGAAGCTGCAATATACTCCGCCTCCGTCGTTGAATCTGCTACTGTGTCTTGCTTGGAACTTTTCCAGCTCACTGCCCCTCCATTGAGGCAGAACACAAAACCGGATTGCGATCTAGAGTCATCCTTGTCTGTTTGGAAGCTAGCATCGGTGTAACCTCTTACAACGAGCTCTTCTTCACCTCCAAACACTAGGAATACATCCTTAGTTCTTCTCAAGTACTTAAGAATGTTTTTGACAACTGTCCAATGAGCCTCACCATAATCTGATTGATACCTGCTCGTAACACTTAGAGCATAGGATACATCTGGGCGTGTACACAACATGGCATACATGATAGATCCAATAGCCGAAGCATAAGGAATCGCTCTCATCCTCTTTTGCTCATCAGGTGTCGAAGGACACTGACTTTTGCTTAGAGTGATGCCATGTGACATTGGCAAGAAACCTTTTTTAGAATCTTGCATATTGAATCGATTCAATATCTTGTCAATATATGTATCTTGGCTTAATCCAATTAACCTTTTAGATCTATCTCTATAGATCTTTATGCCCAAAATGTATGCTGCCTCTCCTAAATCCTTCATTGAGAAACTTTTCCTTAATGAGGATTTAACAGCATCTAGTACTGGAATGTCATTTCCGATCAACAATATGTCATCTACATATAGGACCAGAAATATAAGTGCGCTCCCACTAACCTTCTTGTAAATACAAGGTTCTTCTACGTTCTTGATGAAACCAAACCCTTTGACCACTTCATCAAAACGTAGATTCCAACTCCGAGATGCTTGCTTCAATCCATAGATGGACTTTTGAAGTTTGCATATTTTTCTAGCATTTTTAGGATCGACAAAACCCTCAGGTTGTGTCATGTACACATCCTCAGTCAGACTCCCATTAAGAAAGGCTGTTTTGACATCCATCTGCCATATTTCATAATCAAAATATGCAGCAATTGCTAGGAGAATCCGAACAGACTTTAGCATAGCGACGGGCGAAAATGTTTCATCATAATCAACACCTTGAATTTGTCTGAAACCTTTCGCCACCAATCGTGCTTTATAGATGTGAACTTTTCCATCCATATCAGTCTTTTTCTTGAAAATCCATTTGCAATCGATCGGTCTCACACCATCGATTGGATCAACCAAGTTCCAAACTTGATTCTCATGCATGGATTCTATTTCGGATTCCATGGCTCCAAGCCATTTCTCAGAGTCGGGTCCCATTGTTGCTTCAGTGTAGGTCACAGGCTCATTATTGTCCAACAATACTATGTCCTGTGGTTCCGTGGTTAGGAGTGTCAACTTTTCAGTTGCACGACGTACTCTTGTAGACCTTCGTGGAGCTGGTGTTTCATCAAGTGGTTGTACAACATCTTGTACATCCTGTATAGGATTAGAGGGTGCCGAAACATTTTCAGATATTTCTTGGATTTCTTCAAGATGCACCTTGCTCCCACTAACTGCTTTTGAGAGAAACTCTTTCTCCAAGAAGACACCATTGCGAGCAGTAAACACTTTACCCTCCGTTTTATTATAAAAATAATATCCTTTGGTTTCCCTAGGATATCCCACAAAGAAGCATTTGTCTGATTTGGGAGTAAGTTTGTCTGACGTCAAACGTTTGACATAAGCATCACATCCCCAAACTTTGAGGAAAGACAATCCGGGACGTTTCCCGGTCCACATCTCATATGGTGTCTTCTCAACAGACTTAGTTGGGACTCTGTTTAGTGTAAACGCAGCAGTTTCAAGAGCATAACCCCAAAAGGATAGTGGAAGATCAGTCTGACTCATCATCGACCTAACCATGTCTAACAAGGTTCGGTTCCTCCGCTCGGACACCCCATTCCATTGGGGCGTTCCTGGTGGAGTCAACTGTGGAACAATTCCACATTGTTTTAAATGATCATAAAATTCATGGCTCAAATATTCACCCCCACGATCAGATCGTAGAAGTTTAATTGTCTTGCCCAACTGATTTTGTACTTCATTCTGAAATTCTTTGAACTTTTCAAAAGATTCAGACTTGTGCCTCATTAGATAGACATATCCATATCTACTAAAGTCATCGGTAAAAGTAATGAAATACTGAAAACCACCTCTAGCTACCGAACTCATTGGTCCACATACATCAGTATGTATAAGTCCCAACAAGTCAGTTGCCCTCTCACTTTGACCAGTGAAGGGTGCTTTGGTCATCTTCCCAAGCAAACAAGACTCGCATGTGTCAAGTGATTCAAAATCAAATGAACTTAACAAACCATCTTTATGGAGTTTCTCAATGCGTTTCTCATTTATATGACCTAAGCGACAATGCCAAATAAAAGTGGGATTTAGATCATTTCGTCGAGCCCTTTTTGTACTAATGTTATAGACTGTTTTATCCTCAAGATCAAGAACATATAATCCATTCACTAATGGACATTGAGCATAGAAAATATTATTATAATAAATAGAACAACATTTGTTCTTTATTATAATCTCATAACCATTAACTTCTTCCAAACATGAAGAAGATATAATGTTCTTTCTCAAAGAAGGAATGCAATAACAATTATTTAATTCCAAAACTAATCCTGAGGGTAATGACAAGTGATAAGTTCCGACAGCTATGACAGCAACCTTTGCTCCATTGCCGACCCGAACATCCAACTCGCCTCTTGCAAATCTTCTAGTCTCACTTAGACCCTGCAACGATTTGCAAGTGTGAATCATTGATCCGGTATCAAATACCCATGATTCACTAGAAGATGTAGCAATATTGATTTCTATAACATTTATACCTGAAGTGGAAGTCTCACCCCCTTTCTTCTTCTTATCCTCCAAGTACTTCTTGCAATTCCTAGACCAATGCCCCTTAGCATGACAGTGGAAGCATTCATCATTAGGAGAAGGGCCTGATTTTCCCTTTGGCTTTGAGCTTGAAGACTCATTGGGAACCTTTCCCTTGCCTTTAGGATGCATCACACGCTTCCTCTTTTTATTCTCCTTTTGAACCATCATCACATGAGTGGTGTTTTTCTTAATGCTTTCCTCGGCTGTTTTAAGCATCCCATGCAATTCAGCCAACGTTTTCTCCATGCCATTCATTTGATAATTCAATATAAATGGCTCATAGCTCGGTGGGAGTGACTGGAGAATAACGTCAATAGCCAGGTCATCCTTGAGTTCAGAACCAAGTTTGTCCAAAGTCTCAATGTAACCAATCATCTTGATTACATGAGGACTGACCGGGCTACCTTCTGCCAGCTTGCATGAGAACAAGGACTTTGAGATGTTGTACCTCTCAGCCCTTGCTTGGTTCTCAAACATTCCACGTAGTCCCTGAATCATAGAATAAGCATCTGCATGCTCATATTGTTTCTGTAGATCAGGGGACATTGTGGCAAGCATGAGGCAGCTTGCATTAAGCGCATCATCGCAGTGCTTCTCATAAGTCCTGCGAGTTGCGGTATTTGCATCATCGGGAAGGTCATTGGGGTATGGTTGCTCAAGAACATACTCAATTTTCTCTTGCCTGAGAACAATTCTCAGGTTGCGGTACCAATCAATAAAGTTAGCTCCATTGAGCTTTTCTTTCTCAAGCACAGATCGCAAATTGAAACCGGAATTTTTACTAGCAGACATGATCTACAATAGAAAATAAATATGCAAGGTTTTAGCACTATGTTATGTACCAGTCTTTTATTAACAGTTTAATAAAAGACACCACCACTATATGAGCATCGTCCTCCCTCTAACGACATATAGTGGTCCAAGATCCATATTCACTAATTCCTAGTGAGCTTTGGCTTCACTGCTAGAAAATTAGTAACATAGGTAAACAACCATTGTTAATCATATCTCTATATGATTCTTGTTTGTTGGGTGACATCCAATGCCCCGGCTCCCAACACTATGCCATAAAGCCCAAAACCGTTTTGATAGCTTTGTTGAGTAAACCAATACTATGCATGTGAATGTCCAACATTCACCCTATTTATTATGATAGATGACGGTATTTTGCTTTGGCAAACCTACCATACAACGATCAAAACAACATAGGTGCAGCTATAGGTAAATGGCATCAAATACTCAACTTTTCCGAGGGAAGCTATTCTATCATGACAAAACATCCACCATATGAAAAGCATGAAAAGAATAGTAAAACATCACAGGCATACGATCATATCATATATGTGAATAGTATGGCCTTTAGGATCATAGTGATCTCCATCACCATGGTTCCATCATGATCTATACCGCCATGTCTCCCTTCTTATGGTGATCACCATCGCCATCATGCTTGAGGTTTCTCAATGAATATAAAAGAAGCTAATACATCTAATAGCTATCAAATAAATTACATGAGAGATCAGGCATCACAGGGCGACACGCAGGTCGTTATACAAATATGTGACAACCTCAACCCGGTTGTGTTAAATTTGCAACACGCAGGCTGCACGAATTTTACACACAGATTATCACATCATATTTAGGCCATACCATTCACATCATTCCCTGCAAAAACAAGTTAAGCGTAGAACGATGTCTATCGCGAAACAACTTAATGATGTCACTATAGCAGACAGCAACGGCGGTCCCATGACAGCAATGCCTCAATTTTCATTGTGACTGGTTATCCACGAGAAGATCGCGACACATGACCGTGATCTGTTGGCTCAATCTGCTAGCTATGTACACTATTAGTCCCGATGGTGATTCCAGCCGGTAGGGACAGGTTGCGCACACAGCAGAGAAGGAGCACGAACTAATCCTTTAGTCATATGATGGCAATCTACTCTAACCAATTCCAAACCCCAGAAGCCGAACTATAAAAATTCATCATATGAACTTGTCTGCAGTAGATCGCATCTAAGATCCAGACCAAAAACTACGCAAGTCGGCTCTGATACCACTGTAGGGAAATAGGCGATGCGCTACTCTAGCAATTCGACCGTATCACCCAGGAAACATGCGAGTGAGAAGGTCATGGATCGTTACCACTATACGCGCAGCGCAGCGGATCGTAGATGCGCGTCGTAGCCGATCAGCGCAGCAGTAACAGCAGCGCCTCCACGGAGTCCACACGTACAGGGAGGAACGCCGTGCGTCGGTGTGCTAGCACCGTGCGCGCGGCAGGGGTTTCGGCGGCTGACCTGTGAGGGGCGGCGGCTGGGACTGCTATCTGGTGGAGACATCTGTCCGTAACCCTACCCCTCATATTTATAGGCGCGCTAATGGGCTTTTAGGTCACAGGCCCATTAGTACCCTAATTTCTTATGGATCAAATATCCATCAGGCCTTTATCCGAATTGTTATGATTGCCTCTTGGGCATATCACCAACATAGACGATATCGTGCAGAATTTAACCTAGGGTGGAAACCAGCTCTGATACCACGATTGTTGCAATTCCGGTGTTTAGGGCACCAAAATAGCTCCTGTATTTGATGCAGAATAGGAATAACAGCTCAGCCTGTGAGTTGCCAACTTCTCCTGTGAAAAACAAACAGTACAGAGTTGCTGCACTTTGGTGGAGAAGACCGCCTGAGTCTTCCTGATCTGTGCATACAGAGTAGAACAGAACAGAACAGAGCAGTTCTGGTTCTGATCTAGACGTGCACAACAGAGAAGAGAGAGAGAGAGAAGTAGCAGCCATGTTCTGGTAGATGTGCAGAACAGAGGAACAGATAGACTTGATGGCTGTTGCTGTTGGTTGATGTGAGGAGCAAAAGCGCACAGGGGCAGAACAGGAAGAACTTAGGAAGTTCTGTAGCGGCTCTGTTCAGAACAGAGGAAAGACAGACATCTAATTCCTAGAGGCGGCGGCTAGACTTGGTGGAGTAATTTCTAAATTATTGATCTCTCTAAAACTGGGGTGTTTGGATTCTTTATATAGCTCCCCTTACAAGAGTCCTAATCTATTACAACTCAATCTTTTAGTCTATCTCTAATTCTATCTCTAAGAAGACTAAACTCAGATTTCTTCTAGAAGGGGGACCCGGCCTGGGCCAGGGCAGACCAGCCCACATGGCCTAGTTCTGGCCGCCCTGGGCCAGGGGCAGATCAGCCCACAAACAGCAGGTAGCAGCCTCACCTCACCCAAAGCCCCTCATGACGAACAACAAGCGCTGAAATTCCACGCAGCTTTACCTCAACAAGGGATGAATCAAGCTATAAGACATATAAAACCGAACTGTTAGAAACCAGGCAAGATCCAGAAACAGAAAAAATACCACAAAAACACAAAGCAGCTCAGAATAAAACGAAGTAAGGAACAATAGTCACATGAGCGAATCAGCAAGAAGGAGAAAATCAATGGGAGAAAAAAAAGATAGACAAGGGAAGGAAAAAGATGGAAGACATCCCAGCAGATCCTCCATCAGCAAGATCAAATAAAAAAAGAGGAATCAGGCATGACCCAAAGGAGAATGACAGGGCCTGCTAATGGGCGTCTATAGAAAATGAGTGCACCCATCAATAGAAATCCCTGCTAACTAGCGTCTATAGAAAATGAGTGCACCCATCAACAGACATGCCTGCTAATGGGTGTCTATAGAAAATCAGCTTTCTGTTTTTCGTGGGTTACGTGTTTTTTACAATGGACTGTTATTGTTTAAATTGTGGATTGTCATTGAAACACTGAGCTGAAAAAAGCAAGCATTTGTTACACCGGACAGACCCCAAAATAATATTTATAACAAAAAGACAAGAAACTAGAATAATACTTAAACAAAAAGAAAAAAAACTAAAAACATGTCCTTCAAGACGCAAAATCAGACAAGTAAATACAAACACAATGCTAAACAAAAATTGTTGAACATAATGAAGTTTCTTGTACAATTTGTAACAAAAATATATAAAATTTGTCTATGTCAGTTTATGAGAATGGAATATGTTAGAGATAATCCCATTTTCTAGATTAATTAGAGTTAGAAATGGAGTCCAAATCTATCTCAATTTAAAGTAGGAGTCTAGATAGTATTATATTAGGACTCTATTGTGATTTGGGGCTATATATACAACCACCTAATTGAGAAATAAAAAGAAGAGAAGAGATAAGTAGACAAAATTGGAGACTAATTACTCTTGGATTAATAACAATTGGTATCTAGAGCTAGGGATTCATATCCTGCCCCTAGGAGGACGTTCTCCTTGGGGTGGCCATCGCGGATTAAGGCTTGTGGACCAGGTTCGTGCGACTAGTGGCGTGGCTCTGGGGCGGATCAGGCTACCTCAGCGGATCCAGTGAGGAGGAAGCGGATTATCTCCCTCCCGAGGCGATCGAGTTGTCAACCTAAGCGGGCACGTAAGTCCTTGGCGTGCGACTGGTCGTGCGGCGGGCCGAGGGGCTGATGACGCCGGAGCAGGTAGCCAAGGGCGCGATGGACGCGACCGATGAGGTGGAAGGCCGAGCACGCAGGCGCGAGAATGTGCGAACGTGCGGGTGTGTCGACACGGGGCAAGCGTGTAGAAGAGCTACGGCCGTGTGGGCTCGCGCTTGCTAAGTGGAGGGGCAACCGCGCGAGGCTGGAGGGACCGACGCCTCGAGCTTCAGCATTGACCGAGAAGAACGGCGTTGAAGGCGTGAGCGTTCTCCTGCTAAGCAGGATGGCTGGCGGCTTGTGGCGACTTAAGGTTTCGTGTGGCACTCGATTCAAAGAGGCGGTAGCCGCTGAGGTTCAAGGAGAAGGCGGTGGCTAAGCACAGGAGAGGCATAGGCTATTAGGGTTTAGAAGTAACCCGGTCCAGTGCAGAAGCCAAATACCGCGCTGTTTCCAATGGAGTCGCCGAGGCGTGCTGGCTCTGCCAGCTACTGCAGGAGCTCCACAACCCCCTCACACGTAGCATATTTATCTACTGCAACCACGTCAGTGCCGTCTACCTCTCCTCTAACCCGGTTCAGCACCAGCGGACCAAACATTTGAAGATCGATCTACACTTCGTCCATGACCTGGTGGCCATGAGGGAGATATGCGTCCTTCATGTGTCGACGACATCCCAATTTGCCGACATCTTCACCAAAGGCCTACCATCCTTCATCTTCAATGACTTTAGGTCTAGTCTCAACATCCAGATTTTCTAGAGTTGGGACTACGGGGAGGGGGTGTTATGTATTTAGGTCTCATTAGTGTTATCATTAGATCTCTTTACTGCTGTTATTAGAGGTCATTAGTGTTGTCATTAGAGGCTTTCATTAGACCTCATTACTGCTGTGATTACAACCATTAGTGTTGTGATTACAGCCAGCGCATTGGGGTGCAAGGCTGCTGCCTACCCCCTCCTCCATCATATTAATCCATCCCATTCTTCGGCAGCACACCTTCTATAACTTCTATCGCTATGGTTGAGGATTTGGGAATTTCTCTACATGCTTTATTAGGGATAGGAGTGGCAAACACTATGCAGCTGGCAGTACATACAGATAATCAAATAGTGAGAGAATTGGTAGATTCATGCTCCACTCATAACTTTATAAGTGAGGTTTAGGCTCAATTTGACAATAACTTTATAAGTGGGGTTTTGGCTGATGGAGGCGCCCAATGCCTCAGACAAGAGTTGTGCCTGGGACTCGGCCCAACAGATCAGGGTATATAAAAACCTATCCTCACCCCATCCCCTAACCATAATCATTTCCCCTCACCTTCCCTCTCCTCTCCATCAGCGGCAGTCGACGGCGACGGCGAGGCGGCGGCGACAGCGGTAGAGTCAGGGGCTAGCCGTCTTGCCAGGTGAGTCGACCGGCAATGGCGGTGACACCTGGTAAACCCTGCTCAGAATATAACTTCTCAGCTTGCATATGCAACTTAACTGCTTGGCTTCACCATGTAAGTGCAGTCCATGCAACATCTAAATTGTGCACTACAAAACTTTTTATTTTCAAAATATACATGCAAAAACGGTGATTTGACTAATAGGGGTTAAACAAGAGTGGATGATTTTGACCAGCCCCTAAAATAAAATGACTTGCATTGGTCCCCGTGCACTAGATCCATAAAATACAAACAAGGTAATAATCCTTTGATGCTAACTATCTGCTGCGAGAAATGCCCATGCATGTGCAAAACTGTGGATCTGCTTGATAAAGCACAAAATGGGAGGGAGAAAAATAACCAAAGAAAGTTCATGGGCATCTAGAGCGAACCTTTTTTTTTTGTAGTCTGCATAATGAGTTTTTTCACCAAATTCTTTGTGCTGATAGGTGGATAAAACATTACAAATAAATTATAATATGTGCATGAACTTTCTTCTGTGTACAAAAAATGTTAATTGGCATGCAATCAGTGAAGCAGAAATTTCTTATCACATAACTTAAAAAACTAGAATACTCAAAAATATTGACCAAAAGTAAAAAAGTGGTATTTATATGCCTCCCAGCCTCACATCAAATAAATTAAAGAATGTGTATAGGCAGAGGTAACAACACACCAAGTTAAACACGAGGAGTCAATCCAAGCACAAGTAATCCGCCAAACCCCCACTTCCACAACAAATTTGAAATATTCTAAACGTACCAAACTACCCTGATTCATCCCGACCACACACTTAACACTGAGGGTCAAAATAGGCGTTCAGATTATATTGCTGCACTTACATGGAGTAGAGCAATAGCATGGCATGGAGTAAAGAAAGGGGGTGCAGAAATTCAAACAGAACAGGTGCAGTAACTTGTACAATTACATAGATCCTAAAGTGTTCATTCTCTGACGTTTTGTTGTTGAAAACGCATCGATTGACATGGGCAAGAACAACTACTGGAATACAGAAAAGTCCAGAGCCGCGAGACACCGGCAAATGCAAAACAATGTGGTGCCACACACATGAAATATTTTCACTCATATCCAATACAAATACAGATTAAACGTACGTGACAGGCCATAATTTTGTTCTGTAGCCAATACATTCACAAAGTTAATCTCATTCCAGTTACAAATGCATAGTCATACACATCATTGTTGACAACTAGCGTAACAGAGATACAACTAACAAATCTTTTCTATCATCTATACATTCGCAAGGTTCATATGATTGCTTGTTTTACAACTAACATAATCCTTACAATTATTAAATTTATCTCAGCTGCTAGAATTATAAAATGTAGCATTCTTTCTATGCCTTGAACACTAACAGGTTACAAAAGAAAAGGTGCAACTAAGCTTATAAAATTTACAGTTGAAAAAAAAGAGGAGCCCTCTACACCTATCTTTGATATTTTAAAGATACAGTTGAAGTCATAGGTGTTAAGACTCATAAATTTTATAATGCTTCTACTACAGTTGCATATAACAATAATCTATGAAATTCCCATATGCTTGCACTGATCTTTTTATGTTAATCGTAATTCTTTTCTCTGTGAGATGTAGCTCAATTTTTTCACAAAGCATTTTAAAATCAAACAACCACTAATAAAAAAATTGCTTGCATATATAACATAATTATGCTCACAGAATAAAACATAATATACACTTTACATGCATAAACAAAATGCATTTCCACTAACAAGATAACAAATAATGAACATTTTTTTCTATTGTATGACAATTGACAAGAACAAAATCTTCATTACCTATCTTATGAAAACATAGTCACTGGTAACACATATAACATCTACAAACTTGCAGTACATCTATGAACTTGCAGCATTCATTTACACAAGTCAATGTAAGAAAAAAAAATTACACTTACTCATAGAAACAATTAATTTTTCCTATATAAGTTTTGATGTGTACTCAAAATCACATTATTACATAACAATTGAATATGCAGTTACAAGATCACATTATGAAAATTGCATAAACCAATTTATGTAATTTTTGAGTTAGATAAATGCATTTTTCAATATATACATTGATCAACTTAAAGTAAATGGAAGAATAGAAATACTTGTTATAGAGCGACATCATATCTGCCATATGTAGAGATAACTTCTAGCATGATATAAAATTGTTCACCTGTTTGTACAACCATCGACCAAGAGTAAAAAAATATAAATATAATCCTCTTAAATTTTAGGAAGTTTCCTGAACTTCTCCAGGCCGCCTAGTTATCCACCTGAATTTACAGCATTGAAAACTCTACAAAAAGTGAGTTGATAAAAACACAAACTATACAAGCCTTACCAGAGATAGGAATAATATAAAGAACTGACATACATTAAGCATATTCTTGTGCCTATACATGTGATGTGCTGCCAATTCTCACCACAGGGATCTCCGGGCTGATTTGGTGATCCAAGAGCCACATTAAGTCCATTTATAGCTGCAACTAAATGCAGAAGTACATGGAAACAAGACTTAGATAACAAAATGAATGCTTCGCTTAAAATATGAAACCACTGTCAAATCAAAGTTATACATTACCCTGTCACAGCATTAAAACAGAATGTAGCATTGTACTAAAACAGATATTGAATACAATAAATTGCAACACAAGTATTCATCTAATTATTTGGCATGTACACTAAGAACTCAATCTGTCTTAATGAATCTCAATTACTGAGACTGTAAGCAGAACTAAGATTAAGTTTTCACTCTGCCACAAGTAATCTCATCAATTGTACATTTGTTTCTCCTGCATTCTTTTAGCATACCTAGAATCCAATACGAGCAATCGTGCTCTTCTGCCATTGCAATTAAAATTGATGAGAAGTACATGATCTATAAAGCTCTCATCACCAAATCCCTCCACAAACACAATATAGCAAGAATGACGAGAAGACTACTATAGTATGACAAGAAAATACATTATCTGACACTAAATTATTACATAAGTGTTTGAAACGGAACGAATCTGTTACAGACATTTAGAAAATTAACAGTTTTGAGTCACCTACAAAAGAAACTTACAGAGAATACTAATAAAATCGTGACTCAAATGAATAATTCAGCACAAGAATCATTTGGGCTTGTCGGATTATACTGCCAACATTTTCATCAGAGTATCCATGGAGGTGCGATATAAAATCCAAATCTATGTGATACTAAGTAGCCCTACACATTATTTAAGCTGTTCCTAGTGCACTATCAATGGAGTACCAAAAAAAATTAAGTACATCGATGCATTTAAATGCCAAAGTGAATCATAAATTTTCAGTAACTTGTCCTATAACCAAAAGCATTGCATCTCATGCGCCTAATTGCTTCACCATTATAGGGCAAACCAACAGTTAGTTCATATCTATTTTTTTGCATAACCTAATAACCAGTTAGCCAACAACCATTGGAGATTCCACCATCACGACAGAATCGTTCAGCAATGATCACAGTATCCCTCAATTTTGTACGCAGAAGAGCATACCATCATGACTGTGAGATCATATAATTGACTTCTAGTGAGTTTATTTGCTCAAATCTGCCTGCGATTAAATCTCCATTGTTGCTTCAATAATCAATGTAGCAACTGTGCCTAATTTGGTAGACATGTTCCCACTCAATGAATGCAATACCTACTTATATGCTTGCAGCACCAAGTTGCACAGCATATAAAACAAGTAAACGTTACTATTCTCAAAAGTATAGTAAAACAATTTAGAATTATTATGAACATACAAACACATATACATATCAATACAGAGGATTATCTCGTTAATCCCCACAAACTAGACTTATTCTTCGTACTATAATTAATCCCACACTAATAATTAATGTTATTACACTTCCAGTAATAGGAAGCATAATAAGCATTAAAGAATTACTAGTAGATGTTGTATAACGTACACAAGCAATAACCTGACAAAACATGATCAAAACAAAGAAAGAAACAATAGTCACACAGGGCATCCGTAATAAGGGGAAAATCAATGGAGAAAAAGATTAGCAAGTAAAAGTCAGAAGGAAAAGAGACAGCTGTAATCCCAGCAGATCCTCCATCTGCAAGAGAAAAAAGAGGAACTACCCAAAGAAGAATGACAGGATCTAAGGCGATAAGCATAACAAATCTAACAATTTCAGATTGACCACCGCGCCAGCAAAATCTTAATCAAGATAGAGCAAAGAACATACCCAGTGCTGAAAGCTCCCACACGTGTGTGGGGACCACCCCATGGTTCACCCACTCCAGGATCTCATAGGGTGGTGCCGTGCGATGCGGCACCCAACAGCACACACGAAAAGATTAAAGAACAACATACTAACTTTCATTTGATATAAAACAGCGGAAGTCTTTTACAAAATATAACTATACAGCGGAAGTAATGTACATTAGTAGCCTCTCATCCTAACTATGCAAAAGTGCAGCCGTCCAGCCCGGAGACGCTACACACTAGCAGCAATTAACCGGAGATCACGACGGTGTGCAGGGCTCCAGCTCGGCCATGTACCCCGACGGGGGCATCGCCTCGTCATCGGACCCTTCCTCATAGCTCTCACCTGCATACAGCTCAAATATTGCAACCGTGAGCATGAAAGCTCAGCAAGTCTTAACCGTTAACCCTAAGCAAGGATGTGTAAGGTAGAAAAGGACTTTGCAATAAAGACACGCCTATAAGTTGATCCTTGTTTTCAGTTTTATAGCAGCAGATTCATGTGCCTTAGGCAGCCCTCACATCGGAAGTCCACAATCAAACAAGACACGCTTTCCTCCGATGTGGTGATGCCTAAAGTGGAATATAAACTTAATTTGCTCTATAACTACAGCATACAAGGTTTCAAGACATTTAATAGTTCAATATAGCATTTTCAGTTGGCTGATTTCACTTCTTACTACGTCACAGTGCAGTGAACAAGCGGGTACTCAAATAACCATGAGGGACGGTGATTGCAATCAAGACACACCCGGATAACACGTCACATACACCCACTTTCAGAAGCGTGATTCCACACCCCTTCCTACTCTGTTGTATGCAACAACCTTTCAAAGGCAACCCAAATGCCGAACCAGTCCATCTGTAACGGGCAGGAGGTCCCCGCGTGGAGCGTGACTGTGCCCACCGGCAGATTTACACCTTGCTACCCTCAACCCACTCCTATTTACGGTTGGGTAAGCCTCGGCACCCAGGTTAACCAATTACATCGGTTTCCTGGTTCCCATATGCCAGTATGCATCTGGTACTGTTCGATACTTTTCCAGCAGGGCCGCACCCGGACGGTCCTCAACCGACACCAACAGGGCTACGCACGTGAGACCTCTGCTCACTGCATCCTATCCCCTCTGCTGGGTCTCATTTTCATAACTCCAGCCATTTTCTACCTCTTTTCATTCCGTGAGATAAATACTGTCTCGCGAGTAGCTTCCAACCACTCGACTTCTACCAGAATCCTAAACATTAGCATGGCATTCTCTACTCGTCGAGTTTGTAAACTACCCAACACTTTAATAGGATTTAAAAGGCTATGCAAGTGGTGTTTCAATCACCCTAACTCTAATGCATACATTCACCCTAGACATAAGTGATACAATTAAAAAGCTTTATAAAAGGTACTTAAGTGCAAACTGGGGCTTGCCTGGTTGTGAGTTAAAGGGGAAGTCAGCTTCTGGTGGGAGAACGTCTGAAGGCTCCGGTGCGTCCTCAACTTCGGTCACTATTATGAAATGTAATAAAATACATGTGTAAGTATTAAGGATTTATAAGAATTGAACTATTATTCATAGCTATTGCTATTTAGGATCCTTAATTGGCTTTGGGATTTTTACAGTAGATACTAGACCCTCTAAGGATGATTTGAGCCAAATTTGGAGACATGTCATTGCACAATGTAGTCTTTAAAATTTCTACAAGTATAATGCTTCTCTGAATTTTGAGATCAATTCAGGAGCTTTGACATAGCTACTAATGGAAGATCTGATTAGGATAAGTCTCCATGGTTCTAACAAAATTTGTTTCACCATTTTTGGAGCTACCATCAGAGAGATATGAATTTTTGAACTTGGACAGGAGTTCTGAAAAAGCTGCTGTTTAAATTTGAATTTCCAAATAAAGGCTTTACTTGGGAAGGCAGTTTAGCCTAGAAAATGAACTCCAATGAAGCCCAAATGTTTACTGAAGATCAGTAACTATGGAAAGGATTTTCTGCCCAAATTTGGGACTATTTCATAAAGAATTGCTCCTGTAATAAATCCCTAAAGGATTTAATAAAAACAATTCTACAGAAATTCCTGGGCATTTTCATAGCCAAAAATTGGTTTCTCTGTGAAGTACACTCCATGAGGAATCCAACAAAATTGGTTTCACTCTTTTTGGAGTTTTCTACACAAATTTATGAATCCCCAAAGTATGAACTGTATTAAGAAATTCTGGAAATGTTTAAATCCTGACTGTGGGCCCCACCCACGACGTTATCCACTAAGATGGCGGCAACACCGAGGCCACGGGGTTATTCCCGCGCAGCCATACCAGATCCGGCGCCACAGGCCGATCCCCGCGCGTATACGGAGGCTGACCGGTGGGACCCGGCCCTCCTTCGTCTTCCTCGCGCTGCCCGCGCCTCCCGCGGCGGCGCACGCCGGCGAGGCTCGCCGGGACAGGGTTCCCGTGGTCCAAACTTCATCAAACTCACCGCCTGTAAGTTCTACACCGTGCTGAACATGATGGTGGGGTCGGGAGCCAATGACAACGGCCGGAAAGGTGCTTGCACCGGCGACCATGTCGAACCTTACTTCGGCGACCTCGTTCTCCCTCAACAGCGGGTCTCTTGGGCTAGGGTCTGCTCTAAAAGCACCAGTGTCACCTGGACAGCATCGACCCATAGCCCGTTCTCCATGAAAACCACCGGAGAGGGGACCTCACCGGCGACCCGAGCCCGCAAAACGCCAGCGGCGACAAAAACTCGGTACCCGGCATCTCTACTTGATCATTTGAGCTGCTAGGACTTCAGAGAGATGCGCAAGCATGTGCTGGAGCTACTCTAAGCTCATATAGTGTGGAGCTACCCCGAGCACAACGAATTTATCCGAAGAGTCCTCGGGTTCCTAAAGAACCGCCGGCGCCAAACTTCAAAATACTCGGTGCCGGAGCTAAGAAGGCAGGAACTGGTGGGAGGAAAAGAAGAATGGTTCCTCACACACCTCAGGGACCTTTTGTTTGATCGGAAGAGGCCATAAATCCATCGGGCGACGGTGTGGCATAGAGACGATCGGTACCGGAGCTCCGAAGGAAATTCCAGCTCGTAGGCGCCAACCGCCGGTGCTGGTGTTCACTTGAGGCTTCGGGGAGCAGGAGAGAGACCTGGCGCAATGTTCCCGTGGCTCAGCCGCGCAAGAGGCACGCCGAGCTTGCCGGGCGTAGATGAGCCGAACGGTTCTTCCGCCGGGCGGGGGTTTGAGTTCGCGAGGCTCGAGCAGAGCGTGGAGAGGCTACGGGGTAATGGGGATAAGGGCAGATACTGCACTCGGCGGTCGCTTTAAGCACCCACGCGCCTGAACCGACGTCGGGGCAGCGGGGAAGCAGCTCGGTGGCATTGGCCGGCGGGTTTGATCGGGAGCTGGCGCCCGCGCGTGAACAGCTGAGTGAAACAGAGAGTTTTTGCCTCTATGGTGACTGACCAGTGGGCCCCCTCTCCTCATTTCTCAGTAAATTTTTCCACTAATATTTCTCCACAGCTACTCAAACTTAAAGGCTTTGCTTCACCCCAAAGTAAGGGTTTGAGCAATTGAATTCAAAACCAGTTTGAATTCTGGTGTGAAGTTTGAATGTGGTTTGATCCTTTGAATTTAAAAAGGAGTTTGAGTTCTCCACTTTGTATTGCCTAAAAAATATAGCAAACTAGCTCCAAAATTTCCAATTTTTGGCATGGCTGCTCATTCAAAGGTGGAGAACATATTTGTGGAACCAAATCTGCAAATTGGAGGAATTGGCATTTGAAACTGAATTTGAATTTCAGATTGGAGGGCTCCTCCTTTTAATCCAAAACAAATATTAAAACTCCTCCAAATGAGCTGAAATTTGGTCAAATATTGGGAGATTTGAATCCTTACTTTGATCTTACACCGCTATAATTCAAAGTTTTAATTCCCCTCATTTTTCCTAAGTGTACATGAGCTGAAAATTCTTGCTACCACTTTTTGGGGATTTTACATCCCTCCCCCCTTAAAAAGAATCTCGTCCCGAGATTCCAAAGGAAATGCAAAGTGGGGAAACTTTACCGGGTATATGATGATAGAAAGTCCGGATAATTGGTTCGTAGATAGTCCTCGCTTTCACATGTCGCTTCATCAGCGGTATGGTTGCTCCACAAGACCTTGTAGAACCATAAGGTTCGGTTTCTTGTGGCACGAGTCTTTATATCGATAATACGGATTGGATACTCCGTGTACGTGAGGTCCGGTTGAAGAACTTCTATGTCTTCTGTGCGGATTTCAGCGGAGGGTTTGAGACACTTCCTCAGCTGAGAGATGTGGAAGACGTTGTGAATGCCTGCGAGCGACGCTGGTAAGTCCAGGCGATAGGCCACGGGTCTGCATCTTTCAACGACGGTGAACAGACCAATGAACCGCGGCGCAAGTTTACCCTTCACTCCAAAACGATGAATTCCCTTCATCGGAGACACACGGACATAAACATGGTCCGCGATGTTGAAGTGGAGAGGGTGGCGTCTTTTATCCGCATAGCTTTTCTGACGAGATTGAGCAGCCTTGAGGTTGGCCTGTATTACTCGCACTCGTTCTTCAGATTCATTCACAAGTTCAATGCCGTAGATAATTCGCTCGCCGGACTCGCACCAGTTGAGAGGTGTGCGACATTTACGGCCATAGAGAGCTTCATACGGCGCCATCTTGATGCTAGCTTGATAGCCGTTGTTGTAAGAAAACTCTGCCAACGGCAAATGATCGTCCCAATCCTTGCCGTGGTGGATGGCACAAGCGCGTAGCATGTCTTCAAGCACTTGATTCACCTGTTCAGTTTGACCATCTGTCTGTGGGTGATACGCGGAGCTTCGGATCAGTTTGGTCCCCAATGATGCGTGCAGCTGTTCCCAAAACCGAGAGACGAACAGCGCACCGCGATCTGAAATGATGGAGCGGGGGACACCGTGCAAGCACAGGATCTTTGCAATGTACAGCTCCGCATATTGCTTGGCCACGTACTTTGTATGTGCGGGAATAAAATGAGCCGACTTGGTTAGTCGATCGACTATCACCCAAATCGAGTCATGCTTGTGAGATGTGAGAGGTAATCCGACTATGAAGTCCATGGTAATATCCTCCCACTTCCACGTCAGAATGTTTAATGGCTGCAGCTGTCCGGCTTTACGCATATGGTCGGCCTTCACACGCCGACACGTATCACATTCGGATACGTACTTTGCGATTTCTCTCTTCATCCGTGTCCACCAAAACCTGGTTTTTAGATCCTGGTACATCTTGTTGCTGCCTAGATGAATAGAATACTTTGACAAATGAGCTTCGTCCAAGATTTTCTGCCGAAGCTTCATGTTACGGGGTACCACTATACGGTCTTTAAACCATAGAGTGTCGTTTTCATCTCTTCGGAAGCACTTCATTTCACCATTCTCCATCCTTCTCTGAATGTGCGACATTCCCATGTACTTCTTATGGGCTTCCATAATCTCCTCTCTTATGGTTGGGATGAGAGCAAGATTATATAACGCACCATATGGAACCAAGTACAGACTTGGCTCCTCCTCTTCAGGTAGGGTGATGGACAGATTGTTGACATGAGATTTGCGGCTTAAGGCGTCGGCAACCAAGTTTGCCTTCCCGGGATGGTAGTGAATCTCGATCTCATAGTCTTTGATCAGTTATAGCCATCTCCTTTGCCGCATATTCAACTCCTTTTGAGTGAATATATACTTCAGACTCTCGTGGTCGCTGTAGAGGTGCACTAAGTTCCCAAGTAAATAGTGCCTCCACATCTTCAATGCCAACACCACAGCAGCAAGCTCAAGATCATGAGTCGGATAGTGCTGCTCGTGGTTACGAAGTTGACGTGAGCCATAGGCGACCACTCTTCCTCCTTGCATCAATACACAGCCAAGCCCGATGCTAGACGCATCACAATATACGTCGAAGGGATTGGTTGTATCCGGTTGAGCTAACATCGGGGCTGTTGTAAGATGCTTCACTAATACTTGGAAAGCTTCTTCACAAGCTTTGCTCCAAACATATTTGATCCCCTTCTTCAATAGTTCAGTCATCGGCTTAGCAAGCTTGGAGAAATTTGGTATGAATCTCCGATAATATCCTGCTAACCCGAGGAAACTCCTGACTTCATGGACTGATGTGGGGGACTTCCATTTCAGCACTTGTTCGATCTTGCTTGGATCAACTGCAATGCCTTCTGCAGAAATAATGTGACCAAGGAATGGCACTTGGCTGATCCAAAACTCGCACTTGCTGAACTTGGCATAAAGCTTATGGTCTCACAATTGTTGAAGCACGATATGCAAGTGCTTGGCGTGTTCTTCTTCAGACTTGGAGTAAACCAAGATGTCGTCTATGAACACCACCACAAACTTGTCCAACTCTGGCATGAACACTGAGTTCATGAGATACATGAAATGTGCCGGGGCGTTGGTGAGACCAAAGGACATGACGAGGTATTCATACAACCCATATCTCGTCGAGAACGCCGTCTTTGGAATATCTTCCGCTCGGATCATGATTTGATGATATCCAGAACGAAGATCCATCTTCGAAAATACACTCGCACCCACAAGTTGATCAAATAATATATCGATGCGAGGCAATGGATATTTATTATTGATGGTGACGGCGTTGAGAGGTCGGTAGTCCACACACAACCTCAAGGTTTCATCCTTCTTCTTCACAAACAGCGCCGAGCATCCCCATGGTGAGGAACTCGGTCGAATGAAACCCTTCTTCATCAAATAATTGAGCTGCTCCTTTAATTCAGCCAGCTCATTCGGGGCCATCTTGTACGGTCTCCGTGATATCGGCGTCGTTCCAGGTACAAGTTCAATCTTGAACTCGACATTTCTTTCGGGTGGCATGCCTGGAAGATCATCCGGAAAGACATCTGGGTATTCACGGCCCACACGAATATCCTCAAGTTTCGTGTCTTCCGTGTTATAGGTGGCTGGAGCTTCTTGAACCGAATGGTCAAGAATAAGAACATGTGGTTCATGAAGTGGAGAGTTTAAACGAACCACATGTGGAATGATGTCAAGAACAGCAACATGGCGATGTATCCATGACATTCCTAAAATGACATCAAGTTTTTGACTCTCTAACATGATTAGAGAAGTCGGATATAGATTCCCACCCAACTGTAATGGTGCTCTATAGACCATTCTATCAGCTGTTATTTTCCCACCTGGAGAACATATCAAGTATGAATTATTTGTGGAAATGATAGGCAGTTGATATTTAATAACATAAGACTGACTTATGAAATTATGGGTGGCACCGGAGTCAAAAAGTATGACTACGGGATGGTCTAGGTAAGAGAACGTACCCGCGAGGACGGGTTCGCCTTCCGGCACGTCTTCGATGGCTAAGTGGTGGACGTTGCCGGGTTTTGGTGCTGGTTTCTTGGGCTGGTTGAGGGGCTGATTAGCACCCTGATATGGTGCTGCACCCCTGCCCTGTCGCGGCTCGGGGCAGTCTCTCGAAATGTGCCCGACACGGCCACACGTGTAACACATGTAAGGTGTAGGGGTCCCGCCGACTTGAGGACGGAATCCCGGTGCACGCTGTTGAAACTGAGGCGCACGCGGGACCATCCTTTGCTGTTGCTGTGGTGGATATGTCGGTCGAAAGCCCAGCGCATTATATTGCCGACCGCGAAACTGAGGCGGTCGCGCTGGTGGCTGCCATCTCTGACCGGATGGTGAGCGATACACCACGCGGTATTTTTGTGGTGTCCCACCACTTCTGCTTGTCAGCGCGTTGCGTTTCCTCTTATCAGAACCGCGCTCGCGCTGAGCATTCTCTTGTAGAATCGCGGCATTACTAGGTCGTTGAATGTGCCGCGATTACTCTGGGCGAGATGGACCTTCATCTTGGAATTCAGGCCCCGGAAGAATGCATTGCGCTTGTTGTCTTCCTTCCCCACAAATCCTGGCGCATACTGCGCCAGCCGGTTGAATAACCTGGAGTACTCATGAGCACTCCTCTCGCCTTGCCTTAACGCCAGGAACTCCTGGAGCTTTATTTCCATCACACCGGTAGGTATGTGATAGGCGCGGAATGCCTCCCGGAACTCCGTCCATGTGACGGCATGGCCAGCCGGTAAGGAGGCGGTGTAGTTCGCCCACCAGGTACTGGCTTCTCCTTGAAGCTGTTGCGCTGCATACAGCGCCTTCTGGTGTTCGGTGCATCGTAGCAGCCCGAACTTCGCCTCTAGAGTACGGATAAAGCTGTCCGCTTCCAAAGGTTCCTCGGCCTCCGTGAAGACCGGTGGATGGGTTGCCATGAATTCCGAATACGAACTGTGTTGGGGATGGCGTTGCCCATTGTCTTGGCGTCCTCCCTGATGGGACGCATTTTGCTGGACTAGCATCCGCAGCAGCTCGGTTTGCTCGTCGCGCGAGCCGAGCACCGCGGCGAGAACCTCCGCCAGGTTTCTTGGAAGTTCTGGTGGTGGAGGAGGTGGTTGCTGCTGCGTCGTGGTCTGCTCCGGAGGTGGAGACTCATCACCACGAACTTGACTCGGACCTCCCTCCTCTTGCGTAGACCGTGTACGCACCATTCTGCATTCATACCATTAAACGATAAGCACAAGTTGGTGTACGGCATCCAGTTTATACAATAGTAATGCGAGAATGGAATAAACAGTATGCATAACAGTCACATATATGGATAAAGTTTAAACTTTATGCAACATATACATTCCTGGACCGTGTCATACGATCGAGTTCCAAAGTATTGAACTTTATGGGTTAAAAGTTCATTTCGACCATCGGGGTCACCACGGGATGTTAAGTGTGTTAGCATGCGTAATTCCTTGCTATTGTATTGGACCCAAACATGTCCTAACTCGAAATGATATGTCAAATGCATAAACTTTTTAACTTCACTCGTTGTTTTACAACAGCCGCTGGATATCGAAAGGTGAAACGAAATGTTTTGGTTGAAAAACAGAAAAATTCCAGAGAGCATATTGGTCTGCCCAGTTTCTTGACAGTACCTACTCATCTGAGATTTTTCATCCCCTTGGAGGGAGATTTTGTTTTGGAACTCTACAGAAAGGTTGTAGAGGACTTCAAAACCTTTCCAGAATGGTATCCCACGCCTCCATTGGTTCAACCAATCCTAAGTTATGCCCTGTTCAAGTTCAGAAAGGTTTTTGCCAGAACCAGGGGAGATTATTCCTAAGCTTTTGAGATTGAACCTATACTCCCAATTGACTCTTAGTTCAATATAGGACTCTACTAACCCCTAAATGAATTCCTAAACTTCATTGTGACTCTTTTCTTTGAAAATAAACTTTTATGCAGTCTCGGTACTATGTTTCCTTACCAAAGAAAAATCCTAAACCGGTATTCCGGCATGTACGTGTCAAACGGTGGAACTAAAGTCGTCACTCACAAACGGTTCCTACACGTCATGCACTAACGTGGTTAATGTACCTGCAGAAGAACACACAATAATTGTGCACACAAAGGTTTTAACATTGCAGGCAGTTCCATATCATAGTAAAGACATACGGTCCGTATCATTGCCATACGGACCGTCCTTGAGTCAAGCCACGTCTCAAGGTACATGGTTGTGTTTTCACACCACACGACGGGGAACCCGAGTAGAGCGCGAACGGGTCATCACGGTTGGGAATTTTATCAACCCAACGGATACCACCTACTGCCTCATGACCGTTGAGGCACGCCGATGGCGAGCGCTGCGTATAGCCCTTTGAACATTGAACGTTCAAGAGTTGCATATCGTGTTGCTTACCACACGATGGGGTATTCTCAGTTTTGCCTAAAGCACGCTGGAGAACAACATTTTCATATGCTCTCAGAACCATCATGAGGTTCAGAGACTCATATTCACTACCGTTCCAAGCCACGGTATATCCTTCCATACTATTACTCGTATGGGGAGTTACCGCAATTGATCCGCCTGCGGTGGCGTACCTTACCTCTTACTTGACGTCGGAGCGTCGTTACAGAATGTATAACACATAAGTTAGCTTTTCCACCTTAGTACCTACTACTATTATAGACCTTATGTGGGCTTAATGACTAATCCTCACTCGACCACTTCTAAATTTTCAAAATAGGCTCTTTTCGAGCGTGCTATTCCCAATGCGGCTCTGATACCACGTATGTGGGGACCACCCCGTGGTTCACCCACTCCAGGATCGCATAGGGTGGTGTCGTGCGATGCGGCACCCAACAGCACACACGAAAAGATTAAAGAACAACATACAAACTTTTATTTGATATAAAACAGCGGAAGTCTTTTACAAAATATAACTATACAGCGGAAGTAATGTACATTAGTAGCCTCTCATCCTAACTATGCAAAAGTGCAGCCGTCCAGCCTGGGGACGCTACACACTAGCAGCAATTAACCGGAGATCACGGCGGCGTGCAGGGCTCCAGCTTGGCCGTGTACCCCGACGGGGGCGTCGCCTCGTCATCGGACCCCTCCTCGTAGCTCTCACCTGCATACAGCTCAAATATTGCAACCGTGAGCACGAAGGCTCAGCAAGTCTTAACCGTCAACCCTAAGCATGAAACTCTACATGCAAGGATGTGTAAGGTAGGAAAGGACTTTGCAATAAAGACACGCCTATAAGTTTATCCTTATTTTCAGTTTTATAGCAGCAGATTCATGTGCCTTAGGCAGCCCTCACATCGGAAGTCCACAATCAAACAAGACACACTTTCCTCCGATGTGGTGATGCCCAAAGTGGAATATAAACTTAATTTGCTCTATAACTACAGCATACAAGGTTTCAACACATTTAATAGTTCAATACAGCATTTTCAGTTGGCTGATTTCACTTCTTACTACGTCACAGTGCAGTGAACAAGCGGGTACTCAAATAACCGTGAGGGACCGTGATTGCAATCAAGACACACCCGGACAACACGTCACATACACCCACTTTCAGAAGCTTGATTCCACACCCCTTCCTACTCTGTTGTATGCAACAACCTTTCAAAGGCAACCCAAATGCCGAACCGGTCCATCCGTAACGGGCAGGAGGTCCCCGCATGGAGCGTGACTGTGCCCACCGGCAGATTTACACCTTGCTACTCTCAACCCACTCCTATTTACGGTTGGGTAAGCCTCGGCACCCAGGTTAACCAATTACATCGGTTTCCTGGTTCCCATATGCCAGTATGCATCCGGTACTGTTCGATACTTGTCCAGCAGGGCCGCACCCGGACGGTCCTCAACCGACACCAACAGGGATACGCACGTGAGACCTCTGCTCATTGCATCCTATCCCCCCTGCTGGGTCTCATTTTCATAACTCCAGCCATTTTCTACCTCTTCTCATTCCGTGAGATAAATACTGTCTCGCGAGTAGCTTCCAACCACTCGACGTCTACCAGAATCCTAAACATTAGCATGGCATTCTCTACTCGTCGAGTTTGCAAACTACCCAACCCTTTAATAGGATTTAAAAGGCTATGCAAGTGGGGTTTCAATCACCCTAACTCTAATGCATACATTCACCCTAGACATAAGTGATACAATTAAAAAGCTTTATAAAAGGTACTTAAGTGCAAACCGGGGCTTGCCTGGTTGCGAGTTAAAGGGGAAGTCAGCTTCTGGTGGGAGGACGTCCAAAGGCTCCGGTGCGTCCTCAACTTCGGTCACTATTATGAAATGTAATAAAATACATGTGTAAGTATTAAGGATTTATAAGAATTGAACTACTATTCATAGCTATTTCTATTTAGGATCCTTAATTGGCTTTGGGATTTTTACAGTAGATACTAGACCCTCTAAGGATGATTTGAGCCAAATTTGGAGACATGTCATTGCACAATGTAGTCTTTAAAATTTCTACAAGTACAATGCTTCTCTGAATTTTGAGCTCAATTCAAGAGCTTTGACATAGCTTGTAATGGAAGATCCGATTAGGGTAAGTCTCCATGGTTCTAACAAAAAATTTTTCACCATTTTTGGAGCTACCATCAGAGAGATATGAATTTTTGAACTTGGACAGGAGTTCTGAAAAAGCTGCTGTTTAAATTTGAATTTCCAAATAAAGGCTGAACTTGGGAACACAGTTTATCCTAGCAAATGAACTCCAATGAAGCCCACATTTAACTGAAGATCATTAACTATGGAAAGGATTTTCTGCCCAAATTTGGGACTATTTCATAAAGAATTGATCCTGTAATAAATCCCTAAAGGATTTACTAAAAACAATTCTACAGAAATTCATGGGCATTTTCATAGCCAAAAATTGGTTTCTCTGTGAAGTACTCTTCATGAGGAATCCAACAAAATTGGTTTCACTCTTTTTCGAGTTTTCTACACAAAGTTATGAATCCCCGAAGTTTGAATTGTATTAAGAAATTCTGGAAATGTTTAAATCCCGACTGTGGGCCCCACCCGGGACGTTATCCACTCAGATGGCGGCAACACCGAGGCCACGGGGTTATTCCCGTGCAGCCGAACCGGATCCTGTGCCACAGGCCGATCCCCGCCCGTATACGGAGGCCGACCGGTGGGACCCGGCCCTCCTTCGTCTTCCTCGCGCTGCCCGCGCCTCCCGCGGTGGCGCACGCCGGCGAGGCTCGCCGGGACGGGGTTCCCGTGGTCCAAACTTCATCAAACTCGCCACCTGTAAGTTCTACACCATGCTGAACATGATGGTGGGGTCGGGAGCCGATGACAACTGCCGGAAAGGTGCTTGCACCGGCGACCATGTCGAATCTTACTTCGGCAACCTCGTTCTCCCTCAACAGCGGGTCTCTTGGGCTAGGGTCTGCTCTAAAAGCACCAGTGTCACCTGGACAGCATCGACCCATAGCCCGTTCTCCATGAAAACCACCGGAGAGGGGACCTCACCGGTGACCCGAGCCCGCAAAACGCCGGCGGCGACAAAAACTCGGTACCTGGCATCTCTACTTGATCATTTGAGCTGCTATACTTCGGAGAGATGCACAAGCATGTGCTGGAGCTACTCTAAGCTCATCTAGCGTGGAGCTACCCTGAGCACAACGAATTTCTCCGAAGAGTCCTCGGGTTTCTAAAGAACCGCTGGCGCCAAACTTCAAAATACTCGGTGCCAGAGCTAAGAAGGCAGGAACTGGTGGGAGGGAAAGAAGAAGGGTTCCTCATGCACCTCAGGGACCTTTTGTTTGATCGGAATAGGCCGTAAATCCGTCAGGCGACGGTGTGGCGTAGAGACGATCAAACCGGAGTCCGAAGGAAATTCCAGCTCGTAGGCGCCAACCGCCGGTGCTGGTGTTCACTTGAGGCTTCGGGGAGCAGGAGAGAAACCTGGCGCAACGTTCCCGTGGCTCGGCCGCGCGAGAGGCACGCCGATCTCGCCGGGCGTCGATGAGCCGAACGGTTCTTCCGCCGGGCGGGGGTTTGAGTTCGCGAGGCTCGAGCAGAGCGTGGAGAGGCTACGGGGTAATGGGGATAAGGGCAGATACTGCACTCGGCGGTCGCTTTAAGCACCCACACGCCTGAACCGACGTCGGGGCGGCGGGGAAGCGGCTCGGTGGCATCGTCCGGCTGGTTTGATCGGGAGCTGGCGCCCGCGCGTGAACAGCCGATTGAAACAGAGAGTTTTTGCCTCTAGGGTGACTGACCAGTGGGCCCCCCTCTCCTCATTTCTCAGTAATTTTTTCCACTGATATTTCTCCACAGCTACTCAAACTTAAAGGCTTTGCTTCACCCCAAAGTAAGGGTTTGAGCAATTGAATTCAAAACCAATTTGAATTCTGGTGTGAAGTTTGAATGTGGTTTGATCCTTTGAATTTAAAAAGGAGTTTGAATTCTCCACTTTGTATTGCCTCAAAAATATAGCAAACCAGCTCCAAAATTCCCAATTTTTGGCATGGCTGCTCATTCAAAGGTGGAGAACATATTTGTGGAACCAAATCTGCGAATTGGAGGAATCGGCATTTGAAACTGAATTTGAAATTCAGATTGGAGGGTTCCTCCTTTTAATCCCAAACAAATATTAAAACTCCTCCAAATGAGCTGAAATTTGGAAGGTTGAATATTTGGACTATGAAGATCCAAGTTGTGAATTTAGATCTCCATGTTTGGAAGCTTTTGGGAGATTTGAATCCTTACTTTGAACCTACACCACTATAATTCAATGTTTTAATTCCCCTTATTTTTCCTAAGTGTACATGAGTTGAAAATTCTTGGTACCACTTTTTGGGGATTTTACACGTTGTGGGGCCTGAGGAAAGAGAATTTCTAGGCAGCCCTCCCCTTGCTTATTTTGCAAGGAGGCTGATTCAAACCCAGGACCTCCAGGACCTGGGTTCGACTCAGTTCCTAGTGCATATCAATGGAGTACCAAAAAAATTAAGTACATCGATGCATTTAAATACAAAAGTAAATCATAAATTTTCAGTAACTTGTCCTATAACCAAAAGCATTGCATCTCATGGCCCCTAAATTACTTCACCATTATAGGGCAAACCAACTGTTAGTTCATATCTATTTTTTGCATAACCTAATAACCAGTTAGCCAACAACCATTGGAGATTCTACCATCACAACAAAATGTTCAGCGATGATCACAATATCCCTCCATTTTGTATGTAGAAGAGCACCATCATGACTGTGAGATCATCTAATTGACCTCTAGTGAGTTTATTTACTCAAAGCTGCCTGTGATTAAATCTCCATTGTTGCTTCAATAATCAATGTAGCAATTGTGCCTAATTTGTTAGACATGTTCCCACTCAATGAATGCAATACCTACTTATATGCTTGCAGCACCAAGTTGCACTGCATATAAAACAAGTAAATGTTACTATGTTTCAAAAGTCTAGTAAAACAATTTAGAATTTGTATGAACATACAAACACATATACATATCAATACAGAGGATCATCTCATTAATCCCCACAAACTACTAGACTTATTCTTCGTACTACAATTAATCCCACACTAATAATTAATGTTATTACAGTTCCAGTAATAGGAAATATAATAAGCATTAAAGAATTACTAGTGGATGTTGTATAACGTACACAAGCAATAACCTGACAAAACATGATCAAAACAAAGAATGAAACAATAGTCACAGGGCATCAGTAATAAGGGGAAAATCAATGGGGAAAAGAGATTAGCAAGTAAAAAGTTAGAAGGAAAAAGAGACAGCTGTAATCCCAGCAGATCCTCCATCGGCAAGAGAAAAAAGAGGAACTACCCAAAGCAGAATGACAGAATCTAAATGAGCAGCGAGTTAATCGAGGCGATAAGCATAACAAATCTAACAATTTTAGATTGACCACCGCGCCAGCAAAATCTTAATCAAGATAGAGCAAAGGGCATACCCAGTGCTGAAAACTCTCACACGTTGTGGGGTCTGAGGAAGGGAATTTCTAGCCAGCCTTCCCCTTGCTTATTTTGCAAGGAGGCGGAAGCGAAATTCTAGGCAGCCTTCCCCTTGCTTATTTTGCAAGGAGGCTGATTCGAACCCAGGACCTCCAGGACATAAGTGGAGAGACTCTACCACTGCGGCAGGCTTGCCCTTCTTAATCAAGATGAAGCAACAAGAAGCAAATCAAACCAAAATTAGCATGGCCCTAAATCAGATCAAAGAGAGGGGGGTAAGATAAGAAACCAACAACAAAGAACTCTGTGCACCTGAAATCAAGAAATAACAAGTGACGAACAAGCAACTCGAATATAGAAAAGAGAGGGGCAATCACCACGAGAAGGGAAGATCTAGCCGAACGAAAGAAACAAGAGGAGGACCTGTTATTTGGCGTCGGTTGCCGGCTTAAAACATCCTCTTTCTTGTTCCTCTCGAAATTCTTGGCCACCTGATATTTGGCGTCAGTTGCTGGCGTTCGCAACAGGTGCTACACGCGCACGCGGCGGCGTACCCGCGTGGCATGGAGGAAGGGAGACACGAGCGGCATACATGCATAGCAACCGCGTGCGCGTGGGCTCCTGCACGGTGAGCAGCCCGTGGCGTCATGCATGGTGGGTGGACATGCGCTGCAGCGTGCGGCGAAGCGGGGTGACTCGGCGTGCGTGCGTCAGAGGCAGTGGTGGCAGAGGCGGCGCACCTCCCATTGGATTTTTCCCTGCGCCCAAATCAAGGGAGTGTGTGACTGGCGCGGCGAGCGTGGTGGCCGTGGGCGGCGGGCGTGGAGGCCGGGCGCGGTGAGTGCAGATGCCGAGTGCAATGGGGGCGGAGGCCTAGCACGGCGAACGTGGAGGGCGTGGCCGGCGAGGGTAGAGGACGGGAGCGGAGGCGGCTGGTGTGCGCGGAGGAAGAATATAAGACTGTGGGAGATAAAATGGAAATAAAAAGGTAGAGAAGAAATAAAAGGAATGGAAAACAGAGAGAGAAGAAGAAAAAAATCTAAGTAAACGACAACAAAATATAAGAAAAATAGAGGGGAAAGTGAAATAAAATAGAAGGAGAAAACTGAGAAAATAGGAAAGAAGAAATAAAGAAAAAAGATGGCAAGTAATATTAAATAGGGGCTATTGTGTTTATATTATTAGTTGGAAGTCTAATTGTGATTTTACCCCTACTCCATTATTGGTTATTAACGGTGTTAAATATGATGAAGAAATACAAAATGCACTTATGATTTTACCCCTACTTTTCATATGTGTATTGATTTTACCCCTATTTTAATATAGTCATATATTAATTATTATTTATGCAAAATAGTGGTATGGAATCGGCCTCCTTCTAGTATTCCCATGACTGTCTTGATTTTGCAGCTCGGCCCTTACTACTGTTTTTACACTTCCGTTAGAATTGATCAGTAGATTTGGAGTTGTTTTAGTTGTAGAAGTGTTTGTCAGTTTGTTTTTCCTCCCACTCTCTTTTTGCAGTGAGGCAGGGGACCAAACCAGTTGGATTCTGTTAACGCCTCCTGATCACAGCGTCGAGTCAGTTAGAACTCACGGACGTGATCATGAGGATTCTTCTTGTTCTCTCCTTTTGACTCGTTGTTTTTATCGCATGTTGAACCGGGATCAACATCAATCAACACAGAGTAGTGGCTCGTGTGAGGGAATACAGATGGTCAAATCACCATGGAGCTAGGAGACCTGTACATGAGTTGAAAATTCTTGGCACCACTTTTTGGGGATTTTACACGTTGTGGGGCCTGGGGAAAGAGAATTTCTAGGCAGCCTTCCCCTTGCTTATTTTGCAAGGAGGCTGATTCAAACCCAGGACCTCCAGGACCTGGGTTCGACTCAGTTCCTAGTGCATATCAATCGAGTACCAAAAAAATTAAGTACATCGATGCATTTAAATACAAAAGTAAATCATAAATTTTCAGTAACTTGTCCTATAACCAAAAGCATTGCATCTCATGGCCCCTAAATTACTTCACCATTATAGGGCAAACCAACTGTTAGTTCATATCTATTTTTTGCATAACCTAATAACCAGTTAGCCAACAACCATTGGAGATTCTACCATCACAACAAAATGTTCAGCGATGATCACAATATCCCTCCATTTTGTATGTAGAAGAGCACCATCATGACTGTGAGATCATCTAATTGACCTCTAGTGAGTTTATTTACTCAAAGGTGCCTGTGATTAAATCTCCATTGTTGCTTCAATAATCAATGTAGCAATTGTGCCTAATTTGTTAGACATGTTCCCACTCAATGAATGCAATACCTACTTATATGCTTGCAGCACCAAGTTGCACTGCATATAAAACAAGTAAATGTTACTATGTTTCAAAAGTCTAGTAAAACAATTTAGAATTTGTATGAACATACAAACACATATACATATCAATACAGAGGATCATCTCATTAATCCCCACAAACTACTAGACTTATTCTTCGTACTACAATTAATCCCACACTAATAATTAATGTTATTACAGTTCCAGTAATAGGAAATATAATAAGCATTAAAGAATTACTAGTGGATGTTGTATAACGTACACAAGCAATAACCTGACAAAACATGATCAAAACAAAGAATGAAACAATAGTCACAGGGCATCAGTAATAAGGGGAAAATCAATGGGGAAAAGAGATTAGCAAGTAAAAAGTTAGAAGGAAAAAGAGACAGCTGTAATCCCAGCAGATCCTCCATCGGCAAGAGAAAAAAGAGGAACTACCCAAAGCAGAATGACAGGATCTAAATGAGCAGCGAGTTAATCGAGGCGATAAGCATAACAAATCTAACAATTTTAGATTGACCACCACGCCAGCAAAATCTTAATCAAAATAGAGCAAAGGGCATACCCAGTGCTGAAAGCTCTCACACGTTGTGGGGTCTGAGAAAGGGAATTTCTAGCCAGCCTTCCCCTTGCTTATTTTGCAAGGAGGCGGAAGCGAAATTCTAGGCAGCCTTCCCCTTGCTTATTTTGCAAGGAGGCTGATTCGAACCCAGGACCTCCAGGACATAAGTACAGAGACTCTACCACTGCGGCAGGCCTGCCCTTCTTAATCAAGATGAAGCAACAAGAAGCAAATCAAACCAAAATTAGCATGGCCCTAAATCAGATCAAAGAGAGGGGGGGTAAGATAAGAAACCAACAACAAAGAACTCTGTGCACCTGAAATCAAGAAATAACAAGTGACGAACAAGCAACTCGAATATAGAAAAGAGAGGGGCAATCACCACGAGAAGGGAAGATCTAGCCGAACGAAAGAAACGAGAGGAGGACCTGTTATATGGCGTCGGTTGCCGGCTTAAAACATCCTCTTTCTTGTTCCTCTCGAAATTCTTGGCCACCTGATATTTGGCGTCAGTTGCTGGCGTTCGCAACAGGTGCTACACGCGCACGCGGCGGCGTACCCGCGTGGCATGGAGGAAGGGAGACACGAGCGGCACGGCGGCATACATGCATAGCGACCGCGTGCGCGTGGGCTCCTGCACGGTGAGCAGCCCGTGGCGTCATGCATGGTGGGTGGACATGCGCTGCAGCGTGCGGCGAAGCGGGGTGACTCGGCGTGCGTGCGTCCGAGGCAGTGGTGGCAGAGGCGGCGCGCCTCCCATTGGATTTTCCCTGCGCCCAAATCAAGGGAGTGTGTGACTGGCGCGGCGAGCATGGTGGCCGTGGGCGGCGGGCGTGGAGGCCGGGCGCGGTGAGTGCAGATGCCGAGTGCAATGGGGGCGGAGGCCTAGCGCGGCGAACGTGGAGGGCGTGGCCGGCGAGGGTAGAGGACGGGAGCGGAGGCGGCTGGTGTGCGCGGAGGAAGAATATAAAACTGTGGGAGATAAAATGGAAATAAAAAGGTAGAGAAGAAATAAAAGGAATGGAAAACATAGAGAGAAGAAGAAAAAAATCTAAGTAAACGACAACAAAATATAAGAAAAATAGAGGGGAAAGTGAAATAAAATAGAAGGAGAAAACTGAGAAAATAGGAAAGAAGAAATAAAGAAAAAAGATGGCAATTAATATTAAATAGGGGCTATTGTGTTTATATTATTAGTTGGAAGTCTAATTATGATTTTACCCCTACTCCATTATTGGTTATTAACGGTGTTAAATATGATGAAGAAATACAAAATGCACTTATGATTTTACCCCTACTTTTCATATGTGTATTGATTTTACCCCTATTTTAATATAGTCATATATTAATTATTATTTATGCAAAATAGTGGTATGGAATCGGCCTCCTTCTAGTATTCCCATGACTGTCTTGATTTTGCAGCTCGGCCCTTACTACCGTTTTTACACTTCCGTTAGAATTGATCAGTAGATTTGGAGTTGTTTTAGTTGTAGAAGTGTTTGTCAGTTTGTTTTTCCTCCCACTCTCTTTTTGCAGTGAGGCAGGGGACCAAACCAGTTGGATTCTGTTAACGCCTCCTGATCACAGCGTCGAGTCAGTTAGAACTCACGGACGTGATCATGAGGATTCTGCTTGTTCTCTCCTTTTGACTCGTTGTTTTTTATCGCATGTTGAACCGGGATCAACATCAATCAACACAGAGTAGTGGCTCGTGTGAGGGAATACAGATGGTCAAATCACCATGGAGCTAGGAGACCTGTGTCGAGGGCATGTATTAGGTGCAAAG
Organism: Neostapfia colusana; assembly: GCA_030760725.1. Taxonomy (NCBI): domain Eukaryota; kingdom Viridiplantae; phylum Streptophyta; class Magnoliopsida; order Poales; family Poaceae; genus Neostapfia; species Neostapfia colusana. The sequence goes on along the minus strand of JASWHV010000011.1, from coordinate 44,284,487 downwards.
TGCTAGAATCTCCTCTCTTCTCAATGAAGATTTTTCAATGTTTCGTCAAAAGAATATGCCATCTTTTCATGGGAAAACTAATTCAGTTTGTTCTAGGTATGATGTTAGTTTTAATGTTGTACAAATATCCTAGGGGAATACCAACAGGCAGGCACGAGTAACTGAATTAGAGTTGAAGACACTACAAGATCTGAATTTTGTCCTTTCCTTAGGACAATTACACTAAGAATCTCACAACAGTCTTTTCTTTGAAATGATCTAGTCTTGGCGTCTCTTTATAAGCTAAAACTATTAGTATATTCATAGCCACTTATGTTTCATTCGTACTTTTATGTTTATGGCATATCTGTAGTTTGCAAGAAGTTTGAAGTAATAAAAGTTATGAGGTTAAAGTAATGTATTACGTTAGACAACTTGGAAGAAACCCGGAAAAAAGTTGATCCTGAACTCGATTGGCCAGCAATGGTACGGAGAGATGGCAATGTCATTGCCATTTGGGACTTTTCTAGTTGATACTTCAAAAGAAAATTAAAGAAACATAAGGATCTTTAATTAATTAGTGTCATGTGAGACTCGTAGTTGAAAAATACAATCAACTAAATTTGTCTATAATTTAAATTAAAAGATTTTATTTTTTACAACAATGGGTGTTAGTGTCCATTCTCATCTGACAAGTTAGTTTCATTAGACTCATCTTAAAAGGTGCAATTATCGTTATTAGAGTTCATCCGCACCTTTAAGATAGTTTACTAGTATCATCTAACAATTTAGTTTCAATTGATTCGTCTTAAAAGGAGCGAATGATAGGAGTGGAGGTTCGTTCTTGTTAGAGTGTGTGAGCTGTGACACTCCTCCCAGCCTGCTACGAAAGAAGCCCGCGAGGTTCTTTGATTGGGGGGGGCTTTGCGCCCTCACGTGATCAGGCTCGAGGGAGTGGATGAACACCGAGATTTACGTGGTTCAGACCGCCGGAGCGTAAAACCCTACGTCCACGGGAGTGCTTGTTGTATTGTTTGCTTGTATGTGCGTGAGAGGGTGCAAGGTTGCGAATGCGGAACCCTTTGTCGGGTGGTCACCTAGGTCCTATTATAGTACAAAGGCCGGGGTGGTTACAATGTGGCTTGGGGCCTGACAGGTGGCTCTGATGCTACGCGGACCCTATACATGATCTAGGGTTTTGTACTTTGAGTAGAGTAGCCGGAGAGGGATTTAAGTCCCACCACCTAGCACGCTGAGCGCTCTGTTCGTGTGTCAGGTGATGATGAACATGTCGTCTTGTTGTCGAGTCTTCTCGCCCTACTTGGGCGGCTTCGTGCTGTTGGGCGGTATTGTACCGCTGTCACGCCTTGCCGTCCTCTCTTGTCACCGTAATGTCGAACGGTCAGAGGACGGAGGCGTGCGTAGTGCGCCATGCTTCTAGATAAAGCAAGAGCCTTGGATGCACTGCCTGACAGCGCACTTCCACCTTAACTTCGTTGACCCACGGCCCACGACGGATCGTGGGGCACGTGGCGGCTTCAGAGCTCTTATCGACGGGTTTGGAGCCAGGAGACACGTGGCAGCTCCGGACCTTACCTCAGCGGGGAGGCTCGGGCCAGAGCCCAGGGCACGTGTCAGCTCTGGTGCTCTCCTCAGCAGGGAGGAGGCTCTGAGCCAGCAGACACGTGGCAGCTCCGGACCTCACCTCAACGATGAGGCTCGGACTGGAGCCCAGGTCACGTGTCAGCTCCGGAGCTGTCCTCAACAGGGAGGAGGCTCTGAGCGAGGAGACACATGGCAGCTACGGACCTCACCTCAGCGGGGAGGCTTGGACCGGAGACCAGGGCACATGTCAGCTCTGAAGCTTTCCTCAGCACGGAGGAAGCTTAGAGCCAGGACACACGTGGCAGCTCCGGACCTCACCTCGGCAGGGAGGCTCGGGCCGGAGCCCAAGGCACGTGTCAGCTCCGGAGCTGTCCTCAGCAGGGAGGAGGCTCTGAGCAAGGAGACACGTGGCAGCTCCGGACCTCACCTCAGAAGGAATGCTTGGACCGGAGCCTAGGGCACGTGTTAGCTCCGGAGAACCTCCTTAGCAGGGAGGGGGTTCTGAGCCTAGAGACACGTGGCAGCTCCGGACCTCACCTCAGCGGGGAGGCTCGGACTGGAGCCCAAGGCACGCGTTGGCTTTGGAACTCAAGCGCACGGGGCCAAGGACACGTGGCTACGCAGGGGCCTGCCTCAGCAGGGAGGTGGGGCCCAGGCTGTCTTTTATCCTCTACGCGGAGGTACCTTATCTACAGGGTACCGGCAGATTGATTATGGATGGTTAATGATGATGGAAATAGATGGATATGAATTATGTTGGAACTTATGAGTTGGATATTTATAATTATTTGTTATTCAGGATTGACATCATTTAGTAATTATTTGTTTCATTTAAAACTTTGTAAACTAAAATCTTCTTTGTGCAATAAGCCATTTATGTCATCCTTGTATTTGACCACATGTCATATATTCCCACACTTACTGAGTACGACAAGTAGTGACTCAAATACAAGAGAAACTTGGGAGAATTCTAGTGAAGACTACATGGAGTACTAGGCGTGTGTATTCCCACCGTCAATTGCCTATGGATTGGAGGTGTCTACGCTAGTTTTTTCCGCTGATATAGTAACAAAGACTCATTTATAAGCTATTGAACTATTGTAATAAAGGTACTTATTTATTCGTGGTATGGTTATGATGTCACAATGTACGTGTGAAATGGTATCCCGTGCACACATACGGTAGTCCAGTCCAGGAGGTGAGCCAAGTGCTCCCTGCCCTGGACTCGGTCGGAGTCAAGCTCCTGGCGCTGGAGAATGTCGTGGGGGAGCAACTGGAGACAAAAGGCAAGGCTCTAACCCAACTGGTGGCAGAGTATGTGCTCTCATGCTTTCGGAGCTGCGACTCCAACATCTCCGTGGAACCTGTGGTGTAGGGCCACAGTGCAGAGCTGTCGGAGGTGGCCAAGTCTGCCATGCAGGAGGTCGCCCGACCTGTAGCTGCAAGGTTCTAGCGCGGGTATCTTCTAGGTCTACCACTCGCCTTGCATCCTCCTCTGTATGCCGGAGTTCTTCCTTGAATAAAGACTTTCTTGTTTAAAGTCTGTGTGTCTTGAGTTGTTGTTGTAGACTTCAAACCCTTGGTAGCGCAAAGGCCCAGAATGACTTAACCTAGGTGGATAGCGCTTTGCCGATGTCCCGAGCTTGTTCCTCTGAGTACTTAGCAGCGTATGGACCCGAAGCGGTCCGACAGTGTGGTTAACTCGCCCTCTCGGGTCCTTGGCAGTGCAAGGACCCGAAGGAACCTTGGCCTGCACCTCCAACTTGTTGTAGCTAGAGCTTCGAGTTCTCTGCTTGTCATCGTAGTGGTCCGACGTCCTGCCTGCGTGGTTCACCGTGATGGCCCCCTGGTAGGTGTGGCCCTTGAGTTGGGGCGCACCTACCAAGCAGACTAGATGAGGAGGGACGTCAACATTGAACCTCCTAGAAGTACATGATGCCAAGGACCTGTTCGGACCTGCAGATATGGCAGAGAAATGGCAGTAGTCGTGCTCTCTGGTCACTCCTTCCTGCTCCTAGTTTTGCTGTAGCTTACGGTCCTTAGCCGAGCTACGGGGCTTGGGTAATTTGATGCGAGTGCATTTGGGTTATGGTCAGGACCTTTCTCAGTGGTAGGAGTCGTCCGGCTCCTCGGTACTTAGCTGTAGCGTTGGAGAGGCAAAGTGTGCACGCTTAGGGTACCGAACCGAACTAAGCAGGCTACACACCCTGGACCTCCCGCTGGCGTTAGCCTCTCAGGGAAGGGACCATTCGGCGCCATAGGGCCCCCAAGCAATAAGACAACCAAAGGACCCCAGGTGCACCACAGGTACCTCAAGCGGACCCGCCTGTAGAAGGATAGCACAGCTCCTACTATGAATGAGCACAGAAAATAGTGACTGGCCCCACGGCCGGAGCAGTATGGAAAGAAAGCACGAAAAAGAAAGGGGCGATGTCCAGGGTTCGGTTGCTCCCTTGTCTTTAGGTGTGTACTTTCCGGCCCCAAGTACTCAGTTGTAGCACAGGGGAGGCAGTGCGGCAGGCTTAGGGTACGGAACCAGGCTAAGTAGGCTGCGCGCCCTAGACCTCCCGTGGGCATTAACCTTTCAGCAAGGAGACCTTCCAACGCCACGGGACCTGGGACAGGTATGTAGGACAGGCTCGGGACATGCCATTTACAGTTGATATGCATGAATGAGCACAAACTGTAATGAGAGAGAGTACGCAGGGTAAGACAAATTTCTCTCACATTAGGCTTTATTCATAGTTGGAAACAGGTCGTACAAGACGACAGCTACCCACTCCGGATGACAAGAGTAGCAGGACAACTTCAGAGTTTTGCTGCAACTAGACTCTATCTCACCCTTATAGAGAAAAAAAGAACCCTACCGCTGCACTAAGGATAGAACTTACGGGGGTGTTCTATGTTACATGGATTGGGTAGAGGTACCCCATCCTCCGTGGCCAGGCGGACGCACCCGGGGCGGCATACTTGTGTCACTCGGAAGGGACCCTCCCAGCTGGGGGAGAGTTTGTTCGCCCCATCTTGAGAAAGTATTCGCCGAAGCTTGGTTGCCTAGAGAGTGTGAAAAGCCCCCTACCTGGCGCGCCAAATGTCAAAGTGTTGCAATGACACTTTCCCCGGTCTGCTACTGGAGCAGCCCGTGGAGGTTCTTTGATTGGAGGGGCTTGACGTCCCAAGAGCGATCAAGCATGAAGGAGGAGGTGATTACTAGGATTTTCATGGTTCTGGCCGCCGGAGCGTAAAACCCTACATCCACGGGGGTGATTGTTGTATTGCTTGCACGTATGTGTGTGTTGGCAGGGATGGGAATCGGAACCGAATGTCCCGCTATCAGGTGGACACCCCTGTCCTTTTATAGTCCAAGGACGGGGTGGTTATAATGTGGCACGGGGCCCGACAGGCGGCCCCGAGGCTGTTTGAACCCTATACACGATCGAGGGTCTTTATAGCTATGTCTAGAGCAGTTGGCGGAGGAGTTAAGTCCCGCTGTCTAGCACACTGAGCGCCTTTAACTGGGCAGCAGGTGATGATAAAGACGTCGTCTTGTCACCGCGTCCTCTCGCTCTGCTGGGTGGCACTGTGCCGTTTGGAGGCACTGTGCGACTGCATGCGTCGACGTCCTGTCTTGTCACCGTATTGGTGAACGGGCGAAGGACGGAGGCGTGCATCATGCACCATGGGTCTGAGGAAGGTGCGAGCCTTGAATGCACGTCCTTACAACACACCCCCTTCTTGACTTCTTTTACCCCTGGCCCATGATGGATCGTTAGACACGTGGCGTCTCCGGAGCCCTTTGCTGCGGGGAGGAGGTTCAGAGCCCCGATACAGGTGGCAGCACCGGACCTCACCTCAGCGGTGAGGCTTGGTGCGAGGCCAAGGGCACGTGTCTGCTCTGGAGCCCGCCTCAGCAGGGAGGAGGTTCGGAGCCCGGATACACGTGACAGCTCCGGACCTCACCTCAGCGGGGAGGCTTGGTCCGGGGCCAAGGTCACGTGTTTGCTCTGGAGCCCTCCTCATCAAGGAGGAGGTTCGGAGCCCGGATACACGTGGCAGCTCCGGATCTCACCTCAGCGTGGAGGTTTGTTCCAGGGCCAATGGCACGTGTTTGCTCCGGAGCCCTACTGTGCAGAGAGAAGGTTCAGAGCCCGAATACACATGGAAGATCCGGACCTCACCTCAGCAGAAAGGCTTGGTCCGGGGCCAAGGGCACGTGTCTGCTCCGAAACCCTCCTTAGAAGAGAGGAGGAGAATCCGGATACACGTGGCAGCTCCGAACCTCACCTCAGCGGTGAGGCTTGGTCCGGGGCCAAGGGCACGTGTCTGCTCTGGAGCCTTCAGCAAGGAGGAGGTTCGGAGCCCGGATACACGTGGCAGCTCCGGACCTCACCTCAGTGGAGAGTCTTGGTCCGGGGCCAAGGGCACGTTTCTGCTCCGGAGCCCTCCTCAGCAGGGAGAAGGCTTGGACCCCGATACACGTGGCAGCTCCGGACCTCAACTCAGCGTGGAGGCTTGGTCCGGGGCCAAGGGCACACGTCTGCTCTAGAGCCTAGGCACACATGACAGCCCTGCTGCTGACCCCGGGGCCAAGGACTCGTGGCCGCACCAGTGCACGCCTCAGCAGGGAGGCGGGGTCTTGGCTGCCTTCAACCCTCCACGCGGGGGTACCCGGTCTGCAGGGTACTGATAACTATCATGATCAAAAAAGGCGTGAGGTTAACTTTGCCATAAGAGATTGGATTTTGGTGAAGTTACAACATAGAAATACAGTTGGGATTACAACAGACAAAGCATCTAAACTTCGACCAAAATGTTATGGGCCCTTTCAGATTTTGGAGTGTATAGGCCAGATGTCATATCGTCTGAAATTACCTCCAAAAGCAAGAATTCATGATGTGTTTCATATATCCGTATTAAAGAAGTATGAAGGAGCACCGCCTAGTACCACAGCACCATTACCAGATTTTTCCATGGGAAGGTTTTTCCAACACCACGAAAGATACTAAGGGCCTGGCTGAACAGAGAGAATTTGGAACTACTAGCTCAGTGGGAAGGCAGGACAGCAACTGAGACAACATGGGAATCACTTACTCAGTTCAAGGATAAGTATCCCAGGTTTCAGCTTGAGGACAAGTTATTTGTCACGGAAAGGGAAAATGTTATAGACTCTTTTTATGGACGCCAATATCAAAGACGCCAAAAGAATTAGAGATAAGATGCGGGAGAGATAAGGTTAGGAAATAAATTGTTTAGATTATGATTCTGTCTAACATAATCAGTTCTTACTAAATAAATTGGCCATTGTTCTATAAAGGCAGCCAGATTAGTTTGCATTAGGTAATAGGGAAATAAGACTCCTTATGTGGGGGTTTCTCTTGTCGCCTTGGCTGGTTCATCTTCTTCCAGCTCAGGCGGCACCGACGCCCTCCCGTCCCGGTATCCTCTTCGCTCAAACTTCTAGCATATCTGCCATATGTAGAGATAACTTCTGGCATGATATAAAATTGTTCACCCTACAACCATCGACCATGAGCAAAAAAAATATAAATATAATACTCTTAAATTTTAGCAAGTGTCGTGAACTTCTCCAGGCCACCTAGTTGCCCCCCCAAATTTACAGCATTGAAAACTCTACAAAAAGTGAGTTCATAAAAACACAAAATATAAATGCCTTACCCGAGAAAGGAATAATATAGAAGAACTGACATACTTTAAGTTTATTATTTTGCATTTTGTGACACCCTGCCAATTCTCATCACAGGGATCTCCAGCGCTCACATTCATCTGGGCTGATTTTGGGATCCAAGAGCCACATTAAGTACAATAATAGCAGCAACTACATACACAAGTAGGGAAACAAAACAAAAATAACAAAACAAATGCTTCGCTTATAATATGAAACCACTGTCAAATCAATGTTATACATTACCATGTCACATCATTTAAACAAAATGCAACACTGCAATTAATCGCACACTAATAATCAATGGAGAGGATCAGCTAGATTATCCCCACAAACTATCAGACTTATTCATCATACTGCAATTAATCCCACACTAATAATCAATGTTTATTACAGTTCCAGTACTAGGAAACATAATAAGCATTAAAGATATCCTTGTAGATAATGCAGAATATAGACAAGCAATAATCTGACAGAAAAATGATCCTTTAACCAACAAAATCAATCATGTGTCAACAGTGTTGCAATTCCGTTGTTTAGGGCACTAAAATAGCTCCTGTTCTTGATGCAGAATAGGAATAACAGCTCAGCTTGTGAGTTGCCAACTTCTCCTGTGAAGAACAAACAGTACAGAGTTGCTGCACTTTGGTGAAGACCCCTGAGTCTTCATGATCTGTGCGTACAGAACAGAACAGAACAGAACAGAGCAGTTCTGGTTCTGATCTAGACATGCACAACAGAGAAGAGAGAGAGAGAAGTAGCAGCCCTGTTCTGGTAGATGTGCAGAACAGAGGAACAGAGAGACTTGATGGATGTTGTTGTTGGTTGACGTGAGGAGCAAAAGCGCACAGGAGCAGAACAGGAAGAACTCAGGGAGTTCTGTAGCGGCTCTATTCAGAACAGAGGAAAGACAGACGCCTAATTCCGAGAGGCGGCGGCAAGGGTTGGTGGAGTAATTTCTAAATTATTGATCTCTCTAAAACTGGGGTGTTTGGCTTCTTTATATAGCCCCCCTTACAATAGTCCTGATCTATTACAACTCAATCTTTTAGTCTATCTCTAATTCTATCTCTAAGAAGACTAAACTCAAATTTCTTCTAGAAGGGGAACCCGGCCTGGGCCAGGGCAGACCAGCCCACACGGCCCAGTTCAGGCCCACATTCTCCTCCTGATCCTGACATTGGCCCACGTTTAGGATCCCGATCCTTCTTCTCATCTCCACGAACTTCTATCTTCCAAGGGCCTTGGTCAAGATGTCCTCCATCTGGTCTTGAGTGGAGATTTGCTCAAGCACAATAGTAGCGCTTCCCATATGTAGTGGTACTTGACATCGATGTGCTTGCTCTGTCATGGTGTACCGGGTTCTTGCTCAAGTCTATAGCTGACTTGTTATCAACCCGCACCACCGGCGCCTTCGATTTTTCTGCTAAGTCCACCATCAGTCGTGCCATCCATACACCCTGACATGCCCCTTGAGCTGCTGCGATATATTATGCTTCACGTGAGGACAAGGACACCACCTTCTGCTTGCAGGACTGCCATGAAACGGGGCTGTTTCCAAGACAAAACAGTACCCCGCTTGTGCTCTTGTGGTCCTCCACGTCTCCCGCATAGTCACTATCCGAGTACCCAAGAAGCTCCATGTCTCCTCTTGCATAGAAGACTCCATAATTGATTGTACCCACTATGTAGCGCACAATGCGTTTGACTACAGCAAAGTGATCCTCCTTGGGCTCCTCCAGAAACCGACTCACGTACCCGACCGAGTTGGCAAGATCGAGACGTGTGTTCACCAAGTATCGCAGTCCTCCCACCAAGCTCCTATAGTCCGTTGCATGCACAAACAAACTATCACTTGTCTTGTAAAGCTTGAGGCCTTGCTCCATGGGGAATGCACAGGGGTTGCATCCTTCCACACCAGCTTTAGAGACAAGTTTGGAAGCGTAGGCCGCCCGCCAAACGCTTATCCCTGCCTCAGCTTGCCGCACCTCCAGGCCAAGATAATATGACAAGAGACCCACGTCGCTCATCTTGAACCTCTTCATCATCTCCCCCTTGAACTTCTTGAGGTCGCCTCCTCCTGTGATCACAAGATCATCGACGTACACGCCTATAATGAGTTTCTCATCTTCAACTCCATGGAAATAGATCCCGTGCTCGCTTGTACTCTTCTGGAAACCAGGCGATAGCAAGCTATCGTTGAGCTTGGTATTCCAGGCCCTGAGCACCTGACGAAGTCCATATAAAGCCTTCTTAAGTCTATACACCTTGTGTTCAGCTCCGTCGATGATGAAGCCAGCGGGTTGGGAGACGTACACCTCCTCCATCAAGTCGTCGTTCAGGAAGGCGCTCTTCACGTCCATGTGGTGTACCTCCCACCCCTTGTGCGCAGCAACTGCAAGGAGCAAGCGAACAGATTTGATACGATCTACAGGAGCAAATACCTTGTAAAAATCTATTCCTTGTCGTTGGACATAGCCTTTTGCCACCAATCAAGCCTTGTGCTTCACCACCTTCCCATGCTCGTCCTTCTTCACCTTGAACACCCATTTGAGGCCAATGGGCTTGTGTCCTGCGTGAAGATCAACAAGTTGCCAAGTCTTGTTTTCTTCTATGGACTCCATCTCCTCGAGCATAGTCCATCTCCAGCATGGGTGTTCCTCAGCATCGGGGAAGGACGTGGGCTCCTCCGCGGTGGTGAACATTAGCTCCCCCTCCTCCAAGCTTGGTGGGAGCACAGCCCGACCAGGAGGGGTGAGGGTTTCAAGCACGTTACGCATCGTGCGGAACCGTAGTTTCGCGCCGTCGTCGTAGTAGGCGTCGACGACGTTGCTGCCGGGGTCCAACAGCGATGTGGTGAAGCAGATGGGCCGTGAAGGACCGGGGAATGACGAAGGTGCTGGAATCTTCAAGTCCGGAACCCCCCGCTGTTGCTGACCCCCGTGCAGGACTGTCCCAGCCCTGTTATGCGCTGGACAGTCCCTGCAGGAGCCTTTGGACCGACGTCGTGGGTGCTGGACCCTCTCCAGAAGGTCTGGATGCTGGCGCAGGAACTCCTAGGATCTGGACAGACCCTTCTATGCCCCTCCTTGGCACTGCTGGGGTGCTGTTCGGCCCATCCGGACCCTGCAGCACCTCTCCGGGTGCTAGAACAGCAGGTGCTGGACCTAAGGAGTCGACGTGGAAGGTGGTGTAGTCCTCTTCTCCTGCTCCTTCTCCTCAGTCCCACTTGCCCGCCTCATGGAATATCACATCAGGTGATATGTGTGTGCGCCCATCAGCCAGATTATACATCCGATAGCCCTTCGTCCCTGCAGCATAACCAAGAAAAATCATCGGGTGCTCCCAGTCTTCCAACTTTTTCAGATGGGGGCGCGTGTTCTTGACATGCCCCATACACCAAAAAGTTCAGAAATAGTTGACGGCTGGTTGATCTCCATGCCAAGCTTCATATGGCATCTTCCCGTCGAGGCCGCAGGTGGGGGATCGATTTAAGATATAGACAGCCGTGATAACTGCCTCACCCCAAAAAAATCCTGGGCATACCCTTCACCTTCAACATACTCCTTTCCATACCGACCACCATCTGGTTGCGCCGCTCCACAACCCCATTTTGTTGCGGCGTATATGGGGTTGTGAGCTGACGTTGTACTCTGTGCTGAGCACAGTACTCGCCAAACTACTGTGAGGTGAACTCCCCTCTGTGATCAGTACGGAGTAGCTTCAGCCTCCTCCCAGAATCTAATTCCCCCATCGCCTGGAATTGCTGAATTAAGTCGGGCGCCTGGTCCTTGTTTGCTAGAAGAACATATAGCGGCTCATGTCATCCACTAGCAACAAGAACATCTTCTTACCGCCTGGAGTCGTTGGCGTGATAGGCCCGCAGATGTCGCCATGGACAAGGTCGAGCGCACCCTCCACGCGCCGCCGAGCTTGCTTGGGGAAGCTGGAGCGCCTCTGCTTCCCGACCAAGCAAGCTTCACACAATTGATCGACGTGATCTATTTTTGGAAGCCCGAGCACCATATCCTCTCGTGCCAACTTCTGAAGTGCCTGGAAGCCGACGTGTCCGTAGCGTTCGTGCCAACGCCACGCAACATCATCACGCCTCACGGTTAGGCAAACTGGGCATGTGATGTTGAGCCTTATAGAGTACAGCTTGCTGTCGTCGCGCTGAACTCGTGTGAGGAGACACTGCTGTTCATCCCGTATGTGCATCACTCCTCCATGCACCGTGATCCAGCTGGCCGACGCTGATGAGGTTGGTAGTGAGGCGCGGGATGAGGTAGACGCCGGTGAGCCTCCTGTGCTCACCCGTCTTTGCGGCGAATAGGAGCGTACCCTTCCCCTGGATATGCACGACGGAGTTGTCGCCGAACTTGATGGTTCTGATGACGTTTTCGTTGAGCTCAGAGAAGACGGCGCGTTAATCCGTCATGTGGTTGGTCGCGCCCGTGTTGAGGTACCAACGAGTGTCGTCAAAGTCGTCGTCGTTGCTGCGATGAGCGAAGACACGTCCCTCCACTATCTCCAGTGGGCGCGTAGGATGTTCCTGTACAGGCTCCTCCTGTACTGAGGCCACCCTTCTCATAAACAAGGCGCCCTCCTCCGCCGCCTTCGCCACGAAAGCCTGCTGCTGCGGCTCCTCCTTAGGCTTCAACCGACACTCCCTGGCCCAATGACCCTTCTTCCCGCACTTCCTGCACTGGTCCCGCGGAATATTCTTCTCGGAACCTCCTTTCTTGCCTCCGTTCTTCTTGGGCGGACCCTTTAGGCCGCCCCTCTTAGAAGAACCCGCAGACTAGGAAGACCGCTCCGCCTTGTGCTGTGCCTCCCACTCCTCTCGAGTGAGGTACAGCTGGCTGTCGTGTACTCCTCCCTTCCGCTGTGTTGAGTCGAAGGCGTTCTCAGCCGCCCTGAGACGCCCCGTCACCTCCGACAAGGTGAGGGTCGACACGTCTAGCAGTGTCATGATCGCCACCACGATCTGTTGGAAGCGTTCTGGAACGCTTCGCAGGAGCTTCTCCACGGCCCTCTCTTCTTCTATCTCCTCCCCTAGCGACGCAAGCTGTGATAGCATGCCGCTCAGGCGGAGGGAGAAGTCCTCCACGCTCTCGCCATCCTTGAATGCAGCGGCTTCGAACTCCTTCCGGAGTTGTTGTGTCGTCGTCTTCTTCACGCGGTCGGCCCCGACCCACATGATGGTGATCGTGTCCCATGCCTCCTTCACCGTCCGCTTTTATTCGACCATCGTGATCGTCTCTGGCGGGACAGTGCTGACCAAGATGTCAAGCGCCATCATATCTTCCTGGTCGCTCATGTTGCCCTCCTCCACGGCCTTCCAAAGCAGCCGTGCCTTCAGCTCGATCTTCATCATGACAGCCCACTCCGCGTAGTTGGTCTTGGTGAGCACGGGGAACCCCGTCGCGGTGTTCAACTCACGAGCTGCCGGTGAGGGTGTCGCGTGGCTGGTGGCGCTGCCGCTGCTTGTAGATGTAGACGACATCATGCAGAATTCAACCTAAGGTGGAAACCGGTTCTCATACCACGATTGTTGCAATTCCGGTGTTTAGGGCATCAAAATAGCTTCTGTTCTTGATGCAGAATAGGAATAACAACTCAGCCTATGAGTTCCCAACTTATCCTGTGAAGAACATACAGTACAGAGTTGCTGCACTTTGGTGGAGAAGACTGTCCGAGTCTTCCTGATCTGTGCGTACAGAATAGAACAGAGCAGTTCTGGTTCTAATCTAGACGTGCACAACAGAGAAGAGAGAGAGAAGTAGCAGCCCTGTTCTGGTAGACGTGCAGAACAGAGGAATAGAGAGACTTGATGGCTGTTGCTGTTGGTTGACGTGAGGAGCAAAAGCGCACAGGAGCAGAACAGGAAGAACTCAGGGAGTTCTGTAGCGGCTCTGTTCAGAACAGAGAAAAGACAGAGGCCTAATTCCTAGAGGCGGCGGCTAGGTTTGGTGGAGTAATTTCTGAATTATTGATCTCTCTAAAACTGGGATGTTTAACTTCTTTATATAGCCCTCCTTACAAGAGTCCTGATCTATTACAACTCAATCTTTTAGTCTATCTCTAATTCTATCTCTAAGAAGACTAAACTAAGATTTTTCTAGAAGTGGGACCCGACCTGGGCCAGGGCAGACCAGCCCACACGGTCCATTTCTTGCTGCCCTTGGCCAGGGGCAGATCAGCCCACAAACAGCAGGTAGCAGCCTCACCTCACCCAAAGCCCCTCATGACGAACAACAAGCACTGAAATTCCAAGCAGCTTTACCTCAACAAGGGATGAATCAAGCTATAAGACATATAAAACCGAACTGTTAGAAACTAGGCAAGATCCAGAAACAGAAAATATACCACAAAAATACAAAGCAGCTCAGAATGAAACGAAGTAAGGAACAATAGTCACACGAGCGAATCAGCAACAACGAGAAAATCAATGGGAGAAAAAATATTGACAAGGGAAGGAAAAAGATGGTAGACATCCCAGCAGATCCTCCATCAGCAAGATCAAATAAAAAAGAGGAATCAGGCATGACCCAAAGGAGAATGACAGGGTCTGCTAATGGGCGTGTATAGAAAATGAGTGCACCCATCAATAGAAATCCCTGCTAACTGGCGTCTATAGAAAATGAGTGCACCCATCAATAGACATGCCTGCTAATGGGTGTCTATAGAAAATCAGCTTTCTGTTTTTTGTGGGTTACGTGTTTTTTATAATGGGCTGTTATTGTTTAAATTGTGGGTCGTCATTGTAACACTGAGCTGAAAAAAGCAAGCATTTGTTACACCGGACAGACCCCCAAATAATATTTATAACAAAAAAGACAAAAAACCAGAATAATACTTAAACAAAAAGGAAAAACACTAAAAACAGGTCCTTCAAGACGCGAAATCAGACAAGTAAATACAAACACAATACTAAACAAAAATTGTTGAACATAATGAAGTTTCTTGTACAATTTGTAAAAAATATAAAATTTGTCTATGTCAGTTTACGAGAATGGAATATGTTAGATATAATCCCATTTTTCTAGATTAATTAGAGTTAGAAATAGAGTCCAAATCTATCTCAATTTATAGTAGGAGTCTAGATAGTATTATATTAGGACTCTATTGTGATTTGGGGCTATATATACAACCACCTAATTGAGAAATAAATAGAAGAGAGGAGATAATTAGACAAAATTGGAGACTAATTACTCTCAGATTAATAACAATTGGTATCTAGAGCTAGGGTTTCATATCCTGCCCCAAGGAGGACGTTCTCCTGGGGGTGGCCAACATGGATTAAGGCTTGTGGACCAGGTTCGTGCGACTGGTGGCGTGGTTCTGCGGCGGACCAGGCTGAGCAGCAGTTGGATCAAGCGTACCTCAGCGGATCCAGTGAGGAGGAAGAGGATTAGCTCCCTCCCGAGGCAATCGAGTTGTCAACCTAAGCGGGCACGTAAGTCCTTGGCGTGCGACTGGTCGTACGGCGGGCCGAGGGGCTGATGACGCTGGAGCAGGAAGCCAAGGGCGCGATGGACGCGACCGATGAGGTGGAAGGCTGAGCACGCAGGCGCGAGGACGTGCGGGTGTGTCGACACGGGGCATGCGTGCAGAAGAGCTACGTCCGTGTGGGCTCGCGCCTGCTAAGTGGAGCGGCTACCACGCGAGGCTGGAGGGACCGACGGCTCGAGCTTCGGCACTGAAAGAGAAGAACGGCGTTGAAGGCGTGAGCGCTCTCCTGCTAAGCAGGATGGCTGGCGGCTGGTGGCGACTTAAGGTTTCGTGCGGCACTCGATTCAAAGAGGCGGCAGGCGCTAAGGTTCAAGGAGAAGGCGGTGGCTGAGCACAGGAGAGGCAGAGGCTATTAGGGTTTGGAAGTAACCCGGTCCAGTGCAGATGCCGAATACCACGCTGTTGCGAAACGAGTCGCCGAGACGTGCTGGCTCTGCTAGCTACTGCAGGAGCTCCACAACCCCCTCACTCGTAGCACATTGGTCTACTACGACAACGCCAGTGCCGTCTACCTTTCCTCCAACCCGGTTCAGCACCAGTGGACCAAACATTTGAAGATCGATCTACACTTTGTCCACGACCTGGTGGCCATGAGGGAGATACGCATCCTTCGACGACATCCCGGTTCGCCGACATCTGCACCAAAGGCCTACCATCCTTCATCTTCAATGAATTTAGGTCTAGTCTCAACATCTGCATTTGCTAGAGTTGGGACTGGGTGTTAGAATATTATGTATTTTGGCCTCATTAGTGTTGTCATTAGATCTCTTTACTGCTGTTATTAGGGGTCATTAGTGCTGTCATTAGAGACTATCATTAGACCTCATTACTGCTGTGATTATAGCCATTACTGTTGTGATTACAGCCAGCTCATTGGGGTGCAAGGCTGCTGCCTACCCCGCCTCCATTATATCAATCCATCTCATTTTTCGGCAGCACACCTTCTATAACTTCTATCGCTATGGTTGAGGATTTGGGGATTTTTCTACATGCTTTATTAGGGATAGGAGTGGCAAACACTATGTAGTTGGTAGTACATATAGATAATCATATAGTGAGAGCATTGGTAGATTCATGCTCCACTCATAACTTTATAAGTGAGGTTTTGGCTCAATTTGATAATAACTTTATAAGTGGGATTTTGGCTGATGGAGGCGCCCAATACCTCAGACAAGAGTTGTGCCTGGGACTCGGCCCGACAGATCAGGGTATATAAAAACCTATCCACACCCCATCCCCTAACCATAATCATTTTCCCCTCACCTTCCCTCTCCTCTCCATTGGCGGCAGTCGACGGCGACGGCGAGGCGGCAGCAACAGCGGTAGAGTCAGAGGCTAGCCGTCTGGCCAGGCGAGTCGACCGGCAATGGCGGCGACACCTGGCAAACCCTGCTCAGAGTATAACTCCTCAGCTTGCATATGCAACTTAACTGCTTGTCTTCACCATGTAAGTGCAGTCCATGCAACATCTAAATCGTGCACTACCAAACTTATAAAAATGTACATGCAAAAACGGTGATTTGATTAACAGGGGTTAACAAGAGTGGACTGTTTTGACCAGCCCCTAAAATAAAATGGCTTGCATCGGTCCCCGTGCACTAGATCCATAAAATACAAACAAGGTAATAATCCTTTTATGCTAACTATCTACTGCGAGAAATGCCCATGCATGTGCAAAACTGTGGATCTGCTTGATAAAGCACAAAAAGGGAGGGAGAAAAATAACCAAAGAAAGTTCATGGGCATCTAGAGCGAACCTTTTTTTGTAGTCTGCATAATGAGTTTTTGCACCAAATTCTTTGTGCTGATAGGTGGATAAAACATTACAAATAAATTATAATATGTGCATGAACTTTCTTCTGTGTACAAAAAATGTTAAATGGCATGCAATCAGTGAAGCAGAAATTTCTTATCACATAACTTAAAAAAACTAGAATACTCAAGATATTGACCAAAAGTAAAAAAATGGTATTTGTATGCCTCCCAGCTTCACATCAAATAAATTAAAGAATGTGTATAGGCAGGGGTAACAACACACCAAGTTGAACACGAGGAGTCAATCCAAGCACAAGAAATCCGCCAAACCCCCCACTTCCACAACAAATTTGAAATATTCTAAACATACCAAACTACCCTGATTCATCCCGACCAGCACACTTAACACTGAGGGTCAAAATAGGCGTTCAGATTATATTGCTGGAGTTACATGGAGTAGAGCAATAGCATGGCACAGAGTAAAGAAAGAGGGTGCAGAAATTCAAACAGAACAGGTGCAGTAACTCGTACAATTACATAGATCCTAAAGTGTTCATTCTCTGACGTTTTGTTGTTGAAAACGCATCGATTGACATGGGCAAGAACAACTACTGGAGTACAGAAAAGTCTAGAGCAAACACGAGACACCGGCAAATGCAAAACAATGTGGTGCCACATATGAAATGTTTTCACTTATATCCAATACAAATACAGCTTAAACGTACGTGACAGGCCATAATTTTGTTCTGTAGCCAATACATTCACAAAGTTAATCTCATTCCAGTTACAAATGCATAGTCATACAAATCATTGTTGACAACTAGCGTAACAGAGATACAACTAACAAATCTTTTCTATGGTCTATACATTCACAAGGTTCATATGATTGCTTGTTTTACAACTAACACAATCCTTACAATTATTAAAATTATCTCAGCTGCTAGAATTATAAAATGTAGCATTCTTTCTATGCCTAGAACACTAACAGGTTGCAAAGAATAAGATGCAACTAAGCTTATAAAATTAACAGTTGAAAAAGAGAGGCTCCCTCTACACCTATCTTTGATATTTTAAAGGTACAGTTGAAGTCATAGGTGTTAAGACTCATAAATCTTATAATGCTTCTACTACAGTTGCATATAATAATAATCTATGCAATTCCCATATGCTTGCACTGAATTTTTTTATGTTAATTATAATTCTTTTCTCTGTAAGATGTAGCTCAATTATTTCACAAAGCATTTTAAAATCAAACAACCACTAATAAAAAATTGCTTGCATATATAACATAATTATGCTCACAGAATAAAACATAATATACACTTTACATGCATAAACAAAATGCATTTCCACTAACAAAATAACAAACAATGAACATTTTTTTTCTATCGTATGACAATTGACGAGAACAAAATCTTCATTACCTATCTTATGAAAACATAGTCACTGGTAACTAATAACACATATAACATCTACAAACTTGCAGTACATCTATAAACTTGCAGCATTCATTTACACAAGTGAATGTAAGAAAAAAATAAATTACACTTACTCATAGAAACAATTATTTTTTCCTATATAAGTTTTGATGTGTACTCAAAATCACATTATTACATAACAATTGAATATGCAGTTACAAGATCACATTATGAAAATTGCATAAACATATTTATGTAATTTTCTAGTTAGATAAATGAATTTTTCAATATATGCATTGATCAACTTAAAGTAAATGGAAGAATAGAAATACTTGTTATAGAGCGACATCATATCTACCATATGTAGAGATAACTTCTAGCATGATATAAAATTGTTCACCCGTTTGTACAACCATCGACCATGAGTACAAAAGTATAAATATAATCCTCTTAAGTTTGAGGAAGTTTCCTGAACTTCTCCAGGCCGCCTAGTTATCCACCTGAATTTACAGCATTGAAAACTCTACAAAAAGTGAGTTGATAAAAACACAAACTATAGAAGCCTTACCAGAGATAGGAATAATATAAAGAACTGACATACTTTAAGCATATTCTTGTGCCTATACATGTGATGCGCTGCCAATTCTCACCACAGGGATCTCCGGGCTGATTTGGTGATCCAAGAGCCACATTAAGTCCATTTATAGCTGCAACTAAATGCAGAAGTACAGGGAAACAAGACTTAGATAACAAAATGAATGCTTCGCTTAAAATATGAAACCACTGTCAAATCAAAGTTATACATTACCCTGTCACAGCATTAAAACAGAATGTAGCATTGTACTAAAACAGATATTGAATGCAATAAATTGCAACACAAGTAGTCATCTAATTATTTGGCATTTACACTAAGAACTCAATCTTTCTTAATGAATCTCAATTACTGAGACTGTAAGCAGAACTAAGATTAAGTTTTCACTCTGCCACAAGTAATCTCATCAATTGTCCATTTGTTTCTCCTACATTCTTTTAGCATACATAGAATCCAATACGAGCGATCGTGCTCTTCTGCCATTGCAATTAAAATTGATGAGAAGTAGATGATCTATAAAGCTCTCGTCACCAAATCCCTCCACAAACACAATAGAGCAAGAATGACGAGAAGATTACTATAGTATGACAAAAAAATACATTATCTGACACTAAATTATTACATAAGTGGTTGAAACGGAACGAATCTGTTACAGACATTTAGAAAATGAACAGTTTAGAGTCAGCTACAAAAGAAACTTACGGAGAATACTAATAAAATCGTGACTCAAATGAATAATTCAGCACAAGAATCATTTGAGCTTGCCGGATTATGCTGCCAACATTTTCATCAGAGTATCCATGGAGGTGCGATAGAAAATCCAAATCTATGTGATACTAAGTAGCCCTACACATTATTTAGGCAGTTCCTAGTGCACTATCAATGGAGTACCAAAAAAATTAAGTACATCGATGCATTTAAATGCCAAAGTGAATCATAAATTTTCAGTAACTTGTCCTATAACAAAAAGCATTGCATCTCATGGTCCCTAATTGCTTCACCATTATAGGGCAAACCAACAGTTAGTTCATATCTATTTTTTTGCATAACCTAATAACCAGTTAGCCAACAACCATTGGAGATTCTACCATCATGACAGAATCGTTCAGCAATGATCACAGTATCCCTCAATTTTATATGTAGAAGAGCATACCATCATGAATGTGAGATCATATAATTGACTTCTAGTGAGTTTATTTGCTCAAAGCTGCCTGCGATTAAATCTCCATTGTTGCTTCAATAATCAATGTAGCAACCGTGACTAATTTGGTAGACATGTTCCCACTCAACGAATGCAATAACTACTTATATGCTTGCAGCACCAAGTACCACTGCATATAAAACAAGTAAAGGTTACTATTTTCAAAAGTCTAGTAAAACAATTTATAATTATTATGAACATACAAACACATATACATATCAATACAGAGGATCATCTCGTTAATCCCCACAAACTACTAGACTTATTCTTCGTACTACAATTAATCCCATACTAATAATTACTGTTATCACAGTTCCAGTAATAGGAAACATAATAAGCATTAAGGAATTACTAGTGGATGTTGTATAACGTACACAAGCAATAACCTGACAAAACATGATCAAAACAAAGAACGAAACAATAGTCACACAGGGAATCAGTAATAAGGGGAAAATCAATGGGGAAAAGAGATTAGCAAGTAAAAAGTTATAAGAAAAAAGAGACAGCTGTAATCCCAGCAGATCCTCCATCGGCAAGAGAAAAAAGAAGAACTACCCAAAGCAGAATGACAGGATCTAAATGAGCAGCGAGTTAATTGAGGCGATAAGCATAAGAAATCTAACAATTTCAGATTGACCACCGCGCCAGCAAAAATCTTAATCAAGATAGAGCAAAGGACATACCTAGTGCTGAAAGCTCCCACACGTTGTGGGGTCTAAGGAAGGGAATTTCTAGGCAGCCTTCCCCTTGCTTATTTTGCAAGGAGGCTGATTCAAACCCAGGGCCTGCAGGACACAAGTGAAGAGACTATCACTGCAGCTGGCCTGCCCTTCTTAATCAAGATGGAGCAATAAGAAGCAAATCAAACAAAAACTAGCATGGCCCTAAATCAGATCAAAGAGAGCGGGGGTAAGATAAGAAACGAACAACAAAGAACCCTGTGCACCCGAAATCAAGAAATAACAAGTGACGAACAAGCAACTCGAATATAGAAAAGAGGGGGGCAATCACCACGAGAAGGGAAGATCTAGCCGAATGAAAGAATCGAGAGGAGGACCTGTTATTCGGCATTGGTTGCCGGCTTAAATCATCCTCTTTCTTCTTCCTCTCGAAATTCTTGGCCACCTGATATTTGGCGTCGGTTGCTGGCGTTCGCTTCGGGTGCTACACGCGCACGCGGTGGCGTACACACGCGGCGTACAGGAAGGGAGATACGAGCGGCGCGGCGGCATACATGCATAGCGACCGCGTGCGTGCGGGCTCCTGCATGGTGAGCGGCCCGTGGCGTCATGCGCGGTGGGTGGACGTGTGCTGCAGCGTGCTGTGAAGCGGGCTGACCCGGCGTGCGCACGTCCGAGGCAGTGCTGGCAGAGGCGGCGCGCCTCCCATTGGATTTTTTCCTGCGCCCAAATCAAGGGAGTGTGTGACTGGCGCGGCGAGCGTGGGGGCCGTGGGCGGCGGGCGCGGAGGCCGGACGCGGCTAGTGCAGATGCTGAGCGCGGTGGCCTGGCGCGGCGAACATGGAGAGCGTGGCCGGCGAGGGTAGAGGACGGGAGCGTAGGCGGCTGGTGGGCGCGGAGGAAGAATGTAGAAGTGTGGGAGATAAAAAGGAAATAAAATAAGTAAAGAAGCAATAAAAGGAATGGAGAACAGAGAGAGAAGAAGAAAAAATATAAGTTAAAGGCAACAAAATATAAGAAAAATAGAGGGTAAAAGGAAATAAAATAGAAGGAAAAAACTGAGAAAAAGGAAAGAAGAAATAAAGAAAAAAGATGGCGAGTAATATTAAATAGGGGCTATTGTGTTTATACTATTAGTTGGAAGTCTAATTGTGATTTTACCCCTACTCCGTTATTGGTTATTAACGGTGTTAAATTATGATGAAGAAAGACAAAATGCACTTATGATTTTATCCCTACTTTTCATATGTGTATTGATTTGACCCTTATTTTAATATAGTCATATATTAATCATTGTTTATGCAAAAAGTGGTAAAATCTTAAACATAGATCAAAGAAGGGGTAAAATCTTAAGGGTATTTATGTCTTTTTCAATCATATTTAACACTGTTAATACCCATAACGTAGTAAGGGTATACTTTGGTTTCTTTTCGAAAAAACAGGGGTAAAATCACAAAGCTTAATTTTAGAGAGTAAAATCACAATTAGGCTTGCAACTAAGGGTATAAACACAATAAACTCTGTGCTAGTTGATATAGAGTACAGTTTTAGAGTACGACAAGTGCGGTAACACATGCTAGAAAGTGAAGAACTTTTATAGTGGTATGGAATTGGCTTCCTTCTAGTATTCCTGTGACTGTCTTGGTTTTGCAGCTCAACCCTTACTACTGTTTTTAACTTCCGTTAGAATTGATCAGTAGATTTGGAGTTGTTTTAGATGTAGAAGTGTTTGTCTGTTTGTTTTTCCTCCCCCTCTCTTTTTGCAACGAGGCAGGGGACCAAACCAGTTAGATTCTGTTAACGCCTCCCGATCACTGTGTCGAGTCAGTTAGAACTCACGGACGTGATCATGAGGATTCCACTTTTTCTCTCCTTTTGACTCGTTGTTTTTTTATCGCATGTTGAACCGGGATCAACATCAATCAACACAGAGTAGTGGATCGTGTGAGGGAAGACAGATGGTCAAATCACCATGGAGCCAGGAGACCTGTGTCGAGGGCGTGTATTAGGTGCAAAGTGCTAGAATCTCCTCTCTTCTCAATGAAGATTTTTCAATGTTTCGTCAAAAGAATATGCCATCTTTTCATGGGAAAACTAATTCAGTTTGTTCTTGGTATGATGTTAGTTTTAATGTTGTACAAATATCCTAGGGGAATACCAACAGGTAGGAACGAGTAACTGAATTAGAGTTGAAGACACTACAAGATCTGAATTTTGTCCTTTCCTTAGGACAATTACACTAAGAATCTCGCAACAGTCTTTTCATTGAAATGATCTAGTCCAGGCGTCTCCTTATAAGCCAAAACTATTAGTATATTCATAGTTTATGACATATCTGTAGTTTGCAAGAAGTTTGAAGTAATAAAAGTTATGAGATTAATATAATGTATTACCTTTGACAACTTGGAAGAAACCCGGAAAAAAGTTGATCCTGAACTCGATTGGCCAGCAATGGTACGGAGAGATGGCAATGTCATTGCCATTTGGGACTTCGCTAGTTGATAGTTCAAAAGAAAATTAAGGAAACATAAGGATCTTTAATTAATTAGTGTCATGTGAGACTCGTAGTTGAAAAATACAATCAACTAAATTTGTCTATAATTTAAATTAAAAGTTTTTATTTTTTCCAACAATGGGTGTTAGTGTCCATTCTCATCTGACAAGTTAGTTTCATTAGACTCATCTTAAAAGGTGCAATGATCATTATTAGAGTTCATCCGCACCTCGTCCCCTCCGCAGAGATGAGCTCCGAAGGCGCCATGTGTCCAGCGGGGCCGGGGCCTCTCCTCTACTCAAATGTGAGCTCCGGGCCTGCCATAAGGCCGGCGAAGCCGGACCTCGCCCCTCCGTGGGGGTGAGCTCCGAAGGCGCCACGTGTCCAGCAGGGCTGGAGCCTCCCCTCTCCTAAGAGGTGACCTCCGGGCCCGCCATATGCCCGTTGGAGCCGGATCTCGCCCCCTCCACGGCGGTGAGCTCCGGAGGTGCCACGTGTCCAGGGGGGTCGGGGCCTCCCCTCTCCTCATAGGTGAGCTATGGACTCGCCACGTGGCCGGCGGAGCCGGACCTCGCCCCCTCCGCGGGGGTGAGATCCGAAGGTGCCACGTGTCCAGTGGGGGCCGGGGCCTCCCCTCTCCTTAGAGGTGAGCTCCGGGCCCGCCACGTGGCCAGAATAGGCGGACCTCGCCCCCTCCGCGGGGGTGAGCTCCGAACGCGCCACGTGTACAGCGGGGTCGGGGCCTCCCCTCTCCTCAGAGGTGAGCTCCGGGCCTGCCACGTGGCCAGAAGAACCAGACCTCGCCCCCTCCGCGGGGGTGAGCTCCGAAGGTGCCACGTGTCCAGCGGGGCCCAGACCTCGCCTCTCCTTAGAGGTGAGCTCCGGGCCCACCACATGGCTGGCAGAGCTGGACCTCGCCCCCTCCGCGGGGGTGAGCTCCGAAGGCGCCACAAGTCCAGCGGGGCCGGGACCTCCCCTATCCTTAGTGGTGAGCTCCGGGCCCGCCACGTGGCTTGCAGAGCCGGACCTCGCCCCCTCCGCGGGGGTGAGCTCCGAAGGTGCCACCTGTCCAGCGGGGCCGGGGCTACCCCTCTCCTCAGTGGAGAGCTCCGGGCCCACCACGTGGCCAGCAGAGCCGTGCTGCCCACCACGGCTCGGTAGGCAGCAGGAGTAAAGGCACGCCATGCCTTTATCGTACAAGACATTCAAGACCCGCGCCTTCCCAAGATGCGGAGGCGCGGCGCACGCCTGTCAGGGGGCACCGTGACCAGTCACAGTGAAGACATGCGCATCACGTCAGGAGCTGTAGACCAATAAACACAGTGACAAGACATGCCCTGCCGTCCCTGCCATCATCAACCGCTACGCTTAGCTTGCGCCACAGGCAGGGCGCGGCAGGACGACGACTAAGAAGCCCTCGCCAGAGATAACTACCAACATTTACTGCAAGATATGGTAGATGGCAGGAAATCACCCCGGGGCCACCTGTCGGGCTCCGCGGCCCCCTTTGTAAGCCGCCCGAGCCTTGGAGTATAAAAGGCTCGGGTAGGCAACGTTACAAAGGGTTCAGACTCCAGTTGGTTCAGATCCCTCAGCATTCGACCCCAGACATCTAGGGCAACTCAGCTCATCTCCAAGCTTGGAACTCCGGTTCTAACCGCCAAGCAATACATCGAGCAACACTGCTTCCGTGAACGTAGGGTTTTACGCTCCGGCGTCCCGAACCACGTAAAAATCCTCGTGTCAATCATCCTCTTACATCCAACGTGCGACCTTCCGAGAGAACTAGCCCCTCCGAAAAAGAACCTCCACGGGCTGCCCTGAAGCAGGCCCGGGGAAGTGTCGACGGCTACACTTCGATATTTGGCGCGCCAGGAAGGGGTGCTTTTCTCTCTTGCGACGGGTCTGCGCCAACGAAGATGACCAAGCTTCCTTTGGAGGCAAGCTCTCCTCGCCCTCGTTCCTGGCGAGCAATGACCAGCGAGGATTATGTCTCGATGCACTTAGGGAGGAGTGTGTCGGGACAGGTTGAAAGCCCGCGTCCAGCTCCAACAACGCGGACTCCTACAACCTCAAGATCTGCTGCGGCGCAGAGTGCTACTCGAGTGAGTGCGCTAGCTGCAGCACGAGCGCTCCTGTACAATACACCTGTTGTGGACGCTCCCCAAGGGACCACCCAGCAGTGGATCCGCGACGTCGACCACCTCATCGTTGCCACCGTCAACCCTCCGCTGTGGAGGGGAAGACGCCCCGGTCAACCAGATGTGTCGGTGTCGCGCCCGCCAACGGTTGACGGGCAGACGGCAGACTCCCGCTCTAGCAGGTTCCCAATGGCGGACTTGAGGTCAGAGCTGGAGCGACCTCACTTGAGCAAGGATGCCCGCGTGACCATCGAGCGGCGGCGGGAAAAGCGTCGCAACCACGAGGCCCACTACAGCATGTCGACGCCCTCAACTCAGCCTGGGCCGCAGACGTTCGCCGTGCGACATCTACCCCAGGCGTACGCCACGCAGCATATGCAGCAGCCATATGCCTTGCAGATGGCGCCTCCGGTTTATGGTGCACCTTTGCCCATGCCGGGGTACACTGTGCCAGCATCGGACCAAGGGTTCGTGGCACCAGGATCTGTAGCAGCAGGGGCGGGGTGTGCGGCCCTGGCGCCCCACCTTCGCTTCATAGTGTGTCTGCGCAAGTTCTGCCCACACCTGCCGGAGAAGTACGACAAAAGCGTCAACCCTGCAGAGTTCCTGCAGATCTACTCCACTGCCATCCTCGCGGCAGGAGGGGATGAGGCTGTCATGGCCAACTACTTCCCCGTCGCCTTGACCGGCCTGGCCTGGTCATGGCTCATGAACCTCCCCCAGGGTTCCATAACCTCCTGGGGAGAGCTGTGCCGATAGTTCACGGCGAACTTTGGCAGCTCCTACACCCGTCCCGGCACGGAGCTGGACCTCAATGCCGTGCGACAACAACCTGGAGAATCCCTGCGCTCTTTCATCCAGCGGTTCTCCCAGGTGCGGCACACCATCCTACAACTCCAGAATGCGTCAGTGGTGGTGGCATTCCGACAGGGTGTTAGGGACGAGAAGATGCTCGAGAAGTTGGCCACCAGGGAGGTGTGCGACGTCTCGGAGCTCTTCAGCCTGGCGGACAAGTGCGCCAGAGCAGCAGAAGGGCGCAACTCGCACTCTCCGCCAGCCTACGAAGCAGGAGGGCAGCCCGGAGCAAGTGCTGCCTCCCAAGGGAGCAGCAACAAGAATAAGAAGAAAGGCGGTGACAAGATCAAGCTGCCGGCCGGAGCTCCCGTTGCTGCAACTGCAGCACCGGCGGGGCTCGGGGGCCATGCCCCGACAAGAGGCCACGGCAGTCGCCCAACGGTGGCAACCGTGGTGAGCCGTGCCCGGTACACAACACTAGGAGCCACACTGCTGGTGAGTGCCGGGAGATCAAGAAGCTCGCGGAGCGCTTCCGCGAGGGAAAGCCGCCGCGCGCAGAAGGTGCTACCTTCGGGACAACGGCGACCAAGAGATGGGGTAACAGGAGCCCCAACGCACCGTGAAGGCGGTCCACAACCATGGGGACTCCAGCTCCAGTGAAGACGAGCATCGGAAGGCGCTCCACGTCATTTACGGAGGGTCCTCGGACCCCTCATCCCGGGACGCAGTCAAGACCCTGCGCCGGGCAGTGGCGTCGGTAGCTCCTACCCCAAGCGCAGCACCGCAACTCAAGTAGGTAGGGACCCCCATCAGCTTCGACGCCTCTGACTGCCCCAAGAACATGGCTGGGGCCGGAAAGCTACCTCTCTTTGTAGCTCCAACCATCGCCAACGTGAAGATGTACTACGTACTGGTGGATGGAGGGGCCGGCCACAACCTCATCAGCCATGCAGCTTTCGAGAAGCTGCAGATTCCCGTGGCCAAGCTCACCCTGTTTGAACCCTATACACGATCTAGGGTCTTTATAGCTATGTCTAGAGCAGTTGGCGGAGGAGTTAAGTTCCGCTGTCTAGCACGCTGAGCGCCTTTAACTGGGCAGCAGGTGATGATAAAGACGTTGTCTTGTCACCGCGTCCTCTCGCTCTGTTGGGCGGCACTGTGCCGTTGGGAGGCACTGTGCCACTGCATGTGTCGACGTCCTGTCTTGTCACCGTATTGGTGAACGGGGGAAGGACGGAGGCGTGTGTCGTGCACCATGGGTCTGAGGAAGGCGCGAGCCTTGAATGCACGTCCTTACAGTGCACTCCCTTCTTGACTTCTTTGACCCCCGGCCCACGATGGATCGTTAGACACGTGGCGTCTCCGGAGCCCTCTGCTGCGGGGAGGAGGTTCAGAGCCCCGATACAGGTGGCAGCACCGGACCTCACCTCAGCGGGGACGCTTGGTGCGGGGCCAAGGGCACGTGTCTGCTCTGGAGCCCGCCTCAGCAGGGAGGAGGTTCGGAGCCCGGATACACGTGACAGCTCCGGACCTCACCTCAGCGGGGAGGCTTGGTCCGGGGCCAAGGTCACGTGTTTGCTCTGGAGCACTCCTCATGAAGGAGGAGGTTCGGAGACCGGATACACGTGGCAGCTCCGGACCTCACCTCAGCGGGGAGGTTTGTTCCGGGGCCAATGGCACGTGTCTGCTCCGGAGCCCTACTGAGTAGAGAGAAGGTTCAGAGCCCGAATACACATGGAAGATCAGGACCTCACCTCAGCAGGGAGGCTTGGTCCGGGGCCAAGGGCACGTGTCTGCTCCGAAGCCCTCCTTAGCAGAGAGGAGGAGAAGTCGACACGTGGCAGCTCCGAACCTCACCTCAGCGGTGAGGCTTGGTCTGGGGCCAAGGGCACGTGTCTGCTCTGGAGCCTTCAGCAAGGAGGAGGTTCGGAGCCCGGATACACGTGGCAGCTCCGGACCTCACCTCAGTGGAGATTCTTGGTCCGGGGCCAAGGGCACGTTTCTGCTCTGGAGCCCTCCTCAGCGGGGAGAAGGCTCGGAGCCCAGATACACGTGGCAGCTCCGGACCTCAACTCAGCGTGGAGGCTTGGTCTGGGGCCAAGGGCACACGTCTGCTCTAGAGCCTAGGCACACATGACAGCCCTTCTGCTGACCCCGGGGCCAAGGACTCGTGGCTGCGCCAGTGCACGCCTCAGCAGGGAGGCGGGGTCTTGGCTGCCTTCAACCCTCCATGCGGGGGTACCCGGTCTGCAGGGTACTGATAACTATCATGATCAAAAAAGGCGTGAGGTTAACTTTGCCATAGGAGATTGGATTTTGTTGAAGTTACAACATAGAAATGCAGTTGGGATTACAACAGACAAAGCATCTAAACTTCGACCAAAATGTTATGGGCCCTTTCAGATTTTGGAGTGTATAGGCCAGATGTCATATCGTCTGAATTTACCTCCAAAAGCAAGAATTCATGATGTGTTTCATATATCCGTATTAAAGAAGTATGAAGGAGCACCGCCTAGTACCACAGCACCATTACCAGATTTTTCCATGGGAAGGTTTTTCCAACACCACGAAAGATACTAAGGGCCTGACTGAACAGAGAGAATTTGGAACTACTAGTTCAGTGGGAAGGCAGGACAGCAACTGAGACAACATGGGAATCACTTACTCAGTTCAAGGATAAGTATCCCAGGTTTCAGCTTGAGGACAAGTTATTTGTCACGGAAAGGGAAAATGTTATAGACTCTTTTTATGGACGCCAATATCAAAGACGCCAAAAGAATTAGAGATAAGATGCGGGAGAGATAAGGTTAGGAAATAAATTGTTTAGATTATGATTCTGTCTAACAGAATCAGTTCTTACTAAATAAATTGGCCATTGTTCTATAAAGGCGGCCAGATTAGTTTGCATTAGGTAATAGGGAAATAAGACTCCTTATTTGGGGGTTTCTCTTGTCGCCTTGGCTGGTTCATCTTCTTCCAGCTCTGGCGGCACCGACGCCCTCCCGTCCCGGTATCCTCTTCGCTCAAACTTCTAGCATATCTGCCATATGTAGAGATAACTTCTGGCATGATATAAAATTGTTCACCCTACAACCATCGACCATGAGCAAAAAAATATAAATATAAAACTCTTAATTTTTAGCAAGTGTCGTGAACTTCTCCAGGCCACCTAGTTGTCCCCCCAAATTTACAGCATTGAAAACTCTACAAAAAGTGAGTTCATAAAAACACAAAATATAAATGCCTTACCCGAGAAAGGAATAATATAGAAGAACTGACATACTTTAAGTTTATTATTTTGCATTTTGTGACACCCTGCCAATTCTCATCACAGTGATCTCCGGCACTCGCATTCATCTGGGCTGATTTTGGGATCCAAGAGCCACATTAAGTACAATAATAGCAGCAACTACATACACAAGTACAGGGAAACAAAACAAAAATAACAAAACAAATGCTTCGCTTATAATATGAAACCACTGTCAAATCAATGTTATACATTACCATGTCACATCATTTAAACAAAATATAGCACTGCAATTAATCTCACATTAATAATCAATGGAGAGGATCAGCTAGATTATCCCCACAAACTATCAGACTTATTCATCATACTGCAATTAATCCCACACTAATAATCAATGTTTATTACAGTTCCAGTACTAGGAAACATAATAAGCATTAAAGAAATCCTTGTAGATAATGCAGAATGTAGACAAGCAATAACCTGACAGAAAAATGATCCTTTAACCAACAAAATCAATCATGTGTCACACAGTGTTGCAATTCCATTGTTTAGGGCACTAAAATAGCTCCTGTTCTTGACGCAGAATAGGAATAACAGCTCAGCTTGTGAGTTGCCAACTTCTCCTGCGAAGAACAAACAGTACAGAGTTGCTGCACTTTGGTGGAGAAGACCCCTGAGTCTTCATGATCTGTGCATAGAGAACAGAACAGAACAGAGCAGTTCTGGTTCTGATCTAGATGTGCACAACAGAGAAGAGAGAGAGAGAAGTAGCAGCCCTGTTCTGGTAGATTTGCAGAACAGAGGAACAGAGAGACTTGATGGATGTTGCTGTTGGTTGACGTGAGGAGAAAAAGCGCACAGGAGCAGAACAGGAAGAACTCAGGGAGTTCTGTAGCGGCTCTATTCAGAACAGAGGAAAGACAGACGCCTAATTCCTAGATGCGGCGGCAAGGGTTGGTGGAGTAATTTCTAAATTATTGATATCTCTAAAACTGGGGTGTTTGGCTTCTTTATATAGCCCCCCTTACAATAGTCCTGATCTATTACAACTCAATCTTTTAGTCTATCTCTAATTCTGTCTCTAAGAAGACTAATCTCAGATTTCTTCTAGAAGGGGGACCTGGCCTGGGCCAGGGCAGACCAGCCCACACGGCCCAGTTCAGGCCGCCCTGGGCCAGGGGTATATCAGCCCACATTCTCCTCCTGATCCTGACATTGGCCCACGTCTAGGATCCCGATCCTTCTTCTCATTTCCACAAACTTCTATCTTCCAAGGGCCTTGGTCAAGATGTCCTCCATCTGGTCTTGAGTGGAGATTTGCTCAAGCACAATAGTACCGCTGTCCACACACTCCCGTATGTAGTGGTACTTGACATCTATGTGCTTGCTCTGTCATGGTGTACCGGGTTCTTGCTCAAGTCTATAGTTGACTTGTTATCAACCCGCACCACCGGCGCCTTCGATTTTTCTGCTAAGTCCACCATCAGTCGTGCCATCCATACACCCTGACATGCCCCTTGAGCTGCTGCGATATATTATGCTTCACGTGAGGACAATGCCACCACCTTCTGCTTGCAAGACTGCCATAAAGCGGGGCTGTTTCCAAGACAAAACAGCACCCCGCTTGTGCTCGTGTGGTCCTCCACGTCTCCCGCATAGTCACTATCCGAGTACCCAATAAGCTCCATGTCTCCTCTTGCATAGAAGACTCCATAGTTGATTGTACTCGCTATGTAGCGTACAATGCGTTTGACTGCAGCAAAGTGATCCTCCTTGGGCTCCTCCAGAAACCCACTCACGTACCCGACCGAGTAGGCAAGATCAAGACGTGTGTTCACCAAGTATCGCAGTCCTCCCACCAAGCTCCTATAGTCCGTTGCATGCACAAACGAACTATCACTTGTCTTGTAAAGCTTGAGGCCTTGCTCCATGGGGAATGCACAGGGGTTGCATCCTTCCACACCAGCTTTAGAGACAAGCTTGGAAGCGTAGGCCGCCCGCCAAACGCTTATCCCTGCCTCAGCTTGCCGCACCTCCAGGACAAGATAATATGACAAGAGACCCACGTCGCTCATCTTGAACCTCTTCATCATCTCCCCCTTGAACTTCTTGAGGTCGCCTCCTCCTGTGATCACAAGATCGTCGACGTACACGCCAATGATGAGCTTCTCATTTTCAACTCCACAGAAATAGATCCCGTGCTCGCTTGTACTCTTCTGGAAACCAACCGATAGCAAGCTATCATTGAGCTTGGCATTCCAGGCCCTGAGCGCCTGACGAAGTCCATATAAAGCCTTCTTAAGTCTATACACCTTGTGTTCAGCTCCGTCGATACGAGCTACAGGAGCAAATACATTGTAAAAATCTATTCCTTGTCGTTGGACATAGCCTTTTGCCACCAATCAAGCCTTGTGCTTCACCACCTCCCCATGCTCGTCCTTCTTCACCTTGAACACCCATTTGAGGCCAAAGGCTTGTGTCCTGCGGGAAGATCAAGTTGCCAAGTCTTGTTTTCTTCTATGGACTCCATCTCCTCGAGCATAGCCCGTCTCCAGCATGGGTGTTCCTCAGCATCGGGGAAGGACGTGGGCTCCTCCGCGGTGGTGAACATTAGCTCCCCCTGCTCTAAGCTTGGTGGGTGCACAGCCCAACCAGGAGGGGTGAGGGTTCCAAGCACGTTACGCATTGTGCGGAACCGTAGTTTCGCGCCGTCGTCGTAGTAGGCGTCGACGACGTTGCTGCCGGGGTCCAACAGCGATGTGGTGAAGCAGATGGGCCGTGAAGGATTCCGGGGCATGACGAGGGTGCTGGAATCTTCAAGTCCGGAACCCCCCGCTGTTGCTGACCCCCGTGCAGGACTGTTCCAGCCCTGTTCTGCGCTGGACAGTCCCCGCAGGAGCCTTTGGGCCGACGTCATGGGTGCTGGACCCTCTCCAGCAGGTCTGGATGCTGGCGCAGGAACTCCTAGGATCTGGACAGACCCTTCTATGCCCCTCCTTGGCACTGCTGGGGTGCTGTTCGGCCCATCCGGACCCTGCAGCACCTCTCCGGGTGCTAGAACAGTAGGTGCTGGACCTAAGGAGTCGACGTGGGAGGTGGTGTAGTCCTCTTCTCCTGCTCCTTCTCCTCAGTCCCACTTGCCCGCCTCATGGAATATCACGTCACGTGATATGTGTGTGCCCATCAGCCAGATTATACATCCGATAGCCCTTCGTCCCTGCAGCATAACCAAGAAAAATCATCGGGTGCTCCGGTCTTCCAACTTTTTCAGGTGGGGGCGCGTGTTCTTGACATGCCCCATACACCAAAAAGTTCAGAAATAGTTGACGGCTGGTCGCTCTCCATGCCAAGCTTCATATGGCATCTTCCCGTCGAGGCCGCGGGTGGGGGATCGATTTAAGATATAGACAGCCGTTATAACTGCCTCACCCCAAAAAATCCTGGGCATACCCTTCACCTTCAACATACTCCTTGCCATACCGACCACCGTCTGGTTGCGCCGCTCCACAACCCCATTTTGTTGCAGCGTATATGGGGTTGTGAGCTGACGTTGTACTCTGTGCTGAGCACAGTACTCGCCGAACTCCTGTGAGGTGAACTCCCCTCCGTGATGAGTACGGAGTAGCTTCAGCCTCCTCCCGGAATCTAATTCCCCCATCGCCTGGAATTGCTGAATTAAGTCGGGCGCCTGGTCCTTGTTTTGCTAGAAGAACATATAGCGGCTCATGTCATCCACTAGCAACAAGAACATCTTCTTACCGCCTGGAGTCGTCGGCGTGATAGGCCCGCAGATGTCGCCGTGGACAAGATCTAGCGCACCCTCCACGCGCCGCCGAGCTTGCTTGGGGAAGCTGGAGCGCCTCTGCTTCCCGACCAAGCAAGCTTCACACAATTGATCGACGTGATCTATTTTTGGAAGCCTGAGCACCATCTCCTCTCGTGCCAACTTCTGAAGCGCCTGGAAGCCGACGTGTCCGTAGCGTCCGTGCCAACGCCATGCAACATCATCACGCCTCGCGGTTAGGCAAACCGGGCATGTGATGTTGAGCCTGATGGAGTACAGCTTGCTGTCGTCGCGCTGAACTGGTGTGAGGAGACGCTGCTGTTCATCCCGTATGTGCATCACTCCTCCATGCACCGTAATCCAGCTGGCTGACGCTGATAAGGTTGGTAGTGAGGCGTGGGATGAGGTAGACGCCGGTGAGCCTCCTGTGCTCACCCGTCTTGGCGGCGAATAGGACCGCACCCTTCCTCTGGATACGCACGACGGAGTTGTTGCCGAACTTGATGGTTCTGATGACGTGTTCGTCGAGCTCGGAGAAGACGGCGCGCGAATCCGTCATGTGGTTGGTCGCGGCCGTGTCGAGGTACCAACGAGTGTCGTCAAAGTCGTCGTCGTTGCTGCGATGAGCGAAGACACGTCCCTCCACTATCTCCAGTGGGAGCGTAGGACGTTCCTGTACAGGCTCCTCCTGTACTGAGGCCACCCTTTTCATAAACAAGGCGCCCTCCTCCTCCGCCTTTGCCACGAAAGACTGCTGCTGCGGCTCCTCCTTAGGCTTCAACCGACACTCCCTGGCCCAACGGCCCTTCTTCCCGCACTTCCTGCACTGGTCCCGCGGAATATCCTTCCCGGAACCTCCTTTCTTGCCTCTGTTCTTCTTGGGCGGACCCTTTAGGCCGCCCCTCTTAGAAGAACCCGCAGACTGGGTAGACCGCTCCGCCTTCCGCTGTGCCTACCACTCCTCTCGAGTGAGGTACAGCTGGCCGTCGTGTACTCCTCCCTTCCGCTGCGTTGAGTCGAAGGCGTTCTCAGCCGCCCTGAGATGCCCCGTCACCTCTGACAAGGTGAGGGTCGACACGTCTAGCAGTGTCATGATTGCCACCACGATCTGTTGGAAGCGTTCTGGAATGATTCACAGGAGCTTCTCCACGGCCATCTCTTCTCCTATCTCCTCCCCTAGCGACGCAAGCCGTGATAGCATGCCGCTCAGGTGGAGGGAGAAGTCCTCCACGCTCTCGCCATCCTTGAATGCAGCGGCTTCGAACTTCTTCCGGAGTTGTTGTATCGTTGTCTTCTTCACGCGGTCGGCCCCGACCCACATGATGGTGATTGCGTCCCATGCCTCCTTCACCGTCCGCTTTTCTTCGATCATCGTGATCGTCTCTGGCGGGACAGTGCTGACCAAGATGTCAAGCGCCATCATATCTTACTGGTCGCTCATGTTGCCCTCCTCCACGGCCTTCCAAAGCAGCCGTGCCTTCAGCTCGATCTTCATCATGACAGCCCACTCCGCGTAGTTGGTCTTGGTGAGCATGGGGAACCCGTCGCGGTGTTCACCTCACGAGCTGCCGGTGAGGGTGTCGCATGGCTGGTGGCGCTGCCGCTGCTTGTAGATGTAGACGACATCATGCGGAATTCAACCTAAGATGGAAACCGGTTCTGATACCACGATTGTTGCAATTCCGGTGTTTAGGGCATCAAAATAGCTCCTGCTCTTGATGCAGAATAGGAATAACAGCTCAGCCTATGAGTTGCCAACTTCTCCTGTGAAGAACAAACAGTACAGAGTTGCTGCACTTTGGTGGAGAAGACCGCCCGAGTCTTCCTGATCTGTGCGTACAGAACAGAACAGAGCAGTTCTGGTTCTAATCTAGACGTGCACAACAGAGAAGAGAGAGAGAAGTAGCAGCCCTGTTCTGGTAGACGTGCAGAACAGAGGAATAGAGAGACTTGATGGCTGTTGCTGTTGGTTGACGTGAGGAGCAAAAGCGCACAGGAGCAGAACAGGAAGAACTCAGGGAGTTCTGTAGCGGCTCTGTTCAGAATAGAGGAAAGACAGAGGCCTAATTCCTAGAGGCGGCAGCTAGGGTTGGTGGAGTAATTTCTGAATTATTGATCTCTCTAAAACTGGGATGTTTAGCTTCTTTATATAGCCCTCCTTACAAGAGTCCTGATCTATTACAACTCAATCTTTTAGTCTATCTCTAATTCTATCTCTAAGAAGACTAAACTAAGATTTCTTCTAGAAGGGGGACCCGACCTGGGCCAGGGCAGACCAGCCCACACGGTCCAGTTCTTGCCGCCCTTGGCCAGGGCCAGATCAGCACACAAACAGCAGGTAGCAGCCTCACCTCACCCAAAGCCCCTCATGACGAACAACAAGCACTGAAATTCCAAGCATCTTTACCTCAACAAGGGATGAATCAAGCTATAAGACATATAAAACCAAACTGTTAGAAACTAGGCAAGATCCAGAAACAGAAAATATACCACAAAAATACAAAGCAGCTCAGAATAAAACGAAGTAAGGAACAATAGTCACACGAGCGAATCAGCAACAACGAGAAAATCAATGGGAGAAAAAATATTGACAAGGGAAGGAAAAAGATGGTAGACATCCAAGCAGATCCTCCATCAGCAAGATCAAATAAAAAAGAGGAATCAGGCATGACCCAAAGGAGAATGACAGGGTCTGCTAATGGGCGTGTATAGAAAATGAGTGCACCCATCAATAGAAATCCCTGCTAACTGGCGTCTATAGAAAATGAGTGCACCCATCAATAGACATGCCTGCTAATGGGTGTCTATAGAAAATTAGCTTTCTGTTTTTCGTGGGTTACGTGTTTTTTACAATGGGCTGTTATTGTTTAAATTGTGGGTCGTCATTGTAACACTGAGCTGAAAAAAGCAAGCATTTGTTACACCGGACAGACCCCAAAATAATATTTATAACAAAAAAGACAAAAAACCAGAAT
This sequence comes from Neostapfia colusana, assembly GCA_030760725.1. Taxonomy (NCBI): domain Eukaryota; kingdom Viridiplantae; phylum Streptophyta; class Magnoliopsida; order Poales; family Poaceae; genus Neostapfia; species Neostapfia colusana. The sequence goes on along the minus strand of JASWHV010000011.1, from coordinate 44,248,623 downwards.
AATACTTAAACAAAAAGGAAAAACACTAAAAACAGGTCCTTCAAGACGCAAAATCAGACAAGTAAATACAAACACAATGCTAAACAAAAATTGTTGAACATAATGGTGTTTCTTGTACAATTTGTAACAAAAACATATAAAATTTGTCTATGTCAGTTTACGAGAATGGAATATGTTAGATATAATCATATTTTTCTAAATTAATTAGAGTTAGAAATAGAGTCCAAATCTATCTCAATTTATAGTAGGAGTCTAGATAGTATTATATTATGACTCTATTGTGATTTGGGGCTATATATACAACCACCTAATTGAGAAATAAATAGAAGAGAGGAGATAATTAGACAAAATTGGAGACTAATTACTCTCAGATTAATAACAATTGGTATCTAGAGCTAGGGTTTCATATCCTGCCCCTAGGAGGATGTTCTCCTGGGGGTGGCCAACACGGATTAAGGCTTGTGGACCAGGTTCGTGCTACTGGTGGCGTGGTTCTGGGTCGGATCAGGCTGAGCAGCAGTTGGATCAAGCGTACCTCAGCGGATCCAGTGAGGAGGAACAGGATTAGCGCCCTCCCGAGGCGATCGAGTTGTCAACCTAAGCGGGCACGTAAGTCCTTGGCGTGCGACTGGTCGTGCGGTGGGCCGAGGGGCTGATGACGCTGGAGCAGGAAGCCAAGGGCGCGATGGACGAGACCGATGAGGTGGAAGGCTGAGCACGCAGGCGCGAGGACGTGCGGGTGTGTCGACACGGGGCATGCGTGCAGAAGAGCTACGGCCGTGTGAGCTCGCGCCTGCTAAGTGGAGTGGCAACCACGCGAGGCTGGAGGGACCGACGGCTCGAGCTTCGGCACTGACAGAGAAGAACGGCGTTGAAGGCGTGAGCGCTCTCCTGCTAAGCCGGATGGCTGGCGGCTGGTGGCGACTTAAGGTTTCGTGCGGCACTCGATTCAAAGAGGCGGCAGGCGCTAAGGTTCAAGGAGAAGGCGGTGGCTGAGCAGAGGAGAGGCAGAGGCTATTAGGGTTTTGAAGCAACCAGGTCCAGTGCAGATGCCGAATACCACGCTGTTGCCAAATGAGTCGCCGAGACGTGCTGGCTCTGCTAGCTACTGCAGGAGCTCCACAACCCCGTCACTCGTAGGACATTGGTCTACTGCGACAACGCCAGCGCCGTCTACCTTTCCTCCAACCCGGTTCAGCACCAGCGGACCAAACATTTGAAGATCGATCTACATTTTGTCCACGACCTGGTGGCCATGAGGGAGATACGCGTCGTTCGACGACATCCCAGTTCACCGACATCTTCACCAAAGGCCTACCATCCTTCATCTTCAATGAATTTAGGTCTAGTCTCAACATCCGCATTTGCTAGAGTTGGGACTGCAGGGAGGGGGTGTTAGAATATTATGTATTTAGGCCTCATTAGTGTTGTCATTAGATCTCTTTACTGCTGTTATTAGGAGTCATTAATGCTGTCATTAGAGGCTATCATTAGACCTCATTACTGCTGTGATTATAGCCATTAGTGTTGTGATTACAGCCAGCTCATTGGGGTGCAAGGCTGTTGCCTACCCCGCCTCCATCATATCAATCCATCTCATTTTTCGGTAGCACACCTTCTATAACTTCTATCGCTATGGTTAAGGATTTGGGGATTTCTCTACATGCTTTATTAGGGATAGGAGTGGCAAACACTATGCAGCTGGAAGTACATATAGATAATCATGTAGTGAGAGCATTGGTAGATTCATGCTCCACTCATAACTTTATAAGTGAGGTTTTGGCTCAATTTGATAATAACTTTATAAGTGGGGTTTTGGCTGATGGAGGCGCCCAATACCTCAGACAAGAGTTGTAATAACCAGTTAGCCAACAACCATTGGTGATTCTACCATCACAACAAAATCGTTCAGCGATGATCACAGTACCCCTCAATTTTGTATGTAGAAGAGCATACCATCATGACTGTGAGATCACCTAATTGACCTCTAGTGAGTTTATTTGCTCAAAGCTGCCTGCGATTAAATCTCCATTGTTGCTTCAATAATCAATGTAGCAACTGTGCCTAATTTGGTAGACATGTTCCCACTCAATGAATGCAATACCTACTTATATGCTTGCAGCATCAAGTTGCACTGCATATAAAACAAGTAAATGTTACTATTTCTCAAAAGTCTAGTAAAACAATTTAAAATTAGTATGAACATACAAACACATATACATATCAATACAGAGGATCATCTCGTTAATCCCCACAAACTACTAGACTTATTCTTCGTACAACAATTAATCCCATACTAATAATTACTGTTATTACAGTTCCAGTAATAGGAAACATAATAAGCATTAAAGAATTACTAGTGGATGCTGTATAACGTACACATGCAATAACCTGACAAAACATGATCAAAACAAAGAAAGAAACAATAGTCACACAGGGAATCAGTAATAAGGGGAAAATCAATGGGGAAAAGAGATTAGCAAGTAAAAAGTTAGAAGAAAAAGAGACAGCTGTAATCCCAGCAGATCCTCCATTGGCAAGAGAAAAAAGAGGAATTACCCAAAGCAGAGTGACAGGATCTAAATGAGCAGCGAGTTAATCGAGGCGATAAGCATAACAAATCTAACAATTTCAGATTGACCACCGCGCCAGCAAAAATCTTAATCAAGATAGAGCAAAGGACATACCCAGTGCTGAAAGCTCCCACACGTTGTGGGGTCTAAGGAAGGGAATTTCTAGGCAGCCTTCCCCTTGCTTATTTTGCAAGGAGGCGGAAGGGAAATTCTAGGCAGCCTTCCCCTTGCTTATTTTGCAAGGAGTCTGATTCAAACCCAGGACCTGCAGGACACAAGTGAAGAGACTACCACTGCGGCTGGCCTGCCCTTCTTAATCAAGATGGAGCAACAAGAAGCAAATCAAACAAAAACTAGCATGGCCCTAAATCAGATCAAAGAGAGCGGGGGTAAGATAAGAAACCAACAACAAAGAACTCTGTGCACACGAAATCAAGAAATAACAAGTGACGAACAAGCAACTCGAATGGCAATCACCACGAGAAGGGAAGATCTAGCCGAACGAAAGAAACGAGAGGAGGACCTGTTATTCGGCGTCGGTTGCCGGCTTTAATCATCCTCTTTCTTCTTCCTCTCGAAATTCTTGGCCACCTGATATTTGGCGTCGGATGCTGGCGTACACTTCGGGTGCTACACCCGCACGCGGTGGCGTACACACACGGCGTGGAGGAAGGGAGATACGAGCGGCACGGCGGCATACATGCATAGCGACCACGTGCGCGCGGGCTCCTGCACGGTGAGCGGCCCGTGGCGTCATGCGCGGTGGGTGGACGTGTGCTGCAGCGTGCGGTGAAGCGGGCTGACCCGGCGTGCGCACGTCCGAGGCAGTGGTGGCAGAGGCGGCGCGCCTCCCATTGGATTTTTCCCTGCACCAAATCAAGGGAGTGTGTGACTGGCGCGGCGAGCGTGGTGGCCGTGGGCGGCGGGCGCGGGCGAGTGCAGATCTGAGTGCGGTGGCCTAGCACGGCGAACATGGAGGGCGTGGCCGGCGAGGGTAGAGGACGGGAGCGTAAGTGGCTGGTGGGCGCGGAGGAAGAATGTAGAAGTGTGGGAGATAAAAAGGAAATAAAAAAAGTAAAGAAGCAATAAAAGGAATGGAGAACAGAGAGAGAAGAAGAAAAAATATAAATTAAAGGCAACAAAATATAAGAAAAATAGAGGGGGAAAGGAAATAAAATAGAAGGAAAAAACTGAGAAAAAAGGAAAGAAGAAATAAAGAAAAATGATGGCAAGTAATATTAAATAGGGGCTATTGTGTTTATACTATTAGTTGGAAGTCTTATTGTGATTTTACCCCTACTCCTTTATTGGTTATTAACGGTGTTAAATTATGATGAAGAAAGACAAAATACACTTATGATTTTATCCCTACTTTTCATATGTGTATTGATTTTACCCTTATTTTAATATAGTCATATATTAATCATTGTTTATGCAAAAAAGTGGTAAAATCTTAAACATTGATCAAAGAAGGGGTAAAATCTTAAGGGTATTTATGTCTTTTTCAATCATATTTAACACTGTTAGTACCCATAACGTAGTAAGGGTATACTTTGGTTTCGTTTCGAAAAAACAGGGGTAAAATCACAAAGCTTAATTTTAGAGAGTAAAATCACAACTAGACTTGCAACTAAAGGTATAAACACAATAAACTCTGTGCTAGTTGATATAGAGTACAGTTTTAGAGTACGACAAGTGCGGTAACACATGCTAGAAAGTGAAGAACTTTTATAGTGGTATGGAATTGGCCTCCTTCTAGTATTCCCATGACTGTCTTGGTTTTGCAGCTCAACCCTCACTACTGTTTTTAACTTCCGTTAGAATTGATCAGTAGATTTGGAGTTGTTTTTGTTATAGAAGTGTTTGTCAGTTTGTTTTTCCTCCCCCTCTCTTTTTGCAACGAGGCAGGGGACCAAACCAGTTGGATTCTGTTAATGCCTCCCGATCACAGCGTCGAGTCAGTTAGAACTCACGGACGTGATCATGAGGATTCCACTTTTTCTCTCCTTTTGACTCGTTGTTTTTTATCGCATGTTGAACCGGGATCAACATCAATCAACACAGAGTAGTGGCTCGTGTGAGGGAAGACAGATGGTCAAATCAACATGGAGCCAGGAGACCTGTGTCGAGGGCGTGTATTAGGTGCAAAGTGCTAGAATCACCTCTCTTCTCAATGAAGATTTTTCAATGTTTCGTCAAAAGAATATGCCATCTTTTCATGGGAAAACTAAATCAGTTTGTTCTTGGTATGATGTTAGTTTTAATGTTGTACAAATATCCTAGGGGAATACCAACAGGCAGGCACGAGTAACTGAATTAGAGTTGAAGACACTACAAGATCTGAATTTTGTCCTTTCCTTAGGACAATTACACTAAGAATCTCGCAACAGTCTTTTCTTTGAAATGATCTAGTCTAGGCGTCTCCTTATAAGCCAAAACTATTAGTATATTCATAGTTTATGACATATCTGTAGTTTGCAAGAAGTTTGAAGTAATAAAAGTTATGAGGTTAAAGTAATGTATTACGTTATACAACTTGGAAGAATCCCGGAAAAAAGTTGATCCTGAACTAGATTGGCCAGCAATGGTACGGAGAGATGGCAATGTCATTGCCATTTGGGACTTCGCTAGTTGATAGTTCAAAAGAAAATTAAGGAAACATAAGGATCTTTAATTAATTAGTGTCATGTGAGACTCGTAGTTAAAAAATACAAACAACTAAATTTGTCTATAATTTAAATTAAAAGTTTTTATTTTTTCCAACAATGGGTGTTAGTGTCCATTCTCATCTGACAAGTTAGTTTCATTAGACTCATCTTAAAAGGTGCAATGATCATTATTAGAGTTCATCCGCACCTCGTCCCCTCTGCAGGGATTAGCTCCGAAGGCGCCACGTGTCCAGCGGGGCCGGGGCCTCTCCTCTACTCAAAGGTGAGCTCCGGGCCCGCCACAAGGCCGGCGAAGCCTGACCTCGCCCCCTCCGCGGGGATGAGCTCCGAAGGCGCCACGTGTCTAGCAGGGCCGGAGCCTCCCCTCTTCTAAGAGGTGACCTCCGGGCCCGCCATGTGGCCGTCGGAGCCGGACCTCGCCCCCTTCACGGCCGTGAGCTCCGAAGGCGCCACGTGTCCAGCGGGGCCGGGGTCTCCCCTCTCCTCAGAGGTGAGCTCTAGACTCGCCATGTGGCCGGCGGAGTCGGACCTCACCCCCTCCGCGGGGGTGAGATCCGAAGGCGCCACGTGTCCAGTGGGGGCCGGGGCCTCCCCTCTCCTTAGAGGTGAGCTCCGGGCCCGCTACGTGGCCAGAAGAGGCGGACCTCATCCCCTCCGCGGGGGTGAGCTCCGAAGGCGCCACGTGTCCAGCGGAGTCGGGGCCTCCCCTCTCCTCAGAGGCGAGCTCCGGGCCTGCCACGTGGCCAGAAGAACCAGACCTCGCCCCCTCCGCGGGGGTGAGCTCCGAAGGCGCCACGTGTCCAGCAGGGCCGGGACCTCGCCTCTCCATAGAGGTGAGCTCCGGGCCCGCCACATGGCTGGCAGAGCCAAACCTCGCCCCCTCCTCGGGGGTGAGCTCCGAAGGCGCCACATGTCCAGCGGGGCCAGGACCTCCCCTTTCCTTAGAGGTGAGCTCCGGGCCTGCCACGTGGCTTGCAGAGCCGGACCTCACGCCCCTCCGCGGGGGTGAGCTCCGAAGGTGCCACGTGTCCAGCGGGGCCGGGGCCACCCCTCTCCTCAGAGGAGTGCTCCGGGCCCGCCACTTGGCCAGCAGAGCCGCGCTGCCCACCACGTCTCGGTAGGCAGCAAGAGTAAAGGCACGCCATGCCTTTATCGTACAAGACATTCAAGACCCGCACCTTCCCAAGATGCGGAGGCGCGGCGCACGCCTGTCAGGGGGCACTGTGACCAGTCACAGTCAAGACAGGTGCACCACGTCAGGAGCTGTAGACCAATAAACACAGCGACAAGACATGCCCTGCCGTCCCTGCCATCATCAACCGCTACGCCTAGCTTGCGGCATGGGCAGGGCGCGGCAGGACGACGACTAAGAAGCCCTCGCTAGAGATAACTACCAACATTTACTACAAGATATGGTAGATGGCAGGAAATCACCCCAGGGCCACCTGTCGGGCTCCGGGGCCCCCCTTTGTGAGCCGCCCGAGCCTTGGAGTATAAAAGGCTCGGGTAGGCAACGTTACAAAGGGTTCAGACTCCAGTTGGTTCAGATCCCTCAGCATTCGACCCCAGACATCTAGGGCAACTCAGCTCATCTCCAAGCTTAGAATTCCGGTTCTAACCGCCAAGCAATACATCGAGCAACACTGCTTCCGTGGAGGTAGGGTTTTATGCTCCGGTGGCCCAAACCACGTAAAAATCCTCGTGTCAATCATCCTCTTACATCCAACGTGCGACCTTCCGAGAGAACTAGCCCCTCCGAGAAAGAACCTCCACGGGCTGCTCTGAAGCAGGCCCGGGGAAAGTGTCGACGGCTACACTTCGATATTTGGCGCGCCAAGAAGGTGTGCTTTTCTCTCTTGCGACGGGTCTGCGCCAACGAAGATGACCAAGCTTCCTTTGGCGGCAATCTCTCCTTGCCCTCGTTCCTGGCGAGCAATGACCAGCGAGGATTATGTCTCGATGCACTTAGGGAGGAGTGTGTCGGGACAGGTTGGGAGCCCGCGTCAAGCTCCAACAACGCGGACTCCTACAACCTCAAGATCTACTGCGGCGCAGAGTGCTACTCAAGTGAGTGTGCTACCTGCAGCACGAGTGCTCCTGCACAATACACCTGTTGTGGACGCTCCCCAAGGGGCCACCCTGCAGTGGATCCACGACGTTGACCACCTCGTCGTCGCCGCCGTCAACCCTCCGCTGTGGCGGGGAAGACGCCCCGGTCAACCAGATGTGTCGCTGTCGCGCACGCCAACGGTTGACGGGCAGACGGCAGACTCCCGCTCTACCAGGCTCCCAACGGCGGACTTGAGGTCAGAGCTGGAGCGACCTCACTTGGGCAAGGATGCCCGCGTGACCATCGAGCGGTTGCGGGAAAAGCATCGCAACCACGAGGCCGACTACAGCATGTCGACGCCGTCAACTCAGCCTGGGCCACAGACGTTCGCCCACACCTGCCAAAGAAGTACGACGGAAGCGTCAACCCTGTAGAGTTCCTGCAGATCTACTCCACTGCCATCCTTGCGGCAGGAGGGGATGAGGCTGTCATGGCCAACTACTTCCCCCTCGCCTTGACCGGCCCGGCCTGGTCTTGGCTCATGAACCTCCCCCAGGGTTCCATAACCTCCTGGGGAGAGCTGTGCCGATAGTTCACGGCGAACTTTGGCAGCTCCTACACCCGTCCCGGCATGGAGCTGGACCTCCACGCCGTGCGACAACAACCTGGAGAATCCCTGCGCTCTTTCATCCAGCGGTTCTCCCAGGTGCGGCACACCATCCTACAACTCTAGAATGCATCAGTGGTGGTGGCATTCCGACAGGGTGTTAGGGACGAGAAGATGCTCGAGAAGTTGGCCACCAGGGAGGTGCGCGACGTCTCGGAGCTCTTCAGCCTAGCGGACAAGTGCGCCAGAGCAGCAGAAGGGCGCAACTGGCACTCTCCGCCAGCCTCTGAAGCAGGATGGCAGCCCGGAGCTAGCGCTGCCTCCCAAGGGAGCAGCAACAAGAATAAGAAGAAAGGCGGTGACAAGATCAAGCTGCCGGCCGGAGCTCCCGTTGCTGCAACTGCAGCACCGGCGGGGCTCGGGGGCCACGCCCCGACAAGAGGCCACGGCTGTCACCCGACGGTGGCAACCGTGGTGAGCCGTGCCCGGTACACAACACTAGGAGCCACACTGCTGGTGAGTGCCGGGAGATCAAGAAGCTCGTGGAGCGCTTCCGCGATGGAAAGCCGCCGCGCGCAGATGGTGCTTCCTTCGGGACAACGGCGACCAAGAGATGGGGTAACAGGAGCCCCAGCGCACCGTGAAGGCGGTCCGCAACCATGGGGACTCCAGCTCCGGTGAAGACGAGCATCAGAAGGCGCTCCACGTCATCTACGGAGGGTCCTCGGACCCCTCATCCTGGAACGCAGTCAAGACCCTGCGCCGGGCAGTGGCGTCGGTGGCTCCTACCCCAAGCGCAGCACCGCACCTCAAGTAGGTAGGGACCCCCATCAGCTTCGATGCCTCTGACTGCCCCAAGAACATGGCTGGGGCCGGACAGCTACCTCTCTTGGTAGCTCTAACCATCGCCAACGTGAAGATGTACCACGTACTGGTGGATGGCGGGGCCGGCTTTAACCTCATCAGCCGTGCAGCTTTCCAGAAGCTGCAGATTCCCATGGCCAAGCTCACCCCATCAAGCCCGTTCTCAGGGGTAGGGCCGGGACAAGTCGTCCCCTACGGGAACATCAGCCTTCCGGTGACCTTCGGAGCACCGGACAACTACCGGACATAATACGTTCTGTTCGACGTGGCGGAGGTCGACCTCCCCTTCAACGCCATCATCGGCAGGCCGGCCCTGTACCGGTTCATGGAGGTAGCCCACTACGGCTACCTGGTACTGAAGATGCCTACACCTACCGGTGTCCTCAGGATCCATGGAGACCGCACTGCCGCAGTGTCAGCCTTGGAGAAGCACCAAGCACTTGCGGCAGCCCGAGCACCAGCCCCTAGCAGTGCAGAACTGGGCCAGCTCCACCGGAGTGCATGCCACCGTGCCTCGGCCTCTGCACCCCGAGTGCAACCCTCCGACGAAGGCGACGTCCCCCTGAAGGCCGTCCAAGTCAGCGCCGAAGCTTCCCAGACCACCCGGATAGCCGGGGGCCTGGATAGCAAATAGGAAGGCGCGCTCATCACCTTCCTCTGGAACAACGTCGACGTGTTTGCATGGCAACTGTCACAGATGCCCAGGATCCCTAGTGAGGTGATCGGGCACCATCTGAATATCCCCCTCGATCCTCGGCCGGTCCAGCAGAAGCCCCGGAAGCAGTCCATCGAGCGACAGAACTTCATCCGTGAAGAGATCAAGAAGTTGCTCAATGCTGGCTTCATACGAGAGGTCCACCACCCCCGGTGGTTGGCCAATCCTGTTGTCGTCCCGAAGGCCGGTGGGAAGCTCCGGATGTGCATCGACTACACTAGTCTCAATAAGGCATGCCCAAAAGATCCATTCCCTATCCCTAGAATAGATCAAATTGTAGACTCTACATCAGGCTGTGATATGTTATGCTTCCTAGACGTCTACTCAGGTTTCCACCAAATACCGATGTCTAGAGAAGATAAAGAACACACTGCTTTTATAACAGTAGATGGCCTGTATTGTTATGTCTCCATGCCTTATGGTCTGAAAAATGCTCTCCCTACTTTTGTACGCGCTATGCATAAAACATTTGGAGAGCTAATCTGAGACTTAGTAGAAGTGTATGTCGATGACATCGTTGTCAAAGTCAGATAGAGCACATCCTTGTTAGGCAACCTAGCTCTAGTCTTTGACAAACTGTGCTCCACGCGCACTAAGCTAAACCAGGACAAATGTGTGTTCGGTGTCTCCTCTAGAAAGCTCCTTGGATTCCTGGTCTCACACCGAGGGATCGAGGCCAACCCAGAGAATCAAGGCCATCGAGCTGATGCGGCCCCCGGCTCGCATCAAGGATGTCCAGAAGCTCACTGGATGCCTAGCTGCGCTCAGTTGGTTCATACCTAGGCTAGCTGAGCGGGCTCTTCCCTTCTTCAAGCTCCTGCGCAAAGTCGGTCCATTTGTTTGGACCGAAGAAGCAGAACAAGCATTCAAGGAGTTGAAGCAACACCTGACGACGCTGCCCATCATGGTAGCCCCTGAGCCCAGTGAGCATCTACAACTCTACATCGCGGCGACGACAGAGGTGGTGAGCATGGTCCTAGTCACAGAGCGGCCGGACCCCTCGCCACTACAACCTGCTCCAGCAGCAGAAGTCAAGCACCAAGGTTGTCCGGACCCCATAGGGGGCCCCGACAACCAAGAGATCTCTGAGGCCCAGGCCCCAGAGACCACAGCCGACCTCCCGAAGGTCCGAGGTGACCTCCCGGAGGTCCGAGGCAACCTCCCGGAGGTCCAAGACGACCTCCTGGAGGTCCAAGATGACCTCCCAGAGATCCAAGACGACCTCCCGAAGGTCCAAGACAGCCTAGAAGTCTCCGGGTCCCAGCCCTCGGAGGTGGCCCCAGACCCAGATGACAGGAGGTCCCAAGGTCCGGTGCCGATGGAGGAAGATGTCTCGGGTCCCCCAATGAGGGTCCGGAACATCCAGAGGCCCGTCTACTACATCAGCAAAGTCCTCTACGATGCCAAGACTAGGTACCTGGAGGTACACAAACTGTTGTATGCAGTGCTCGTGCCGTCCAGGAAGCTCCGACACTACTTTCAAGCCCACCGGATCTCGGTGGTCACCTCCTACCCGCTGAGGACCATCCTCCATTGCCCCAACGTGAATGGAAACGTTGCCAAGTGGGCAGCGGAGCTGGCGGAGTTCGAGCTGGACTTCCTACCTTGTCATGCAGTCAAGAGGCAAGCACTGGCTGACTTCGTGACCAAGTGGATTCCATCACCAATCAACCCAGAGGGCTCTGAAGGCGGAGAACCGGAGCCCCGAGCACCGGTCTTCACCGAGCCTCACAGGATGCTCTACTTCGACGGCTCCTCGCGGAAGCAGGGGGCTGGAGCCGGCATACCGCTTCTCACGCCAACGGGGGAGCAATTCAAGTACATGGTGCACCTCAACTTCAAGGCAACCAACAACATGGTCGAGTATGAAGCTCTCATCTTCGGCCTGAAGACGGCGCTGTCCCTCGGCGTCCGCCAGTTGTTGGTCAAGGGCGACTCCCAGCTAATCATCAAGCAAGTCAAGGGTGAATGCTCCTGCAATGACCCACAATTAGCTGCCCTATCTGCTCCACGTGCAGATGCTGGAGAAAGACTTTGAAGCCTTGGACCTGTGTCATGTACCATGTGCCGACAACACCGTGGCTGATGACCTGTCAACGAAGGCCTCCACCGGAGCCCCGGTGCCCGAAGGAACCTTCGAAAGGACGTTGCCGCGACCCACAGCCCGGCCTGCTGAACGGGGCGAAGGGGGCGAGACCAGCACCTCGAAGCTGGCGGTCCCGATGGCCCTGCAACCATGGTGCCCGCCAAGGATCGTATGCGCCACTGGGAACTCTGTGCTACCTAGCGCCCAAGATCCAGAAGCTCAAGTCAGCCCCGATGCATGGATCATAGAGGTCCGGGACTACTTGAAAGACAACATCCTTCCTAATGAACATGTATCCACTGAACGGATTGTGCGGATGGCTAAGAGATACACGCTGGTAGAAGGGGATCTCTACCGGCGTGGCGCCAACGGCATCCTATTGCGGTGCATAACCCAGGAGGAAGGCTGCGACCTGCTCGAAGAGATCCACGGAGGCGAGTGTGGGAACCATGCATCAGCCCGCACGCTGATCGGTAAAGCCTTTCGGCATGGCTTCTACTGGCCGAAAGCCCTCCTGGACGCCGTCAAGCTGGTCAAGAGATGCAAGGCGTGCCAGTTCCATGCCGAGCAGATCCACACACCGGCGCAGACACTGCAGATGATCCCACCCTCGTGGCCGTTCGCAGTATGGGGTTTGGACACCCTGGGGCTCTTCCCCAGAGCCATCGGGGGATACTGATACCTCTACGTCGCCATCGACAAGTTCACCAAGTGGCCGGAAGCTGCAGCAGTCATCACCATCAACAAGCAATCCGCGGTCAAGTTCATCAAGTCGATCATCTGCAGGTTCGGGGTCCCGAACAGGATCATTACCGACAACGGGACCCAGTTCACCAGTGCAGCGTTCCAAGAGTACTGCGAAGACCTTGACATCCAGGTGTGCTATGCCTCCGTTGCTCATCCAAAGAGCAACGGGCAAGTCGAGAGGGCCAACGCCGAGATTCTTCGGGGCCTAATGATTCACACCTATGCCAGCTTGGAGAAGCATTGTGCCAAGTGGGTGGACGAGCTTCCGTGCGCACTGTGAGCTAGCCGGACATCCCAGAGCCGGGCCACAGGGGAAACACCCTTCTTCATGGTCTACGGGGCCGAAGCCGTGCTTCCCCCGGAGGTCACCATGGGGTCCCCCCGTGTCCGAGCTTACGATGATGTCGCGTAGGACCAGCTCCGGCATGAGGACATCGACCTCGTCGATGAGGCAAGATGGCAAGCAACGCTCCGCAACGCACGGTACCGGCAGGTCCTCCGGCGCTACCACCAGAGGTCCGTGCATGCTCGGGAGCTCATGGAAGGCGACCTGGTGCTGTGGCGCATACTTTCTCGAGAAGAGACCAACAAACTCTCCCCCAGCTGGGAAGGTCCTTTCCGAGTCACGAAAGTTTGCCGCCCCGGGTGCGTGCGCCTTGCTACCGGGGACGGGGACCCGCTCCCAAACCCTTGGAACATAGAACACCTCCATAAGTTCTATCTTTAGAGCAATGGTAGGACAGGTTTTTTCTTCTTTCTGTAATAGATCCCATAGAGTCCAGGAACAGCGCTCGGAGCAACTAAGCCCTAGGGGGTGGTCCAGGACTACGTTCAGCTTAGCCTGGTTCCGTACCATAAGCGCGTAGGCCCTGCCCCCCTTCACAATGGGGTGGGTCGTTGCCTCCATGTACAGCCTGCTTTCCTCCTATGGATGTATATGAATGAAAAGAAACCTGTCCTACCACGCTCTCTTATGTGTTCATTTAGATTACGCATTAATTTTTATGATCACATCCCCGTGGTCAAAGACAATTTACTCTTATAGTATACTCGGTTCTCCTTTCCCACTCTCATCACTAGTCGGCATTTGCCATCCTGCCAAAGGCGGCTGTTAGGTACTGTAATGCCAGTTGGTCTCCTCCAGGAAAAACCTACGCCAGACCAGGGGGTCCAGGGTGTGCAGCCTGCTTTGCCTGGTTCCGTACCCAAAGCGTGCTCACTCTGCCTTCCGGGAGGTCCACGGTGTGCAGCCTGCCTTGCCTGCTTCCGTACCCAAAGCGTGTGCACTCTACCTCCCCAGCGCTACGGTCTAGTACTAGGGGCTGGACGGTTGCACCCTGACCTAGGAGGGACACGACCTCCGGTGCCGGGTGCAATGAATTGCCCAAGTCCCGTATACCGGCCAAGGATTGTAAGCCAAATAAGACTAAGAGACAGGGAAGGGAGAGCCCATGAGCAGAATTACTGTTTCCTTACTTGTGTGCAGGATCTCCTGAGAGGCCTCCTAGACCCCCGGTGCCAGAGCTCCAATACCGGTGTTCTCCGGGCGGTCAGGGGGGCCCTGGCCTTAGCTCCCCCGCAGGAATGTGGTAGGTGTGCCCAATGCATTGGCCACACCTACCAGGTGGCCACTACGGGGAATGCAAAAGGGAAAGCCGGAGAGCGGTATTAAAGTCCCAAGACTTCAATACCGCCGGGTCCCTTTGGTCCTTATGAGAGCAAGGACCCAAGGGAGGTGTCTGTACTAAGAAGCTTCAAGATCGGTGGAGACCTCCCGGGGACCTTATAGAGCTAAGGGCTTAGGCAGGGCAAGCCAAGAAAAAAGCACAGTCACACAACACAACAAGTATATTCATTGAAAGCTCCATGAGCTGATCTACAAACAGAAGACAAAATACAAAAGCCCTCCAGCTACAAGGGCGAGCACCTAGGAGTCCCCGGGCCCCCGCTGAAACCGAGACGCGACGAGGGTGGTGACATCTCCAACTCCGGCCATGGAGACCTCCTCCTGCTCGGCGATGGGGCCCCGCACCACTGGCTCCAGGGAGATGGAGGAGTCCCATCTCCGGAAGCACATCAGCATGTGCGTGGCGACCTCCTTCGCCAAGCTCCTCCCCCTCGACCTCGATGTCGTTGGCGATCACGGCTTCCAGCCTCCCCAGCTTGGTGCCGACGGACTCAAGTGCCGGAAGCGCCTGGGCCACCTCTTGCGCCGCTGCCCCCGTCCTCACGGGGCTGAAGCCAAGAGGCACCAGAGCAGACTCCGCCTGTCCAATGAAGCCCCAGACTCACTGGGCCTCAATGGTCCTCGAAGCTCGGAGCTGCTCCACCACCTGACAAGCTGCCAGCAGGGCGCCAGGTCCTTCCTCGGTGAACCTCCCCTCCTTGGCCGCCAGGTCATCCTCCCGGGGCTGGAGGTCCCGGGCGAGCCTCTCCAACTCCGACGCCCGGAAGTCGACAGCAAGCTCCTGGTTCAGCACCGTCTGGCGGTCCAGGGCGACCTGCTCCTCCCTTTCGACCAAGGCAGCCTCCGGGAGTTCCAGCTCTCCGTCTCTAGCCTTCAGGTCGCCTTCTCCCGCCTCCAGCTGATCAGCGGCCTCCTTCTCCTTGACCGCCACGGCGCGCTCCCGCTCTGCGACGGCACTCTCGCACCGCACCAGCCGCAACCGCATCTCCTCGTTGACGGTGTAGCGGTCCTGGACACTGTCATAGGCCTCACGGGCCTCCTGCATGATCCTCCGGGTCTTGGAGTCCAGGCGGTCGACGGCTTTCTTCTGCACATCGAGGAGCTCCTCCTCAGCATCGAGTCTCGCCCTCTTGGCGTCGAGCTCCTCCTCGACCTCCCTGGTCCGCAGCTTCAAGAGCCGCCCCCAGCCGTGGAGGCAGTCCCTCTCATCTGCCAAGGCGTCCCACTCACACTCGAGCACAGCCTGAACCTGCCGGACGCTGGACTGGGCCAGCTCCATGGCGTCCGACAGGGACAGTAGAGCAGCAGAAGCCGAAGCTGAGCCGCGAACCTCCTCCATGGCGTCGTCATCCGACGGAGGAGACGCCGGCGCCGCAACCTCTGGGGGAGCAACGACGATGCGCTGATCAGGAGAAGACGGCGCTGAGGCAGGGCAGGTCCCGATCCGCTCCTGATCATCGCCCACCTGAGGACCCGCATCAGATTCTCCTGCACCAGCACCCAAAGGCTGGTCGCCGCCGGCCTGCTCCGATGAGTCTTCACCAGAAGCCAGCTCCCGAGCTGGCGAAGGAGGAGGAGCAGGCGCCGCCACCGTCGCAGAAGCCGGTCCTGCCAGGCCAGAAGAAGAAGCGACCTGGACTCGCACGGGGGCTGGTGAAGCTGCCGCGGCGTCCGGACGCTGCGGCACTTGGCTCCTACCAGCCGAAGTTGGCTGGGGAACTGACGCGTCCCGGCAGCCGACGAGTCCCTACAAGCACGGGGAACACTCAAGACAAGAACAGAAGAAGAGCTAGAGTACTCAAGTACTTAGTCCCAGTAAATACAACTTACCGAGGGACACGGACATTCCAGCGGGCATGAAGCCCTGGCTTCCGAGCCGGGGCAGGGCTGCCAGAGCCTGCCGTCGCCGCTGGGGCCTGCGCTGAAGGCGCCTGGATTGGCAGAACAGGGGGTGCACCCGGAGCCCCCCCCCCCCCCCCCCGGAGATGCAGCAGCGGAGCTCCCGCCGGCAGCACCTCTGGTGCTGCTCGCCGCGCCGCCCCTAAAGCACCTGAAGGCCGGGGTGCCTGCGCCCCCGACTGAGTCCCGGATGCGCTCCCTCCGGCACTGCTGCTTGCCGAGCCTGCAGCCGGGACACTCGATGACCGGGGCACCTGAGCCCCTGGCTCAGCCCCAGACACCGCAGCACCGGCGTCCCTCCTCGGAGCTCCACCTGTGGAAGGAGTGTGGGATGCCCGGGGCTCCTCCGACCGCCGCTGTCCGAGGGGAGTCCCGTCGGCACGGAAGACCCGATGCCTCTTTGGGTCGCCGCCTGATGAGCCCACGCCACCTGATGAATGGCGTGGGGGCACTCCGGCCCCCTGACGCGGCGCGAATGACGCCCTCGGTGGAGACAGGGAGCGCTTCCTCTTCGGCAAACTGAGCACCTCTGTCCGTGTGTCAGGTGATGATGAAGATGCCATCTTGTTGTCGCGTCTTCTCGCCCTACTTGGGCGGCTTCGTGCCGTTGGACGGTACTGTACCGCTGTCATGCCTTGCTGTCCTGTCTTGTCACCGTAATGGTGAACTGGCAGAGGACAGAGGTGTGCATAGTGCACCATGCTTCTGGAGAAGGCGAGAGCCTTGAATGCACAGCCTGACAGCACACTTCCACCATAATTTCATCGACCCACGGCCCATGACGGATCGTGGGGCACGTGGCGGTTTTAGAACTCTTATCGACGGGTTTAGAGCCAGGAGACGCGTTGCAGCTCCGGACCTTACCTCGGCGTGGAGGCTCGGGCTGGAGCCCAGGGCACGTGTCAGCTCTGGAGCTCTCCTCAGCAGGGAGGAGGCTTTGAGCTAGCAGACATGTGGCAGCTCCGGACCTCACCTCAACGGTGAGGCTCGGACTGGAGCCCAGGTCACGTGTCAGCTCCGGAGCTGTCCTCAACAGGGAGGAGGCTCTGAGCCAGGAGACACGTGGCAGCTCCAGACCTCACCTCATCGAGGAGGCTCAAACCGGAGTCCAGGGCACGTGCCAGCTCCGGAGCTTTCCTCAGCACGAAGGAGGCTCAGATCCAGAAGTCTCGCCGAGGGAGGTGATGTTCACCATGGTGGTGAAGCTTGGTCGCCTAGAGAGTGTGAAAAGCCCCCTACCTGGCGCACCAAATGTCAAAGTGTTGCAACGACACTTTCCCGGTCTGCTACTGGAGCAGCCCGCGGAGGTTCTTTGATTGGATGGGCTTGACGTCCCAAGAGCGATCAAGCATGAAGGAGGAGGTGAACACCAGGATTTACGTGGTTCTGGCCGCCGGAGTGTAAAATCCTACATCCACGGGGGTGATTGTTGTATTGCTTGCGTGTGTGTGTGTGTGTTGGCAGGGATGGGAATCGGAACCGAATGTCCCGCTGTCGGGTGGACACCCCGGTCCTTTTATAGTCCAAGGACGGGGTGGTTACAATGTGGCCCAGGGCCCGACAGGCAGCCCCGAGGCTGTTTGAACCCTATACACGATCGAGGATCTTTACAGCTATGTATAGAGCAGTTGGCAGAGGAGTTAAGTCCAGCTGTCTAGCACACTGAGCGCCTTTAACTGGGCAGCAGGTGATGATAAAGACGTCATCTCGTCGCCGCGTCCTCTCGCTCTGCTGGGCGGCACTGTGCCGTTGGGCAGCACTGTGCCACTGTCATGCGTAGCCGTCCTATCTTGTCACCGTATTGGTGAACGGGCGAAGGACGGAGGCGTGCGTCGTGCACCATGGGTCTGAGGAAGGAGTGAGCCTTGAATGTAAGGCCTTACAACGCACTCCGTTCTTGACTTCTTCGACCCACAGCCCACGACGGATCGTGAGACACGTGGTGGCTCTGGAGCCCTCCTCTGCAGGGAGGAGGTTTAGAGCCCCGATACACGTGGCAGCACCGGACCTCACCTCAGCGGGGAGGCTTGGTGCGGGGCCAAGGGCACATATCTGCTCCGGAGCCCGCCTCAGCAGGTAGGAGGTTTGAAGCCCGGATACACGTGACAGCTCCGGACCTCACCTCAGCGAGGAGGCATGGTCCGGGCCCAAGGTCACGTGTTTGCTCTGGAGCCCTCCTCAACAAGGAGGAGGTTCGGAGCCCGGATACACGCAGCAGCTCCGGACCTCACCCCAGCATGGAGGCTTGTGTCCGGGGCCAAGGGCACGTGTCTGCTCCGGAGCCCCACTAAGCAGAGAGAAGGTTTGGAGCCCGAATACACATGCAAGATCCGCACCTCACCTCAGCAAGGAGTCTTGGTCCGGGGCCAAGGGCACGTGTCTGCTCCGAAGCCCTCCTCAGCAGGGGGAGGTTCGGAGGCCGGATACATGTGGCAGATCCAGACCTCACCTCAGCGGTGAGGCTTGGTCTGGGGCCAAAAGCATGTGTCTGCTCTGAAGCCTTCAGCAAGGAGGAAGTTCGGAGCTCGGATACACGTGGCGGCTCCGGACCTCACCTCAGTGGAGAGTCTTGGTCCGGGACCAAGGACACGTTTCTGCTCCGGATCCCTCCTCAGCGGGGAGGAGGCTCGAAGCCCGGATACACGTGTCAGCTCTGGACCTCACCTCAGCGTGGAGGCTTGGTCCGGGGCCAAGGGCACACATCTGCTCTAGAGCCTAGGCACACGTGACAGCCCTGCTGCCGACCCCGAGGCCAAGGACTCGTGGCCGCGCCAGCGCATGCCTCAGCAGGGAGGCGGGGTCTTGGCTACCTTCAACCCTCCATGCGAGGGTACCTGGTCTGCAGGGTACTGATAACTATCATGATCAAAAAAGGAGTGAGGTTAACTTTGCCATAGGAGATTGGGTTTTGGTGAAGTTACAACATAGAAATGCAGATGGGATTACAGCAGATAAAGCATCTAAACTTCGACCAAAATGTTATGGGCCCTTTCAGATTTTGGAGTGTATAGGCCAGGTGTCATATCATCTGAAATTACCTCCAAAAGCAAGAATTCATGATGTGTTTCATATATCCGTATTAAAAAAGTATGAAGCAGCACCGCCTAGTACCACAGCACCATTACCAGATTTTTTCCTTGGGAAGGTTTTTCCATCACCTCGAAAGATACTAAGGGCCTGACTGAACAGAGAGAATTTGGAAGTACTAGTTCAGTGGGAAGGCAGGACGGCAACTGAGACAACGTGGGAATCACTTACTGAGTTCAAGGATAAGTATCCCAGGTTTCAGCTTGAGGACAAGTTGTTTGTCACGGAAGGGGAAATGTTATATACTCTTTTTATGGACGCCAATATAAAAGACACCAAAAGAATTAGAGATAAGATGCGGGAGAGATAAGGTTAGGAAATAAATTATTTAGATTATGATTCTGTCTAACAGAATCAGTTCTTACTAAATAAATTGGCCCTTGTTCTATAAAGGTGGCCAGATTAGTTTGTATTAGGTAATAGGGAAATAAGACTCCTTATGTGGGGGTTTCTCTTGTCGCCCTGGCTTGTTCATCTTCTTCCATCTCAGGCGGCACCGCCGCCCTCCCGTCCCGGTATCCTCTTCGCTTAAACTTCTAGCATATCTGCCATATGTAGAGATAACTTCTAGCATGATGCAAAATTGTTCACCCTACAACCATCGACCATGAGCAAAAAATATAAATATAATGCTCTTAAATTTTAGCAAGTGTCGTGAACTTCTCCAGTCCGCCTAGTTGTCCCCCCAAGTTTACAGCATTGAAAACTCTACAAAAAGTGAGTTCATAAAAACACAAAATATAAATGCCTTACCAGAGAAAGGAATGATATAGAAGAACTGGCATACTTTAAGTTTATTATTTTGCATTTTGTGACACCCTGCCAATTCTCATCACAGGGATCTCCAGCACTCGCATTCATCCGGGCTGATTTGGGGATCCAAGAGCCACATTAAGTACAATAATAGCAGCGACTACATACACAAGTACAGGGAAGCAAAACATAAATAACAAAACAAATGCTTCGCTTATAATATGAAACCACTGTCAAATCAATGTTATACATTACGATGTCACATCATTTAAACAAGATGTAGCACTGCAATTAATCTCACACTAATAATCAATGGAGATGATCAGCTAGATTATCCCCACAAACTACCAGACTTATTCATCATACTGCAATTCATCCCACACTAGTAATCAATGTTTATTACAGTTCCAGTACTAGGAAACATAATAAGCATTAAAGAATTCCTTGTAGATAATGCAGAATGTACACAAGCAATAACCTGACAGAAAACCGGCTCTGATACCATGATTGTTGCAGTTCCGGTGTTTAGGGCATCAAAATAGCTCCTGTTCTTGATGCAGAATAGGAATAACAGCTCAGCCTGTGAGTTGCCAACTTCTCCTGTGAAGAACAAACAGTACAGAGTTGCTGCACTTTGGTGGAGAAGACCGCCTGAGTCTTCCTGATCTGTGCGTACAGAACAGAACAGAACAGAGCAGTTCTTGTTCTGATCTAGACGTGCACAACAGAGAGCAAAGAGAGAAGTAGCAGCCCTGTTCTGGTAGATGTGCAGAACAGAGGAACAGAGAGACTTGATGGCTGTTGCTGTTGGTTGATGTGAGGAGCAAAAACGCACAGAAGCAGAACAGGAAGAACTCAGGGTGTTCTGTAGCGACTCTGTTCAGAACAGAGGAAAGACAGACGCCTAGTTCCTAGAGGCAGCAGCTAGGGTTGGTGGAGTAATTTCTGAATTATTTATCTCTCTAAAACTGGGGTGTCTGGCTTTTTTATATGGCCCCCCTTACAAGAGTACTGATCTATTACAACTCAATCTTTTAATCTATCTCTAATTCTATCTCTAAGAAGACTAAACTCAGATTTCTTCTAGAAGGGGGACTCGGCCTGGGCCAGGGCAGACCAGCCCACACAGCCCAGTTCTTGCCGCCCTGGGCCAGGGGCAGATCAGCCCACATTCTCCTCCTGATCCTGACACTGGCCCACGTCTAGGATCACGATCCTTCTTCTCATCTCCATGAACTTCTGTCTTCCAAGGGCCTTGGTCAAGATGTCCGCCATCTGGTCTTGAGTGGAGATTGGCTCAAGCACAATAGTACCGCTGTCCACACACTCCCGTATGTAGTGGTACTTGACATCGATGTGCTTGCTTCTGTCATGGTGTACCGGGTTCTTGCTCAAGTCTATAGCTGAATTGTTATCAACCCGCAGCACCGGCGCCTTCAAATTTTCAGCTAAGTCCTCCATCAGTCGTCCCATCCATACACCCTGACATGCCCCTTGAGCTGCTGCGATATATTCTGCTTCACATGAGGACAAGGCCACCACTTTCTGCTTGCAGGACTGCCATGAAACGGGGTTGTTTTCAAGACAAAACAGCACCCCGCTTGTGCTCTTGCGGTCCTCCACGTCTCCTGCATAGTCACTATCCGAGTACCCAATAAGCTCCATGTCTCCTCCTCTTGCATAGAAGACTCCATAGTTGATTGTACCCGCTATGTAGCGTACAATGCGTTTGACTGCAGCAAAGTAATCCTCCTTGGGCTCCTCCAGAAACCGACTCACGTACCCGACCGTGTAGGCAAGATAGGGACGTGTGTTCACCAAGTATCACAGTCCTCCCACCAAGCTCCTATAGTCCGTTGCATGCACAAACAGACTATCACTTGTCTTGTAAACCTTGAGGCCTTGCTCCATGGGGAATGCACAGGGGTTGCATCCTTCCAGACCAGCTTTAGAGACAAGTTTGGAAGTGTAGGCCACCTGCCTAACGCTTATCCGTGCATCAGCTTAACGCACCTCCAGGCCAAGATAATATGACAAGAGACCCACGTCGCTCATCTTGAACCTCTTCATCATCTCCCCCATGAACTTCTTGAGGTCGCCTACTCCTGTGATCACAAGATCGTCGACGTACACGACGATGATGAGCTTCTCATCTTCAACTTTACAGAAATAGATCTCGTGCTTGCTCGTACTCTTCTGGAGACCAAGCGATAGCAAACTATTGTTGAGCTTGGCATTCCAGGCCCTGGCGCCTGACGAAGTCCATATAAAGCCTTCTTGAGCCTATACACCTTGTGTTTGGCTCCGTCGATGATGAAGCCAGCGGGTTGGGAGACGTACACCTCCTCCATCAAGTCGCCATTCAGGAAGGCGCTCTTCACGTCCATGTGGTGTACCTCCCACCCCTTGTGCGCAGCAACTGCATGGAGCAAGCGAACAGATTCGATACGAGCTACAGGAGCAAATACCTCGTCAAAATCTATTTCTTGTCGTTGGACATAGCCTTTTGCCACCAATCGAGCCTTGTGCTTCACCACCTTCCCATGCTCGTCCTTCTTCACCTAGAACACCCATTTGAGGCCAATGGGCTTGTGTCTTGCAGGAAGATCAACAAGTTGCCAAGTCTTGTTTTCTTCTATGGACTCCATCTCCTCGAGCATGGCCCGTCTACAGCACGGGTGTTCCTCAGCATCGGCGAAGGACGTGGGCTCCTCCACGGTGGTGAACATGAGCTCCCCTCCTCCAAGCTTGGTGGGCGCTCAGCCCGACTAGGAGGGGTGAGGGTTCCAAGCACGTTGCACATCGTGCGGAACCATAGTTTCACGCCGTCCTCGTAGTAGACGTCGACGATGTTGCTGCCAGGGTCCGACAGCGGTGTGGCGAAGCAGATGGGCCGTGGAGGATTCCGGGGCGTGACGAAGGTGCTGGAATCTTCAAGTCCGGAACCCTCGCTGTTGCTGACCCCCGTGCACGACTGTCTCAGCCCTGTTCTGCGCTGGACAGTCCCTGCCGGAGCCTTTGGGCTGACGCCGTGGGTGCTGGACCCTCAACAGCAGGTCTGGAGGCTGGTGCAGGAACTCCTAGGGTCTGGACAGACCCTTCTATGCACCTCCTGGGCACTGCTGGGGTGCTGTTCGGCCCATCCGGACCCTGCAGCACCTCTCCGGGTGCTAGAACAGCAGGTCCAGCAGGTGCTGGACCTAAGGAGTCAACGTGGAAGGTAGTGTAGTCCTCTTCTCCTGCTCCTTCTTCCCAGTCCCACTTGGCCACCTCGTCGAATATCACGTCACGTGATATGTGTGTGCACCCATCAGCCGGATTATACATCCGATAGCCCTTCGTCCCTGCAGCATAGCCAAGAAAAATCATCGGAGTACTCCGGTCTTCCAACTTGTTCAGGTGGAGGCGCGTGTTCTTGACATGCCCCACACCCAAAAGCATTAAAGAATTCCTTGTAGATAATGCAGAATGTAGACAAGCAATAACCGTGCAGAAAATGATCCTTTAACCAGTGTTGCAATTCCGGTGTTTAGGGCACCAAAATAGCTCCTGTTCTTGATGCAGAATAGGAATAACAGATCAGCCTGTGAGTTGCCAACTTCTCCTGTGAAGAACAAACAGTACAGAGTTGCTGCACTTTGGTGGAGAAGACCGCCTGAGTCTTCCTGATCTATGCATACAAAACAGAACAGAACAGAGCAGTTCTGATTCTGATCTAGACGTGCACAACAGAGAAGAGAGAGAAGTAGCAGCCCTGTTCTGGTAGATGTGCAGAACAGAGGAACAAGAGACTTGATGGCTGTTGCTGTTGGTTGACGTGAGGAGCAAAAGCGCACAGGAGCAGAATAGGAAGAACTCAGGGAGTTGTAGCGGCTCTGTTTAGAACAGAGGAAAGACAGACGCCTAATTCCTAGAGGCGGCGGCTAGGGTTGGTGGAGTAATTTCTGAATTATTGATCTCTCTAAAACTGGGGTGTTTGGCTTCTTTATATAGCCCCCCTTACAAGAGTACTGATTTATTACAACTCAATCTTTTAGTCTATCTCTAATTCTATCTCTAAGAAGACTAAACTCAGATTTCTTCTAGAAGGGGGACCAGGCCTGGGACAGGGCAGACCAGCCCACGCGGCCCAGTTCTGGCCGCCCTGGGCCAGGGGCAGATCAGCCCACAAACAGCAGGTAGCAGCCTCACCTCACCCAAAGCCCTTCATGACGAACAACAAGCACTGAAATTCCAAGCAGCTTTACCTCAACAAGGGATGAATCAAGCTATAAGATATATAAAACCGAAATGTTAGAAACCAGGCAAGATCCAGAAACAGAAAAAATACCACAAAAATACAAAGCAGCTCAGAATAAAATGAACTAAGGAACAATAGTCACACGAGCGAATCAGCAACAAGGAGAAAATCAATGGGATAAAAAAAAGATTGACAAGGAAAGGAAAAAGATGGTAGACATCCCAGCAGATCCTCCATCAGCAAGATCAAATAAAAAAGAGGAATCAGGCATGACCCAAAGGAGAATGACAGGGACTGCTAAAGGGCGTCTATAGAAAATGAGTGCACCCATCAATAGAAATCCATGGTAACTGGCGTCTATAGAAAATGAGTGCACCCATCAATAGACATGCCTGCTAACGGGTGTCTATAGAAAATCAGCTTTCTGTTTTTCGTGGGTTACGTGTTTTTACAATGGACTGTTATTGTTTAAATTGTGGGTCGTCATTGTAACACTGAGCTGAAAAAAGCAAGCATTTGTTACACCGGACAGACCCCAAAATAATATTTATAACAAAAAGACAAGAAACCAGAATAATACTTAAACAAAAAGAAAAAACACTAAAAACAGGTCCTTCAAGACGCAAAATCAGACAAGTAAATACAAACACAATGCTAAACAAAAATTGTTGAACATAATGAAGTTTCTTTTACAATTTGTTACAAAAATGTAAAAAATTTGTCTGTGTCAGTTTACGAGAATGGAATATGTTAGAGATAATCCCATTTTTCTAGATTAATTAAAGTTAGAAATAGAGTCCAAATCTATCTCAATTTAGAGTAGGAGTCTAGATAGTATTATATTAGGACTCTATTGTGATTTGGGGCTATCTATAAAACCACCTAATTGATAAAAAAAAAGAATAGAGGAGATAATTCAATAAAATTGGAGACTAATTACTCTCGGGTTAATAACAATTGGTATCTAGAGCTAGGGTTTCATATCCTGCCCCTAGGAGGACGTTCTCCTGGGCGTGGCCATAGCGGATTAAGGCTTGTGGACCAGATTCGTGTGACTGGTGGCGTGGTTCTGGGAAGGATCAGGCTGAGCAGCAGTTGGATCAAGCGTACCTCAGCAGATCCAGTGAAGAGGAAGCGGATTATCTCCCTCCCGAGGCGATCGAGTTGTCAACCTAAGCGGGCACGTAAGTCCTTGCTGTGCGACTGGTCGTGCGTCGGGCCGAGGGGCTGATGATGCCGGAGCAGGAAGCCAAGGGCGCGATGGACGCAGCCGATGAGGTGGAAGACCGAGCATGCAGGCACGAGGACGTGCGGACGTGCGGGTGTGTCGACACAGGGCATGCGTGCAGAAGAGCTACATCCGTGTGGGCTCGCGCCTGCTAAGTGGAGCGGCAACCACGCGAGGCTGGAGGGACCGACGGCTCAAGCTTCGGCACTGACAGAGAAGAACGGTGTTGAAGGCGTGAGCGCTCTCCTGCTAAGCAGGATGGCTGGCGGCTGGTGGTGACTTAAGGTTTTGTGCGGCACTCGATTCAAAGAGGCGGCAGCCGCTGATGTTCAAGGAGAAGGCGGTGGCTAAGCACAGGAGAGGCAGAGGCTATTAGGGTTTGGAAGTAACCCGGTCCAGTGCAGAAGCCGAATACCGCGCTGTTGCCAATGGTGTCGCCGAGGTGTGCTGGCTCTGCCAGCTACTGCAGGAGCTCCACAACCCCCTCACTCGTAGCACATTGGTCTACTGCGACAACGTCAGCGCCGTCTACCTCTCCTCAAACCCGGTTCAGCACCAGCGGACCAAACATTTGAAGATCGATCTACACTTCGTCCACGACCTGGTGGCCATGAGGGAGATACGCGTCCTTCATGTGTCGACGACATCCCAGTTCGCCGACATCTTCACCAAAGGCCTACCATCCTTCATCTTCAACGACTTTAGGTCTAGTCTCAACATCCGCATTTGCTAGAGTTGGGACTGCGGGGAGGGGGTGTTAGAATATTATGCATTTAGGTCTCATTAGTGTTGTCATTAGATCTCTTTACTGCTGTTATTAGGGGTCATTAGTGCTGTCATTAGAGGCTGTCATTAGACCTCATTACTGCTGTGATTACAGCCATGAGTGTTGTGATTACAGCCAGCGCATTGGGATGCAAGACTGCTGCCTACCCCCTCCTCCATCATATCAATCCATCCCATTCTTCGGCAGCACACCTTCTATAACTTCTATCGCTATGGTTGAGGATTTGGGGATTTCTTTACATGCTTTATTAGCGATAGGAGTGGCAAACACTATGCAGCTGGCAGTACATATAGATAATCAAATAGTGAGAGCATTGGTAGATTCATGCTCCACTCATTACTTTATAAGTGAGATTTTGGCTCAATTTGACAATAACTTTATAAGTGGGGTTTTGGCTGATGGAGGCGCCCAATGCCCCAGACAAGAGTTGTGCCTGGGACTCGGCCCGACAGATCAGGGTATATAAACCTATCCTCACCCCATCCCCTAACCATAATCATTTTTCCCTCACCTTCCCTCTCCTCTCCATCTGCGGCAGTCAACGGCAACAGCGAGGAGGCGGCGACAGCGGTAGAGTCAGGGGCTAGCCGTCTGGCCAGGCGAGTCGACCGGCAATGGCGGCGACACCTGGCAAACCCTGCTCAAAGTATAACTCCTCAGCTTGCATATGCAATTTAACTGCTTGGCTTCACCATGTAAGTGCAGTCCATGCAAGATCTAAATCGTGCGCTACCAAACTTATAAAAATGTACATGCAAAAACGGTGATTTGATTAACAGGGGTTAAACAAGAGTGGACTGTTTTGACCAGCCCCTAAAATAAAATGACTTGCATTGGTCCCCGTGCACTAGATCCATAAAATACAAACAAGGTAATAATCCTTTGATGCTAACTATCTACTGTGAGAAATGCCCATGCATGTGCAAAACTGTGGATCTGCTTGATAAAGCACAAAAAGGGAGGGAGAAAAATAACCAAAGAAAATTCATGGGCATCTAGAGCGAACCTTTTTTTGTAGTCTGCATAATGAGTTTTTTCACCAAATTCTTTATGCTGATAGGTGGATAAAACATTACAAAAAAATTATAATATGTGCATGAACCTTCTTCTTTGTACAAAAAATGTTAAATGGCATGCAATCAGTGAAGCAGAAATTTCTTATCACATAACTTAAAAAACTAGAATACTCAAGATATTGACCAAAAGTAAAAAAGTGGTATTTGTATGCCTCCCAGCCTCACATCAAATAAATTAAAGAATGTGCATAGGCAGAGGTAACAACACACTAAGTTGAACATGATGAGTCAATCCAAGCACAAGAAATCCGCCAAACCCCCCACTTCCACAACAAATTTGAAATATCCTAAACATACCAAACTACCCTGATTCATCCCGACCAGAACACTTAACACTGAGGGTCAAAATAGGCGTTCAGATTATATTGCTGGACTTACATGGAGTATAGCAATAGCATGGCACGGAGTAAAGAAAGGGGGTGCAGAAATTCAAACAGAACAGGTGCAGTAACTTGTCCAATTACATAGATCCTAAAGTGTTCATTCTCTGACGTTTTGTTGTTGAAAACTCAACGATCGACATGGGCAACAACAACTACTGGAGTACAGAAAAGTCCAGAGCAAACGCGAGACACCGGCAAATGCA
The DNA here is from genome assembly GCA_030760725.1 of Neostapfia colusana. Classification (NCBI taxonomy): domain Eukaryota; kingdom Viridiplantae; phylum Streptophyta; class Magnoliopsida; order Poales; family Poaceae; genus Neostapfia; species Neostapfia colusana. Next base: position 44,220,969 of record JASWHV010000011.1, on the reverse strand, counting down.
AAACAATGTGGTGCCACACACATGAAATGTTTTCACTTATATCCAATACAAATACAGCTTAAACGTACGTGACAGACCATAATTTTGTTCTGTAGCCAATACATTCACAAAGTTAATCTCATTCCAGTTACAAATGCATAGTCATACAAATCATTGTTGACAACTAGCGTAACAGAGATACAACTAACAAATCTTTTCTATGATCTATACATTCACAAGGTTCATATGATTGCTTGTTTTACAACTAACATAATCCTTGCAAATATTAAAATTATCTCAGCTGCTAGAATTATAAAATGTTGCATTCTTTCTATGCCTTGAACACTAACAGGTTACAAAGAGAAAGATGCAACTAAGCTTATAAAATTTACAGTTGAAAAAGAAAGAGGCACCCTCTACACCTATTTTTATATTTTAAAGGTACAGTTGAAGTCATAGGTGTTAAGACTCATAAATTTTATAATGCTTCTACTGCAGTTGCATATAATAATAATCTATGCAATTCCCATATGCTTGCACTGACTTTTTTTATGTTAATCGTAATTCTTTTCTCTGTGAGATGTAGCTCAATTATTTCACAAAGCATTTTGAAACCAAACAACCACTAATAAAAAATTGCTTGCATATATAACATAATTATGCTCACAGAATAAAACATAATATACACTTTACATGCATAAACAAAATGCATTTCCACTAACAAAATAACAAACAATGAACATTTTTTTCTATTGTATGACAATTGACAAGAATGAATTCTTCATTACCTATCTTATGAAAACATAGTCACTGGTAACTAATAACACATATAACATCTAGAAACTTGCAGTACATCTATAAACTTGCAGCATTCATTTACACAAGTGAATGTAAGAAAAAAATTCACTTACACATAGAAACAATTAATTTTTCCTATATAAGTTTTATTATGTACTCAAAATCACATTATTACATAACAATTGAATATGCAGTTATAAGATCACATTATGAAAATTGCATAAACCAATTTATGTAATTTTCTAGTTAGATAAATGCATTTTTCAATATATGCATTGATCAACTTAAAGTAAATGGAAGAATAGAAATACTTGTTATAGAGCGACATCATATCTGCCATATGTAGAGATAACTTCTAGCATGATATAAAATTGTTCACCCGTTTGTACAACCATCGACCATGAGCAAAAAAATATAAGAAATATCCTCTTAAATTTTAGGAAGTTTCCTGAACTTCTCCAGGCCGCCTAGTTATCCACCTGAATTTACAGCATTGAAAACTCTACAAAAAGTGAGTTGATAAAAACACAAACTATAGAAGCCTTACCAGAGATAGGAATAATATAAAGAACAGACATACATTAAGCATATTCTTGTGCCTATACATGTGATGCGCTGCCAATTCTCACCACACGGATCTCCGGGCTGATTTGATGGTCCAAGAGCCACATTAAGTCCATTTATAGCTGCAACTAAATGCAGAAGTACAGGGAAACAAGACTTGGATAACAAAATGAATGCTTCGCTTAAAATATGAAACCACTGTCAAATCAAAGTTATACAATACCCAGTCACAGCATTAAAACAGAATGTAGCATTGTACTAAAACAGATATTGAATACAATAAATTGCAACACAAGTAGTCATCTTATTATTTGGCATTTACACTAAGAACTCAATCTGTCTTAATGAATCTCAATTACTGAGACTGTAAGCAGAACTAAGATTAAGTTTTCACTCTGCCACAAGTAATCTCATCAATTATCCATTTGTTTCTCCTGCATTCTTTTAGCATACCTTGAATCCAGTACGAGCAATCGTGCTCTTCTGCCATTGCAATTAAAATTGATGAGAAGTAGATGATCTATAAAGCTCTCGTCACCAAATCCCTCCACAAACACAATATAGCAAGAATGACGAGAAGACTACTATAGTATGACAAGAAAATACATTATCTGACACTAAATTATTACATAAGTGGTTGAAATGGAACGAATCTGTTACAGACATTTAGAAAAGTAACAGTTTAGAGTTAGCTACAAAAGAAACTTCCGGAGAATACTAATAAAACCGTGACTCAAATGAATAATTTAGCACAAGAACCATTTGGGCATGTCGGATTATACTGCCAACGTTTTCATCAGAGTATCCATGGAGGTGCGATAGAAAATCCAAATCTATGTGATACTAAGTAGCCCTACACATTATTTAAGCAGTTCCTAGTGCACTATCAATGGAGTACTAAAAAATTAAGTACATCGATGCATTTAAATGCCAAAGTGAATCATAAATTTTCAGTAACTTGTTCTATAACCAAAAGCATTGCATCTCATGGCCCCTAATTGCTTCACCATTATAGGGCAAACCAACAGTTAGTTCATATCTATTTTTTTGCATAACCTAATAACCAGTTAGCCAACAACCATTGGAGATTACAGAATCGTTCAGCAATGATCACAATATCCCTCAATTTTATATGTAGAAGAGCATACCATCATGACTATGAGATCATATAATTGACTTCTAGTGAGTTTATTTGCTCAAAGCTGCCTGCGATTAAATCTCCATTGTTACTTCAATAATCAATGTAGCAACTGTGCCTAATTTGGTAGACATGTTCCCACTCAATGAATGCAATACCTACTTATATGCTTGCAGCACCAAGTTGCACTGCATATAAAACAAGTAAACGTTACTATTTTCAAAAGTCCAGTAAAACAATTTAGAATTATTATGAACATACAAACACATATACATATCAATACAGAGGATCATCTCGTTAATCGCCACAAACTACTAGACTTATTCTTCATACTATAATTAATCCCACACTAATAATTAATGTTATTACAGTTCCAGTAATAGGAAACATAATAAGCATTAAAGAATTACTAGTAGATGTTGTATAACGTACACAAGCAATAACCTGACAAAACATGATCAAAACAAAGAAAGAAACAATAGTCACACAGGGCATCAGTAATAAGTGGAAAATCAATGGGGAAAAAAGATTAGCAAGTGAAAATTCTGAGACAGCTGTAATCCCAGCAGATCCTCCATCGGCAAGAGAAAAAAGAGGAACTACCAAAAGCAGAATGACAGGATCTAAGGCGATAAGCATAACAAATCTAACAATTTCAGATTGACCACCGTGCTAGCAAAATCTTAATCAAGATAGAGTAAAGGGCATACCCAGTGCTGAAAGCTCCCACACGTTGTGGGGTCTGAGGAAAGAGAATTTCTAGGCAGTCTTCCCGTTGCTTATTTTGCAAGGAGGCTGATTCGAACCCAGAACCTCCAGGACATAGGTTCGACTCAGTTCCTAGTGCACTATCAATGGAGTACAAAAAAATTAAGTACATCGATGCATTTAAATGCCAAAGTAAATCATAAATTTTCAGTAACTTATCCTATAACCAAAAGCATTGCATCTCATGGCCCCTAAATTACTTCACCATTATAGGGCAAACCAACAGTTAGTTCATATCTATTTTTGCATAACCTAATAACCAGTTAGCCAACAACCATTGGAGATTCTACCATCACAACAAAATCGTTCAGCGATGATCACAATACCCCTCAATTTTGTATGTAGAAGAGCATACCATCATGACTGTGAGATCATCTAATTGACCTCTAGTCAGTTTATTTGCTCAAAGCTGCCTGCAATTAAATCTCCATTGTTGCTCCAATAATCACTAGCAACTGTGCCTAATTTGGTAGACATGTCCCACTCAATGAATGTAATACCTACTTATATGCTTGCAGCACCAAGTTGCACTGCATATAAAACAAGTAAATGTTACTATTTTTCAAAAGTCTAGTAAAACAATTTAGAATTAGTATGAACATACAAACACATATACATATCAATACAGAGAGTCATCTCGTTAATCTCCACAAACTACTAGACTTATTCTTCGTACTACAATTAATCCCACACTAATAATTAATGTTATTACAGTTCCAGTAATAGGAAACATAATAAGCATTAAAGAATTACTAGTGGACGTTGTATAACGTACACAAGCAATGACCTGACAAAACATGATCAAAACAAAGAAAGAAACAATAGTCACACAGGGCATCAGTAATAAGGGGAAAATCAATGGAAAATAGATTAGCAAGTAAAAAGTTAGAATATAAAAGAGACAGCTGTAATCCCAGCAGATCCTCCATCGGCAAGAGAAAAAAGAGGAACTACCCGAAGCAGAATGACAGGATCTAAATGAGCAGCGAGTTAACCAGATTGACCACCGCGCCAGCAAAATCTTAATCAAGATAGAGCAAAGGGCATACCCAGTGCTGAAAGCTCCCACACGTTGTGGGGTATAAGGAAGGGAATTTATAGGTAGCCTTCCTCTTGCTTATTTTACAAGGAGGCTGATTCGAACCCCGGACCTCTAGGACACAAGTGGAGAGACTCTACCACTACGGCTGGCCTGCCCTTCTTAATCAAGATGGAGCAACAAGAAGCAAATCAAACCAAAATTAGCATGGCCCTAAATCATATCAAAGAGAGGGGGTAAAATAAGAAACCAACAACAAAGAACTCTGTGCACCCAAAATCAAGAAATAACAAGTGACGAACAAGCAACTCGAATATAGAAAAATGGGGGGCGATCACCATGAGAAGGGAAGATCTAGCCGAACGAAAGAAACGAGAGAAGGACCTGTTATTTGGCATTGGTTGCCGGCTTAAATCATCCTCTTTCTTCTTCCTCTCGAAATTCTTGGCCACCTGATATTTGGTGTCGGTTGCTGGCGTTCGCATCGGGTGCTACACGCGCACGCGGCGGTGTACACGCGCGTCGTGGAGGAACAGACACAGGAGCGGCGTGGCGGCATACATGCATAGCGACCACGTGCGCGTGGGCTCCTGCACGTTGAGCAGCCCGTGGCATCATGCGCTGTGGGTGGATGTGCGCTGCAGCGTGCGGTGAAGCGGGGTGACCCGGCGTGCGCGCGTCCGAGGCAGTGGTGGCAGAGGCGGCGCTCCTCCCATTGGATTTTCCCCGCGTCCAAATCAAGGGAGTGTGTGACTGGCGCAGCGAGCGTGGTGGCCGTGGGCGGCGGGCGCGGAGGCCGGGCGCGGCTAGTGCAGATGCCTAGTGCGGTGGGGGCGGTGGCCTGGCGTGGCGAACATAGAGGGTGTGGCCGGCGAGGGTAGAGAACGGGAGCGGAGGCGGCTGGTGGGCGCGGAGGAAGAATGTAGAAGTGTGGAAGATAAAAAGAAAATAAAAAAGTAAAGAAGCAATAAAAGGAATGGAAAACAGAGAGAGAAGAAGAAGAAAATCTAAGTCAAAGGCAACAAATATAAGAAAAATAGAGGGGAAAAGGAAATAAAATAGAAGGAAAAAACTGAGTAAAAAAGGAAAGAAGAAATAAAGAAAAAAATGACAAGTAATATTAAATAGGGGTTATTGTGTTTATACTATTAGTTGGAAGTCTAATTGTGATTTTACCCCTACTCCGTTATTGGTTATTAACGGTGTTAAATTATGATGAAGAAAGACAAAATGCACTTATGATTTTATCCCTACTTTTCATATGTGTATTGATTTTACCCCTATTTTAATATAGTCATATATTAATCTTGTTTATGCAAAATAGTGGTAAAATCTTAAACACAGATCAAAGAAGGGGTAAAATCTTAAGAGTATTTATGTCTTTTTCAATCATATTTAACACTGTTAATACCCATAACGTAGTAAGGGTATACTTTGGTTTCGTTTCGAAAAAACAGGGGTAAATCACAAAGCTTAATTTTGGAGAGTAAAATCACAATTAGACTTGCAACTAAGGGTATAAACACAAGAAACCCTGTGATAGTTGATATAGAGTACAGTTTTAGCGTACGACAAGTGTGGTAACACATGTTAGAAAGTGAATAACTTTTATAGTGGTATGGAATCGGCCTTCTTCTAGTATTCCCATGACTATCTTGGTTTTGCAGCTCAACCCTTACTACTGTTTTTACACTTCCTTTAGAATTGATCAGTAGATTTGGAGTTTTTTTCTTCCCCCTCTCTTTTTGCAACGAGGCAGGGGACCAAACAAGTTGGATTCTGTTAACACCTCCAGATCACAGCGTCGAGTCAGTTAGAACTCACGGACGTGATCATAAGGATTCCGCTTTTTCTCTCCTTTTGACTCGTTGTTTTTTATCGCATGTTGAACCGGGATCAACATCAATCAACACAGAGTAGTGGCTCGTGTGAGGGACGACAGATGGTCAAGTCACCATGGAGCTAGGAGACCTGTGTCGAGGGCGTGTATTAGGTGCAAAGTGCTAGAATATCCTCTCTTCTCAATGAAGATTTTTCAATGTTTCGTCAAAAGAATATGCCATCTTTTTCTGGGAAAACTAATTCAGTTTGTTCTAGGTATGATGTTAGTTTTAATGTTGTACAAATATCCTAGGGGAATACCAACAGGCAGGCACGAGTAACTGAATTAGAGTTGAAGACACTACAAGATCTGAATTTTGTCCTTTCCTTAGGACAATTACACTAAGAATCTCGCAAACAGTCTTTTCTTTGAAATGATCTAGTCTAGGCGTCTCCTTATAAGCCAAAACCATTAGTATATTCATAGCCACTTATGTTTCATTCGCATTTTTCTGTTTATGACATATCTGTAGTTTGCAAGAAGTTTTAAGTAATAAAAGTTATGAGGTTAAAGTAATGTATTACGTTAGACAACTTGGAAGAAACCCGGAAAAAAAGTTGATCCTGAACTCGATTGGCCAGCAATGGTACGGAGAGATGGCAATGTCATAGCCATTTGGGACTTCGCTAGTTGATACTTCAAAATAAAATTAAGGAAACATAAGGATCTTTAATTAGTTAGTGTCATGTGAGACTCGTAGTTGAAAAATACATTCAACTAAATTTGTCTATAATTTAAATTAAAAGTTTTTATTTTTTCCAACAATGGGTGTTAGTGTCCATTCTCATCTGACAAGTTAGTTTCATTAGACTCATCTTAAAAGGTACAATGATCGTTATTAGAGTTCATCCGCACCTTTAAGATAGTTTCACTAGTATCATCTAACAATTTAGTTTCAATTGATTCGCCTTAAAAGGAGTGAATGATAGGAGTGGGGGTTCGTTCTTGTCAGAGTGTGTGAGCTGTGACACTCCTTCCAGCCTGCTACGGAAGAAGCCCGCGAGGTTCTTTGATTGGAGGGGGCTTGGCGCCCTCACGCGATCGGGCTCGAGGGAGCGGATGAGCATCGAGATTTACGTGGTTCGGTCTGCCCGAGCGTAAAACCCTACTTCCACGGGAGTGCTTGTTGTATTGTTTGCTTGTATGTGCGTGAGAGTGTGCAGTGTTGCGAATGTGGAACCCTTTCTTGGGTGGTCACCTCAGTCCTTTTATAGTCCAAGGCCGGGGTGGTTACAATGTGGCTTGGGGCCTGACAGGTGGCCTTGAAGCTACGCGGACCCTATACATGATCTAGGGTTTTGAACTTTGAGTAGAGTAGCCGGAGAGGGAGTTAAGTCCCGCCACCTAGGACGTTGAGCGCCCCTGTCCGTGTGTCAGGTGATGATGAAGAAGTCGTCTTGTTGTCGCGTTTTCTCGCCCTACTTGGGTGGCTTCGTGCTGTTGGGAGGTACTGTACTGCTGTCACGCCTTGTCGTCCTGTCTTGTCACCATAATGTCGAACGGGCAGAGGATAGAGGTGTGCATTGTGCGCCATGCTTCTGGAGAAGGCGAGAGCCTTGAATGCACAGCCTGATAGTGCACTTCCACCTTAACTTTGTCGACCCACAGTCCACGATGGATCGTGGGGCACGTGGCGGCTTCAGAGCTCTTATCGACGGGTTTGGAGCCAGGAGACACGTGGCAGCTCCGGGCCTTACCTCGGCGGGGAGGCTCGGGCCGGAGCCAAGGGCATGTGTCAGCTATGGAGCTCTCCTTAGCAGGGAGGAGGCACTGAGACAGCAGACACGTGGCAGCTCCGGACCTCACCTCAACGGTGAGGCTCGGACTGGAGCCCAGGTCACGTGTCAGCTCCGGATCTGTCCTCAACAGGGAGGAGGCTCTGGGCCAGGAGACACGTGACAGCTCCGGACCTCACCTCAGCGAGGAGGCTCAGACCGGAGCCCAGGGCACATGTCAGCTCCGGAGCTTTCCTCAGCACGGAGGAGGCTCAGAGCCAAAAGACACGTGGCAGCTCCGGACCTCACCTCGGCAGGGAGGCTCGGGCCAGAGCCCAGGGCATGTGTCAGCCCCGGAGCTGTCCTCAGCAGGGAGGAGGCTCTAAGCCAGGAGACACGTGGATGCTCCGGACCTCACCTCAGCGGGTACGCTCCGACCGGAGCCCAGGGCACGTGTTAGCTCCAGAGAACCTCCTTAGCAGGGAGAGAGTTTTGAGCCTAGATACACGTGGCAGCTCCGGACCTCACCTCAGCGGGGAGGCTCGGACTGGAGCACAGGGCACGCGTCGGCTCTGGAACTCAAGCACACTGGGCCAAGGAAATGTGGCTACACTGGGGCCCGCCTCAGCAGGGAGGCAGGGCCCAGGCTGTCTTTTATCCTCTACGCGGGGGTACTGGTCTACCGCTGTAACTCCCTCAAATTCATTTCCATTCATTGCATACACTTTTCATGTAGAGAAGCATTGTAAAAGAACTAGAAATGTAGAAAGAAGCAAAGAAATGGTTAGAAGAACCATAGAAATGGAGAAAGAACCATTGAAATGGAGGAAGGAACCATAGAAATGGAGAAAGAACCATAGAAATGGAGGAAGGAACCATAGAAATGGAGGAAAAACCATAGAAATGGAGAAGCGAATATAGAAATGGAGAATGGGGCATAGAAATGGAGAAGGGCAATGTAGAAATGGAGAATGGGACATAGAAATGGAGAGGGGAATGTAGAAATGGAGAATGGGACATAGAAATGGAGAGGGGAATGTAGAAATGGAGAATGGGACATAGAAATGGAGAGGAGAATTGAAAAGATAGCTGAAATGAGTCATTCCCAAATTTCCCCCAAAATTTCTAAATTCCCCAATTCCCAAAAAGAGGAATTTCCCCACATTTTGGGGATAAAATCCCCAAGGCTGCCGCACCACAAGAGATAAGTTTGTTAAGATCCAAAAAATTAAATAGGACTCTTATTTGAGCTCCAATTGTAGTAGGACTCCTCTTTTTCCCCCCTTATAAATATAGCCTCCACTCCCTTTGCTGACCCCTCTCTCTTTTGGTCGTCCCCCCTGCTGCCAAGCCTCCTTTCTTGCTGCCAAGTCGCCAAGTCCCCCCCCCTGCCGGAATTTGGCCGCCGTCGAGCCCCTTCACGCCTCGCCATCGCCGGAAAAGAAGTCGACGATCTGTCCTGCCCTAATCTTCCATAGAAAAATTCACCGCTGCTGCCATTACTAGGAGGAAGGCCCTGCCACCAAAAGGAGTGAGGTAGGTCTTCATTACCCATCTTACAACGTCGCCGCTGTTTGTACGCACCCGTTTTCTTCGCCCCCTTCGAGCAGAAACTTTTACGTGTGGACAGATCGTGTTTTGATCGGTTTTTGATGGTGGAATTGATCTAGATCTTGAGTAAAGATCATTACCACGTCCACACTTGATACCTACACCCTTGTTCATCATAAAACCCCATGAAAGCCCGTTAAAACATGCAAGAACCCATACGAATTTGTTTAATAAAACAGCACCATAGGATTTGCATTCATCTACCCCATTGCATCTTGAGTAAAGTTTGTGCATGATGTTTGATTGCTGTAAATTTTGTATGTGCGTGGTCGTGAGTAGAAGGACATGCTGAAGAAGCCATTTACGAGGATCTACAGCACCAAGACTTCGAGACGCTCGAACCGCAAGAACCACGGGAGCAAGGCAAGTGCCCCTTGACCATATTGATCCCATATTTTGAAACTGTTTTGTTTGCGAAAACTCGTACGCTTGAGTCAACTGGATGGGACACCCTTTTATAGGAGTTTACTAGTTTTGTTAACCATCCTTGTCGCCGGGAGAGTTGATGAGTCGGGTATGGTCGCTTTTCCTTTTTGCTTCGCTTAATTCACGGGATACGGGAAGCTGAAATAAAACATGTCTAGCTACTGCACTCATATGAATAATGATGATGAGATCTTGATGATGTTAATGGGAATGGAATCGGAGAGATCTAGGCAAGCATGGTTCGTGAATGCTGCTGGATGATATGGTGGTACATGCTGTAGATCTAAGGACCGGTTCATGCGAGAATATGCCAGGAATACAGTGCCACCACAAGGCCAAGTATGGGTGTGGCTTAGCTGACTAATTAGGTGTGTTGCTAGCTTGTTATGGACCATGGATGGCGCCGGGATTGGGAGTCGAGGAGGACTGCCCTAGGAACTGCATGGCACAAGAGGGGGCCCGTGGGTGGGAGAATGGTGATTCGAGCCTGCCGGTGAAACCTCAGTGAGTCCATACATCTAGTAGCCCCCTTTGTAAAGGCTATTTTGTGATCTATAGGCCAAACACCGACGGTTGTGTACTAGTATAATGGAGGTTCTGCAGTCGCCAATGGGTGACGAAATCACGAACTTGTGGGTAAAGTGGTGCCACCTCTGCAGAGTGTAAAACTATCATGATAGCTGTGCTTCCGGTCACAAGCACCTGGCCAACTTCCATGATTAGAGGGAAAACATGGGATGGTTATTCGGTATGGTTATGGTATGGTCATTGGGATGGATTTTGGGACTGTTTTGAGTCATGAAAATGAATTTGGTTTTGGATATATGAATATGAGATGGTTATGAATATCTATGAGTATGAGATGAACTTGAGAACAAGTAATGGCTGGTTGAGACTTGATAAATGGCGAATTATGATAAGAGAATGTTGCTGAATTACTTGGTTATGATGGGATTAAACTCACCTAGAAATAGTTGCTGTTCTATCATGTTTGTGAAATAAAATCTGCTTGCTGCAATGAGCCTTTTTATTCCATACCTTGTTGAAAGCTACATGTCATACTTTTCCCGCACTTCCTGAGTACGACATGTACTCACCCTTGCATTAACACATAAACATCAGCTACAAGAGATGAGTACTTCGAGGACCACGTGGAGTACTAGGCGTGCGAACTACCGTCAACATGCCTGTGGAGTTGAAGATTGGAGCCTGCTATTTAGTTATTTCCGCTATCGTTTAGAGACTTACGCTGCAAGAATAAGTCAGAGATTCATGAGTGAGACTTTAAGTCATTGTAATAAAGTACTTAAACACTATTTATTCATGGTTATATTCTGAATTCAGTTTATGGATTATATGTGTATGGGTGATGAACATCCTGGGCACACATATGCATTCACTTGGTTCTATTTTCGGAACCGGTTGTCACAACAGGGTACCGACAGGTTGATTATGGATGGTTAATGATGATGGAAATAGATGGATATGAATTATGTTGGAACTTATGAGTTGGATATTTATAATTTTGGTTATTCAGGATTGACCTCATTTAGTAATTATTTGTTTCATTTATAACTTTGTAAACTAAAATCTGCTTTGTGCAATAAGTCATTTATGTCATCCTTGTATTTGACCGCATGTCATATATTTCCACACTTACTGAGTACGACAAGTAGTGACTCAAATACAATAGAAACTTGGGAGAATTCTGGTGAAGACTACGTGGAGTACTAGGCATGTGTATTCCCACCGTCAATTGCCTGTGGATTGGAGGTGCCTACGCTAGTTATTTCCGCTGATATAGTAACAAAGACTCATTTATAATCTATTGAACTATTGTAATAAAGGTACTTATTTATTCGTGGTATGGTTATGATGTCATGATGTACTTGTGAAATGGTATCCTGTGCACACATACGGTATACCTAGTTTGTTTATAAAACCGGGGTGTGACATATAGCAAGTTAGTTTCACTAGTTTCATCTTAAAAGGTGGGACAATGGATGTCGACATTCTTTTGCATCTATAACATCCTTACTTTCACTTTTTATCAAAACATCAACTCAAGTAGAGACCAACATCTAAATACTAGGGAAAAAGCTAAAAATGTGCTCTTGCATCATGCATAACATTCATTCTCATTGAACAAACACTCAGGGCTGAGAATCGTACTACAAAGAACCATTAAACTACATAAGAAAGTAATAGAAGCCAGAAATGGGAGAAGTAGGGAATGGAGACAAAATTAACCGTTTCTCCCGTTTCCTCTCACGCTTAGTTGAAACGAAGATCCTAACCCTAGAATCTAAATTCAAGTAGGATCTCAAACCTTTTCCTCTCTTTTCTCTCAAAACTCAGCTGAACAAAGGAAGCCATCCCCAGATCCGAATTTGAGTAGGATTACTCCATTTCTCCCTCTACTTTTCATTCTTCCTCGACCGAGTTGAAGTTCCTAACCCCCAAAACCATGCATAAGTCATTTCCCCCCCATTTTCTCTCATGAACTTGGCTGAAAAAAGTCCACAGTCTCAAATTCGAACTGAACAAGGATTAGTCCATTTCTCCGATTCCTTATCACTTTCCCACGCCCAAGTTAAAGTTCCACACTCACAAAATCGTGCTCAACTAGAATTCACACAAATTTCCACTTTTTCCTCTCATGGCTGAACCCCACCATTCCGCCTCCTCTCACTTCTCTCTTTCACTCCATGCGCATGCAACAAAGGGCCAAACCTGGGCTCAACTCCCCACCCAAATGCGCCCAAAGGTCCAATAGAATCCAAATACAACTCCACCCAGGTCAGCCCAACCCCTGTTATATACAACCCCCCCCCCCCCCCCCCCCGCATTGTTGGTGCGTCTCAGCGGTGATCACCGAAACACAAATGAAACGTGTGGTTTCTGAGGTAAAACGGAGTGGGTTCTCACTTTCGTGAAGAATGACCGGATATTTTACTCGAAAAGTATCAAAATGCTACAAACTATCTAAGAAACTACGAAGAACTAAGAAAAAGTAAAGATATGAAAGTTTGATCGTGGATTTTTCTTCGTGTTTCATCTCACCAGATGATTGCCTTTATATAGCCCGATACATCTTGAAGATCGTAGTTTATCTCAACCATTCTCTAATTCAAACTCTAACTATTCTATCTCTAACTTTATCTCTAAAGCACGTACAAATGAATTTGTCGTGCCCACGACTTCTAGAACGTATTTTACAACGACACATACGAATGTTAAGTGATACTTTATTCGAGTCAGCCCGAAATATCCTAAGTCTTCCTTCGTATACATTTATCTTGCGGTTTTGGCCTTTTATCTTGCTGCCGCAAGGTAATTCTGGCTCCCGGCTGACTCTTCCTCCCGAACATCCGTATCTTGGATTTTTGAGGTAAAACTGCTTCTCGCAAGGTGAACTTCGGGTTCCGATTGACTCTTCTACTCGGATGCCTGCACCTTGGATTTTAGAGGTAAAACTGCTTCTCGTACATCATTTTTTGGCGTTTTTCACCTGCAAAACTTGTTGCCAATTTGCATATTCAACACATGCCACCTGTTTTTAGGCAAACATAGTGTGCCAAAAAACATCTTTTTAGGAATGATTCATCAAATAAATTGGTTGTTTTACCTTGTAACCTCTAGATAAATCATCAGTCTTACCATACACTCGGGTAAAATTTCTTTAAGTACCTTCCATTGATAGTTTTACCCAAGTTCTCTCCTTACAAGGTCTCCATGAAGTATGTGTTTCCTAGAACAATACCCACGATCTTGAATGGCCCTTCTCAGCTCCATGACCACTTCCTAAACTTTTTATCTCTGGTTCCTAAGGTCAAAATAGTTTTCCACACTAAGTCTCCAATTTGAAACAATTTCTCCCTGAACTCTTTTGTTGTACATCTTGGTCGCCCTGAGCTTTTCCTTCTTGATTTCTCTCAAAGCTTACAGTCGGCTTTCGGATACTTCATCTATCTTATCCATCATCAACTCTTGATACTCCACAGCTAAAAGGTTGTTCTGTTGGGCTACTCGACAAGCTTGCAACTTGATCTCAACCAGCAGAACAGCTTCCTGCCCACAAAAGTTCGAAAGGGGTTACATTGGTGGACCCATGCTTGAAAATTCTGTGAGCCCATAATGCCTCGCTCAAAGTCTCATGCCACCTCCTTGGGTTATCCCTTATCTTTTTCTTGATAAACTTGATCAAGATCTTGTTGCTAGCTTCGGCTTGTCCATTGGTTTGACAATAATACGGTGAAGATTTCAACAGTTTTATCTTGAAAGACTCGACAAACTCTCTAAATTGATAAGATAAGAATGCTCCTCCTTGATCTGTGGTTAGAGTTTTTGGAACGCCGAATCTATGAATGATATGCTCTAAGACAAAATTGATTACCTCTTTGTATATATTGCTCATTAATGGGACCTCTGTCCACTTGGTGAAGTAGTCCGTTGCAACCAACACAAAGTAATGTTTCTTTGAAGATAAAGGGTGTATCTCACCAATGAAATCCAGACCCCATCCTCTGAATGGCCACAACATTACAATGGGATGCAACATGCAAGCCGGGGCCAACTGGATATCTCCAAATCCTTGGCAAGCCTCACATCCTTTGTAGTACTTGAAACAATCTCCTTGCATGGTTGGCCAATAAAACTCTGCTCTTTTGAGCATCCACTTCATCTTGTGGGCTGATTGATGTGTACCGCAAAGTCCCTAGTGCACCTCACCCATGGCATGTATTGATTGATTTTGGCGTTCTACAACGCTGTTCTGCTGAGAAGTGTAAGGAGCAGAGATTTTCCTTTGGACACCCTCTCTGGCGCAGTATTCGGCAAACTCCTTTGCCGTGAACTCACCGTCGTTGTCCGTCGCAACACTCGCAACGGACGCCCCGCCTCCAGCTCCATAGATGCCTTCACTTTCTTGATTGTGTCTGCTGCGTCTCCCTTGGCAGAAATCAATTTGATCCACATGTAGTGTGTGGCATCATCGAAGAGTAGGAGGAAGTAAAGATGATCGCCCGGTATCGCCGGTGTGACTGGCCCACAGAAGTCTCCATGGACCAAATCAAGTGGAGTCTCAGCCCTGAATCTTGACTGCGTCTAGAACGGAGCTGGTCGGTGCTTGGTGATGACGCAGATGTCACATACGCCGTTCTTCTCGATCTTTGGCATGCCCATCAACATTCCTCTCCTGCTCAGTTGGTGCAATGCGTCGTAGACCATGTGGCTGAAGCGCACATGTCAGCACTCTCCGTCTTCCTGGTGTTGAGCACCAAGACTCATGCCTTGTGTGACACTGGCGTGCAGCACATACAACCGGTTCTCGCCGCGCTTGATTCTGGCAACGAGGCGTTTACGCTGACTCCAGATGCGGTGTACGCCTTTCTCGATCAGCACCTTACTCCCGTTCTGGTCCAATTGCCCGAGAGAGGTGATGTTGTTCTTGAGATCGAGAATGTAGAAGCCGATGGCGAGCTTGATCGTCTCCCCTGTCTTTCCCCGTGAAGGCGACGACTCCTCGACCACGAATCTGAACAAGTGACTGAAAGTTCATCTAGGCTAATTCCCTGTCGGTTTTGGTGATTAATGACAACACTTAAGGGACTAATGATCTTTGCAAGTGTGAGTACAGGTGATTAGTAAATTTAAGAAGATGGATACACTCAAAAAGGAAAAGAGGAGAAAAGGCAAATGCACAAGAAGAATAGAATTTAGGGTTTTCATTTCTTTTGTGTTGAGTTTAGCATTTGAGCATGAGTGTGATCATAGAGTAAAGTGCTGAGAATCATCTAAGAGCTCAGTCCGAGTTTAGGTTGAGTGGAGTGAAGATTTGGGATAAGCCCTGAGAATATGGCCAGACATGTCCAGGCTGGGGGCCGGACTAGTCCGGCACATCGGACTGATCCGATGTAGAACGGAACAAGTGGTTCTGTGTAAGTTCGGACTTGTCTGGGGTGGAAGGCCGAACTAGTCCGAAGTATCGGACTAATCCGATATAGAACTGTAACACCCCAAAATCCTGTTAAGAAGGGAATTTAAAATTTTTTGGACGTATTGCATGTGTTGCAAAAATTCAAATTCAAACTGGAATTCAAATTAAACTCAAAACAGAAATGAAAAAGAAAAAGAAAAAGAAAAAAAACCTTCCCGGCCAGTGGGCCGAAACCCACCAGCCGGCCCACCCAACCCCCGCGCCAGCCCGCAGCCGCGCGCCCCCTCTCGCAGACAGGCGGGACCCACCTGTCATCCCCGAGCTCCCGATCGCGCCGACCCCGGACTGTTCCCCCGCGCGCGCGCGCGATCGTAACCGACCGGAAAACCGCGCGTTCCCAGCCGACTCCCGGTCCCAGAAGACTCCAGCTCGATCTAAACCAACCCGCCGCCCTCCCCCGTCTATAAAAACCCCGGCATCGTCCCGTTTTTCCCCCACGATCCGCCGTTTTTCTCTCCGGTGAGAACCCGGGTTTCTCCGGCAAATTCTGCTCGATCTTCGCTCGGGATTTCTGATCTAACTCGCTGGTCTTGATCCACCGCCTCCGGAGAACCACGCAGGTGCAGAAAACTCGGTGGTTTGCGGCTCAAACACAGCGCAGACGAGTCTCGCCGTGAATTCACCTCGGACCTCGTCGCCGACCGCCTTCCAGGACCTCCGAGCTCAAGAAAACCCCTGAGGTGAGATCCCCGACCTCTCCTCTACCGATCTATGTCATAAAATCACGGTTTTAAGAAGAATTGAAGAAGATCCGAAACTCTCCGGCGAGATCGCCGCCTCCCGCTGCCGTGCGCCGCCGGGCAGCGCCGCCCGCACTTTCAGAGCGACGTGGCCGCTTGTGCGCCGTCTATTTTAAATCGCACGGTAGAATTTAAATCCCCGCGTACCGGTTCGACGTTATACTCTCAGCCGTCTGTTTTAAATCGGACGGTCCACGTCAGTCCCGCGTTATAAAGGCTGGGATTCTTACGTGCTACCCCCTGGGGTTCTCGGAAAATACGAGCTAGCCCCGAAAACTTCTGATCTAGCCTCTGGAACTTTAGAAAATCATGTAAATTCATTTAAAAATTAGTTTTAGCCCCTGGACTTAATAAAAATTAGGAAAAACCCCTCTGTTATGTGTAATTAGACCCCAGGAAATTCTTAAAATAATATAATAGGCCTTGTAGTGGGGTGAGTTTACCTTTTTAACCCTATGTGATATTAAATTTAGGAATTTGAATATATGTTTAGTATTTAAAATTTAAAAGATGGGACAAACACATTGTAAATTCAAATTAAAAACTTTCTTAGTATTTGGAAAACTTTGGAGTGAGATAAAAATAGATTTTTGGCTGAAATGAATCTGTTTAATTGATTATTCACATTTATTAGTAATAGGGACACATTTTTAAGTAGAGAATAATTCTGAAAATTGGTAAAATAAATGTAAAATAGTTCACATCAGAAGAGAAGTTCAAAAATATATTATTTAATATTTTAGACCCAAAACCTATTCTAGTTAGATGAGGTGTCTTACTATTTTCATAATAAAGTGAACATTTAGGCATAGGAAATAACTCTGAAAATATAGCAAGCTCGGTATAAATAACTAGAAAATGATAAATGAAGTTTCCAAAATCCAAAGAATTCAGTTTAGGGTTGGTAGAAGGTCTGAAGACACATATGGAGTAGGAAAATACCTTTCATGCATACTTGGTAGCTAAAATGTGTATCAATTAAATATAAGGGATTTATTTAAATTAGAAATTCATATATAGTATGCCAACATAAATATGAATACAAAAGTAGAAATCATATGCACATGTTTAAAAGTGCATGTAAGCCAAAATCATCACACATAGAGTAACCACAAAACATGGAAATGAGAATGGCTTTCATAAATGTGAATGTGTGGCTTGTATGAAGTGGAAGTGTGAACTATGTCTTATGACTTGTTGTTTTCTTTTGCTATGTGTGATGGTATGAGTAGAACCTGCTCCAGAGCAAGTTCTTCGTTTCCAAGATCAGGACTACCCATTCCAAGAGCAGCAGGAAGGAGGCAAGTGTCCTTGACAACTTTGATCCTATACTAGGATGTGTAGCTAGAATTATTTGCATTATCAATTGAAAATATGAAACCCATGCTAGGATTTTTCCCTATAATTGCATTACCTTGTTTCCTTGTAGCTTGGGTTGGGATTCATTATATCATGTCATTTATTATTATGCATATGCTTAGCCATGCTTAGAATGGGATATTTGGGATATGAGATCATCAGTTTATTTTACCATACTCTTTAATGAGATACTGTGAGTTATGTAGAGGTAGGGATCAAGGCAAGTTGGATGTTTTGGTTGGTGCTGGGTGCACGAGACTCGGGTTTGTGTTTAGTACTTGTCTGGATCCTAAGGACCAGTTCATGGAGCATGTAACCTGGCTTTACCGTGCCAACCACATGCTTAGATGGGGCAGCTTGGCCAATTAATTAGGTGTATCCACGGCGTAGTATGGGTGTGTTGGATGGTGCGGGGAATAGGTGTCAGCTGGACTACCATATGAACCGCGAGGCTCAAGAGGGGGCCACTGCAGCGGGGTTGGAGCCTCTTGTATGCTGTTAGGGGTGAAACCTCAGTGGGCCCACGCTCATCGGGAATCCCTTTGTAAAGGCTTCGTAGTGATCTCCTGGCTACACACCTGGGAAGTGTGTATGTGGTTCGTGGCCACTGGCATAATGGAGGTTCTTTTAGTCCACCCGGCAACGAGGGATGAAATCACTACATTGGGTACAGTGGTGCAAACTCTGCAGAGTCAAAACAGTCATGACAGCCATGCTCACGGTCAAGAGCGGCTTGGACTTATTCATGATTAGAGGAGTGGTGGTTTTGGAAGTTGAAGATGTTAAGCGGGGAGCTTAACATTGGAAATGATGTTATGGTTATTTGATTATGATGATGGGATGGGAGTTTGGGACCATTTCACCTGTGTAGTAATGTAGGTGCTTAATAAGCTAAGGTGATAGGTATTAATTGCGTAGTGCTTTAACCATGAGTTCAACCTCTTCTTGTTCTAGCCCAGCATGACATAACTTTCCCACACTTGTTGAGTACCATCGGTACTCAACCTTGCATATTTGTTGGTTTATATTGCTGCTCAGGTCAAGATAATGAGGTGGTGTATAATGATCAAGACTTTGGACCCGAAGAAGGTTTCTAGGATCATGGAGTCCCCCGGGCAACGCCTGTAATGGAGCCCACAAGAATAATATTCCACTTCTAGTTTATTTGTGTTGAACTTATTATCGTCCATCGAGACATATGCTTTGTAAGACTTATTTATATTCGACACCTCGCTTGTAATAAATGATGCTTCACTATTTGTCATCACATGTATGAGAAAATGATCCTGGCATACATGTGATATTCACTCGGTTGTTCTTCGAAGAAACCGGGTGTGACAGAAGTGGTATCAGAGCCATGGTTGCCCGTAGGAACGTGGACCTAGGTAGAAATGGACGTATTTAAGGGCCCTATTTTCTTAAAAACTATTTTACAAGGTGTGTGTTGGAAAGTGTTATTTAATGGAATCACTTTCTTCATCTTACCCCAACTTTCATTCAAAATAGGATTTTTGTTTAAAAGTTTATCTAACCTAAGTTTAAATGCTTTCTGTTTTAGATGGTTCGCATGATTCGCACCGCTCGCAAGTCCACAAGAGGAGAGTTCCCGTAGTTGCCCTTGCCCAAAGAGAGGAGAGCCATCCAGTGACGTACCTTTCCTACGGATTGGCAGTAGGAGGCTTGTTGCGCCGTCTTTGACGTATGCTCCAAGCCGTCGGCAATACGGGCAAGCTAATCATACACTATAGCTCCACCAGGACCATCCGTGAGAAGAGGGAAGAATGGAGTTCAGAGATGAGGATTATCCACGAAAATCAGCTGCTCAAGATCCACCGCTCTCCAGCTTGTCGAGCGACACAGGTCGATGCGGAGAAGGATGTCACCTGGGAGGCCATCACCTGCCAGAGTCACATCTATCGTTGACACCTGGACATGACTGAGTACATGTATGTCCTCCAGCGCGAGAGTGGTACAACGGAGTACAAGTACCCGCCAGTGCAGCAGGGGACTTCCCATGAGCACATGGACCTGTGCTTGGAGGATGCTGCTATGCTTAGCACTCGACTGCAGGAGTGTCAGCAGGAGCTTCAGGATGTTCGTGACACCTTGATGGAAACCGAGGCGTTGCTTCGAGCCTGCTTGAGGGAGAGAGAGAGAGGAGATGGGAATGAACTGTGTGTCACCATGAATGACACATGGACTCCTGACTCCCCAAATCGCCGGGCGATCAGGCGTCGTCGCACTTCTCCACCAGCAGCTTCCCCACCCAAAGCGGAGTCAGAAGGCAGCCGCAACAATGAGGAAGATCCCGAGGAGCCAGCTCAGTGATACGAGTAGTGTAGAGTCTTTCCCTTAGTTAGCAATATGTCGAATAGTCAAGTCGTTACCTTAGTTAATGGTGTGTTAATGCTTGGTGTGTGACGTGAGTTGTGGAAGCCATGAGCAATTGTCCACAGCCTCGTCTTCAGATTGTTTTGCTTTGGTGTGTGAACCCACATGAAATAATAGTGCATTTATTTTTGTGTGAGACATGAACCCTCAGAAACTATAACAAAGCCTCAACACTTCAAAGTAAAAACAAGTGAAAGTAGTAAGATAATACGTAATGCTTTAAATTAACATTTGGTTGATCATGCTAGATGGCCGGAAGAGGAAAGGGTCGTGCTGCCAACCCCGCCAACAACAACGGTGAGGCCTGCAACCCTCATCTTTCTGGGAGCCAAGACAGGGGTGGGCGCCGTGAGGGAGTTGATCCCATCCACCAAATGCTTGAAAATCAAAATCAGCTCATCCAGAACCTGACTCAAGTGGTGGCCAACTTGCACCAAGTTCCACCTCCACAAGCTGCACCACGCCAACCAAGGTTGAGTGAGTTTCTAGGAACGCAACCTCCGAAGTTTGCAAGTGCTGCTGAACCTCTGGAGGCAGATGACTGGCTAAAGACCATTGAGAGCAAAATGAGGATCATACAGTGCCAAGGGTATGAGAGGGTGCTGTTTGCCTCTCATCAATTGCATGGACCTGCTGCTGATTGGTGGACCGCTTACGTGGCCGCCCATCATGACCCTGAGAACATCACTTGGGAAGAGTTCAAGCGTAGCTTCCGCAACCATTACATACCAAGGGGTGAACTCAAAAACAAGAGGAAGGAGTTCTTGGGGCTGCAGCAAGGAAACATGACTGTGAGGGATACCTCACTAAATTTACTCAACTCTCCCGTTATGCCCCACTGGACATAGAGACTGATGAGCAGAAACATGATTGTTTCGTGGAAGGACTTACCGCCAAAATGCAGTGTGCAATGTCCTCCAACGAGTATGAAAGCTTCCAAAAGATGGTGGACAGAGCATTTGTGGTAGAAAGGAAGCTGAAAGTGGAGGAGATCAGGACCATCAGGGAATATCCAGATGTTTTTCCGGAGGAGTTGCCAGGTATGCCTCCTGATCATGAAGTGGAATTCGCAATTGAGCTAGTGCCTGGAACAGCCCCGATATACAAGAGACCTTATCGGATGGACTCCAAGCAGCTGGGAGAACTCAAGGATCATTTGAGAGAATTGACGGAGAAGGGGTATATTCGTCCTAGTTCCTCACCTTTGGGAGCTCCAGTGATATTTGGGCCCAAGAAGGACGGAACCCAAAGGTTGTGCATAGACTACTGTGCCTTGAATGAAGTAACCATCAAGAACAAGTACCCACTACCCCACATTGAAGACTTGTTTGATCAGTTGAGGGGATCTTGTGTGTTCTCAAAAATTGATCTCAGGTCGGGATGCCACCAACTTAAGATAAGGCAAACTGATATTCCAAAGACAGCTTTCGTATCTCGCTACGGACTGTATGAATACACGGTCATGCCTTTCGTGCTAACTAATGCCCCGGCATACTTCATGTATCTCATGAACAAGGTGTTCATGGAATATCTGGACAAATTTGTGGTGGTTTTCATAGATGACATTCTCATCTTCTCCAAGGATGAAGAGGAACAAGAGAAACATCTAAGGTTGGTGTTGCAGAAGCTGAGAGAACACCAACTATATGCCAAGTTGAGCAAGTGTGAGTTTTGGCTAAAGAGAGTTCCCTTCTTAGGACATATAATCTCGGAGGGAGGAATCTCCGTAGATCCCGCCAAAATCGAGGATATACAGAAGTGGAAGACCCCTGAAAATGTCGGGGAAGTTTGAAGCTTCTTGGGATTGGCAGGATACTATCGACGGTTTATTGAGGGATTCTCTAAGATCTCGAGACCCCTCACCAAACTGTTGGAGAAGGGAGTCACATTCACATGGACGCCGCAGTGCGAGACGAGTTTTCAGGAGTTAAAGAAAAGATTGACAACAACCCTAGTGCTACTTATGCCAGATATGAAGAAGAACTTTACGGTGTACTGCGATGCCTCTGGAAACGGGTTGGGATGTGTTCTCATGCAAGAAGGGCATGTCGTGGCTTATGCATCCCGACATCTCTGGAAGCACGAGAAGAACTATCCTACACATGACCTACAACTAGCCGCAGCGGTACACGCGTTGAAAATTTGGCGGCACTATTTGATGGGGAAGAGGACAGAGATATATACAGATTATAAGAGTTTAAAGTACATTTTCACACAGCCAGATCTCAACCTCAGACAAAGGAGATGGTTAGAGCTAATCAATGACTTTGATGTGGGCTTCAACTATCATCCTGGGAAAGCAAACATCGTGGCAGATGCTTTAAGTCAGAAAGTGCAGGTCAATAAGTTGAGCTTGACGGACATGCCTGCAGAATTGAAGGACGAGGTTATAAGGCCCAATCTATGCCTTGTGAATAGTGGTGAAGCCATCGCCATGAAAGTGGACTCCACGCTAGAGCGAGAAATACGCGAGGGTCAAAAGGATGACGAGAAGATACAAGAAATCAGGCAACTCATCAAGGAAAATAAAGCCCCTGGTTTCAGAGAGGGTGAACAAGGAACGGTGTGGCACGGGAAAAGAATATGTGTGCCAGAAGTAAAGAAGATCCGCGAATTGATTTTGAACGAGGCTCACGATTCTGACTATTCCATTCATCCTGGGAGTACGAAGATGTACCAGGACCTCAAGAGCAGGTATTGGTGGTATGGCATGAAGCGAGATGTTGCGGAACATGTTGTCCTATGTGACACATGTCAGTTGGTGAAAGCAGAACATCAACGACCCGCGGGATTATTGCAACCACTCAAAGTGCCTGAATGGAAATGGGAAGAAATCGGTATGGATTTCATAGTGGGACTACCCAGGACTCAATCAGGATATGATTCGATATGGGTCATCGTCGACAGACTAAACAAGGTAGCTCATTTCATCCCCGTGAAAGAAAGCTACAACGAATCCAAATTGGCGGAATTATACATGTCAAGGATCGTGTGTTTCCATGGAGTGCCAAAGAAGATAGTGTCAGATCAAGGGACACAGTTCACCTGAAGGTTCTGGCAGAAGTTGCATGAAACCATGGGAACTCATCTAAATTTTAGTTCTGCCTATCATCCCCAGACTGACGGACAGACGAAAAGAACCAATCAGATCCTTGAGGATATGCTGAGAGCGTGTGCACTCAAAAACAATCGGAGCTGGTATAAGAACTTACCGTATGCGGAGTTCTCCTATAACAACAGCTATCAGGCTAGTATGAAGATGTCACCGTTTGAAGCTTTGTACGGCAGGAAGTGCAGAACTCCCCTATTTTGGAACCAAACAGGGGAAAGTAAAGTGTTTGGTCCCGACGTACTACAAGAAGCCGAGGCGAAAGTGAGGGAAATTCGCAACAACTTGAGGATAGCACAGACCCGACAAAAGAACTATGCTGATGTATGGAGAAGAGAGCTCGTTTTCAACGTGGGAGAATATGTCTATCTCAAGGTGTCCCCTATCCGAGGACTTCGTCGGTTCAAGGTGAAAGGGAAGTTTTCACCTCGATACATCGGACCCTTTCAAGTTCTGGAGAGGAAAGGCGAAGTGGCGTATCAACTAGAATTACCGGCTCGCCTATCGGATGTGAACGATGTATTCCATGTGTCACAGCTCAAGAAATGTCTGAGAACGCCTGAAGAGGTGTTACCCATGAATGAGGTTGACGTAGCTGAGGATTTGTCTTATGCCGAGCAACCATCCAAGATTTTGGAAACAATGGAACGCCTCACAAGAAATAAAAGAATCCGGATGTGCAAGGTGCAGTGGAAGCATCACTCGGAAGAGGAAGCCACCTGGGAGCGAGAAGATGAGCTTAAGGCACAATTTCTGGAATTGTTTTCTTAGAACCCCAATCTCGAGGACGAGATTTCTTTTAAGGGGGGTAGAGCTGTAACACCCCAAAATCCTGTTAAGAGGGGAATTTAAAATTTTTTGGACGTATTGCATGTGTTGCAAAAATTCAAATTCAAACTGGAATTCAAATTAAACTCAAAACAGAAATGAAAAAGAAAAAGAAAAAGAAAAAAATAAACCATCCCGGCCAGTGGGCCGGAACCCACCAGCCGGCCCACCCAACCCCCGCGCCAGCCCGCAGCCGCGCGCCCGCGCCCCCTCTCGCAGACAGGCAGGACCCACCTGTCATCCCCGAGCTCCCGATCGTGCCGACCCCGGACTGTTCCCCCGCGCGCGTGCGATCATAACCGACCGGAAAACCGCGCGTTCCCAGCCGACTCCCGGTCCCAGAAGACTCCAGCTCAATCTAAACCAACCCGCCGCCCTCCCCCATCTATAAAACCCCGGCATCGTCCCGTTTTTCCCCCACGATCCGCCGTTTTTCTCTCCGGTGAGAACCCGGGTTTCTCCGGCGAATTCTGCTCGATCTTCGCTCGGGATTTCTGATCTAACTCGCTGGTCTTGATCCACCGCCTCCGGGGAACCACGCAGGTGCAGAAAACTCGGTGGTTTGCGGCTCAAACACAGCGCCGACTAGCCTCGCCGTGAATTCACCTCGGACCTCGTCGCCGACCGCCTTCCAGGACCTCCGAGCTCAAGAAAACCCCCGACGTGAGATCCCCGACCTCCCCTCTACCGATCTATGTCATAAAATCACGGTTTTAGGAAGAATTGAAGAAGATCCGAAACTCTCCGGCGAGATCACCGCCTCCCGCCGCCGTGTGCCGCCGGGCAGCGCCGCCCGCGCTCGATCAGAGCGACGTGGCCGCTTGTGCGCCGTCTATTTTAAATCGCACGGTAGAATTTAAATCCCCGCGTACCGGTTCGACGTTATAATCTCAGCCGTCTGTTTTAAATCGGACGGTCCACGTCAGCCCCGCATTATAAAGGCCGGGATTCTTATGTGCTACCCCCTGGGGTTCTCGGAAAATACGAGCTAGCCCCAGAAACTTCTGATCTAGCCCCTGGAACTTTAGAAAATCATGTAAATTCATTTAAAAATTAGTTTTAGCCACTGGACTTATTAAAAATTAGGAAAAACCCCTCTGTTATGTGTAATTAGACCCCTGTAAATTCTTAAAATAATATAATAGGCCCTGTAGTGGGGTGAGTTTACCTTTTTAACCCTATGTGATATTAAATTTAGGAATTTGAATATATGTTTAGTATTTAAAATTTAAAAGATGGGACAAACACATTGTAAATTCAAATTAAAAACTTTCCTAGTATTTGGAAAACTTTGGAGTGAGATAAAAATAGATTTTTGGCTGAAATGAATCTGTTTAATTGATTATTCACATTTATTAGTAATAGGGACACATTTTTAAGTAGAGAATAATTCTGAAAATTGGTAAAATAAATGTAAAATAGTTCACATCAGAAGAGAAGTTCAAAAATATATTATTTAATATTTTATACCAAAAACCTATTCTGGTTAGATGAGGTGTCTTACTATTTTCCAAAATACGAAGAATTCAGTTTAGGGTTGGTAGAAGGTCTGAAGACACATATGGAGTAGGAAAATACCTTTCATGCATACTTGGTAGCTATAATGTGTATCAATTAAATATAAGGGATTTATTTAAATTAGAAATTCATACATAGTATGCCAACATAAATATGAATACAAAAGTAGAAATCATATGCACATGTTTAAAAGTGCATGTAAGCCAAAATCAACACACATAGAGTAACCACAACACATAGAATTTGTGAATTGCTTTATTCCATGTGAATGTGTGGTTTGTATGAAGTGGAAGTGTGAACTATGTCTTATGGATTGTTGTTTTTCTTTTACTATGTGTGATGGTATGAGTAGAACCTGCTCCAGAGCAAGTTCTTCCTTTCCAAGATCAGGACTACCCATTCCAAGAGCAGCAGGAAAGAGGCAAGTGTCCTTGACCACTTTGATCCTATACTAGGATGTGTAGCTAGAATTATTTGCATTATCAATTGAAAATATGAAACCCATGCTAGAATGTTTCCCTAGAATTACATTACCTTGTTTCCTTGTAGCTTGGGTTGGGATTCATTTTATCATGTCATTTATTATTATGCATATGCTTAGCCATGTTTAGAATGGGATATTTGGGATATGAGATCATCAGTTTATTTTACCATACTCTTTAATGAGATACTGTGAGTTATGTAGAGGTAGGGATCAAGGCAAGATCAATGTTTTGGTTGGTGCTGGGTGCACGAGACTCGGGTTTGTGTTTAGTACTTGCCTGTATCCTAAGGACCGGTTCATGGAGCATGTAACTTGGCTTTACCGTGCCAACCACATGCTGAGATGGGGCAGCTTGGCCAATAAATTAGGTGTATCCCCGGCGTAGTATGGGTGTGTTGGATGGTGCGGGGAATAGGTGTCAGCTGGACTACCATATGAACCGCAAGGCTCAAGAGGGGGCCACTGCAGCGGGGTTGGAGCATCTTGTATGCTGTTAGGGGTGAAACCTCAGTGGGCCCACGCTCGTCGGGAATCCCTTTGTAAAGGCTTCGTAGTGATCTCCTGGCTACACACCTGGGAAGTGTGTATGTGGTTCGTGGCCACTGGCATAATGGAGGTTCTTTTAGTCCACCCGGCAACGGGGGATGAAATCACTACATGTGGGCACAGTGGTGCAAACTCTGCAGAGTCAAAACTGTCATGACAACCGTGCTCACGGTCAAGAGCGGCTTGGACTTATTCATGATTAGAGGAGTGGTGGTTTTGGAAGTTAAAGATGTTAAGCGGGGAGCTTAACATTGGAAATGATGTTATGGTTATTTGATTATGATGATGGGATGGGAGTTTGGGACCATTTCACCTGTGTAGTAATGTAGGTGCTTAATAAGCTAAGGTGATAGGTATTAATTGCGTAGTGCTTTAACCATGAGTTCAACCTCTTCTTGTTCTAGCCCAGCATGACATAACTTCCCCACACTTGCTGAGTACCATCGGTACTCAACCTTGCATATTTGTTGGTTTATATTGCTGCTCAGGTCAAGATAATGAGGTGGTGTATAATGATCAAGACTTTGGACCCGAAGAAGGTTTCTAGGATCATGGAGTCCCCCGGGCAACGCCTGTAATGGAGCCCACAAGAATAATATTCCGCTGCTAGTTTATTTGTGATAAACTTATTATCGTCCATCGAGACATATGCTTTGTAAGACTTATTTATATTCAACACCTTGCTTGTAATAAATGATGCTTCACTATTTGTCATCACATGTATGAGAAAATGATCCTGGCATACATGTGATATTCACTCGGTTGTTCTTCGGAGAAACCGGGTGTGACAAGAACGGAACAAGAGTTTCTATGTGAGTTTGGACTTGTCCTTGTGGGGACGGAAGTCCGTTGAGAGAGTGTCTGAGGCCTTCAAGAGCTAAGTCCTGGATGACCGGACTAATCCGCTCTTTAAGGCCGGAGTATTCCGTAGGTTTAGACTCATCTGTTTCAAACCGAAACAGGAGTTTCTGTGTGAGATCGGACAAGTCCTCTGTGTTTCAGACTAGTTCGTCTAGAACTAGGAAGTAGCTGCAAGGACTAAGTCTTGGATGGCCGGACTTGTCCGCCCATGGAGGCCGGACTAGTCCGGTGGACCAGACTTGTCCGTTCTCAACCAGAACAATTGTTTCTGTGTGAGATCAGACTAGTCTGTTGTGGACCAGACTAGTCCGTGGTATGTGACCGTTTAGTTGGTGGAATCCGACCATTTAGTTGGTGGGATCCGATCGTTTAGTAGGTGAAGAGTGATGTCATCGGTCCCCGCAGGCCGGACTAGTCCGAGGTCAAAGGGCGGACTAGTCCGGGGTTTGGCAGTTGGCAACGGCTAGTTCTCGGGACCTCTATAAAAAGAGGTTGCATGGACCTCAAAGAGAGTAACAAGCACCCTAACAAAGAAATAGCCTTCCTAGAGCCATTCAGTCCCCTCTCCTCAAGTTCTTGGAACCCTAAGTGTGATTCTTGAGGGTTTGTGAGTTTTGGGAAGCGGAGAAGAAGGGGAGTGTGCACCATAGATCTCTTGGTTGATTTTATAGCACTGAGGAGAAGTGTGTTGTTGAATAGAACTGGTTTGTAAGTGCTTTGAGCTGAGTTCTCATGGGAGCCTCAAGTTGTGAGTAGCCCCACGATATATTATGAAGCATTTGTGATATAGTGGAAAAACAAGCCAACCTTGGTGGTGGCTTGGTGAGGAAAAAGTTGAGAGCAACCTAGTCCTTGGTGGACTCCTCAACATGGATGTAGCTTCTTTGTAGAGCTGAACCACGGGATAAATATTTTGTCCTTGTCTTATTAAGCTAAAAGCCTCTGTGACCAGACTAGTCCGTCCTCAGGACCGGACTTGTCCGGACTCTGTGAACTAATCATTTTTATTAATACCGTATTTCAATTTTTCTGCCTATTCACCCCCCTATATGCAACTTTCAATTGGTATTAGAGTCTAACTCTCCTAAAAGCTTAACCGCTTGGAGAGGAGATGGGGGAAAATGGCAAGAAGGACTTACCGCCCGTCGACACCACCAACGCCGACGAGAACAGATGCCACAGCAGTGAAGGGCTCAAGTTCTCACCTCGCAAGGGTGTCAACCCAATTAAGGACATGCCAAAACTTCCTCCTTTCGACTTGGAGACCGACTGTGAAGATGAAGAAGTGAGGCGTATTGCCGATCTCCTTCAAAATGCAAAATATGAAGCTAGAAGAAGGAGGAGGACTGATAAAGAAAAGAAACTCAAGAAGCCTGAAGAAGACTACACTCGATATCCTTTTAACTATGAGCGTTTAAATTCGCACACAAATTACTTATCTATTCCCTTAGGCAAACCTCCACTTTGATGGCACAAACTATACAATGTGGAAACACAATATGAAGTTGCACCATATTTCTCTCAACCCCACACTTTGGCACATTGTTTGCACAGGTGTAGATATCCCCGTGGATGATGAAGAACTTACACCGAAGCAAGAGCAACTCATCCACCCCAATGCTCAAGCAGCAGCCGTACTCAACTCCTCTTTAAGCCAAGAAGAATTTAACAAGGTAGATAGGTTGGAACAAGCCAATGAAATACAGGATACACTCAAAATTGCACATGAAGGCAGCCACTCTATCCGAGAAGCAAAGATTGAGATGATTGAGGGGGGGGCTTGGGCAATTTGCCATGGAAGATGACGAGACCCCTCAAGAGATGTACAACCGACTCAAACTCTTATAAACAAGAGTCAAGCGTACGGTTGTAAGAAGTGGACAGAACACAAGGTAGTCAAAAGGATGATAAGAGCCTTCATGCCTCGCAATGTGACTCTTTGCACACTCATCCGAGAGAGTCCAAACTTCCACAAAATGACTCCGGATGAGGTGCTTGGCAAGGTCATCAATCATGAGATGATGGAAATGGAAATGGAAGAACGTCATGTCAACGATCTTGCCAAGGTTACATCCAAAAAGAAAAAGGGGATTGCTCTCAAAGCATCACCCAAAGCCAAGAACAAAGAGGTACAAATCTCAAGTGATGATGAGGAAAGTGAAGAAGAGAGCACCGATATGGATGATGTGGAGTTAGCCTTCTTCATCAAGAAATTCAAAAGGATGACGAAGAGAAGAAGAGGACCAAGCTATGATAGCAGAAGCAAGGATAAAGCCAAGTCAAGAAGCAAGAAAGCTTGCTACAAGTGCGGCGAGTATAAGCATTACATTGTTAATTGCCCATATGAAAGGGAAGACGACAAGAAGAGGAAGAAGGATGAAAAGCCACAAGAGAATAGGATATTCAAGAAGAAGAAGACACATGGGCACGCTCATGTTAGCAAAGAATGGGACTCCAATGATGAGTCCTCCTTTGATGATGAAGAAGAAGTGGGAACCGTCGTCATCAAGAAGCCAACAATGAAGAAGACTCTCCTACCAAACATGGGTGAATGGAAAATCTCAAACCACACATGTCTCATGGCAAAGGAGGGAAAGCGAAAGGTAAAAACTAAACTCTCCTTGCACTCTATTAAGGATGAAGACTTTGATACTGATAGTGACAATGAATATTTATTCGAAGGATTAAGTAAAAATGCACTAGCTAAGATTAAAAAACTATTTGATGAAATCTTAGATAAGGAGGAGCTTCTTGAGAGACAAGAAGATTTTCTTATTGAGGAGAAGCAAAAGAATCTTGACCTTGAGAAGCTTCTCGAGCTTGAGAGGGAGAAAAACATGGCACTTGAACTTGAACTTGCGGAATGTAAGGAGACCTCTTAAAGTCTCAAGAGTTTGAATGTTGTGCTCCAAGATGAGCTGGTGAGTTTGAACAAAGCTCACAAGAACCTTGAAGCACAATTCGCAACTCTCAAATCAAATGTTATCTCTCTGCCCTCAACAAGCTCAAACTTGTCTACTTTAGAGTTAAACACTAAAAACTGCACATGTGCAAAACCTGAACCCAATTTAAAAAGGGAACTTAACATAGCAAAGAGTGCATCTAAGAGTAGAATCTTTGACAAGGAGAAGATTAAGTGTGCACGTAGTGCATACTCAATTGCAAGGTCTATTTTGATCAAAGATGGTCTTGGATATTCAAGAAAAGCAATGCAAAATGTAAACATATCTAAGAGTGACAAGATGCATATAACCTTTGTGAAAGAAGGATCATACAAAACTATGAATGAATGTCATACCTCTACTAAACTGACAAAATTTGATAAATATACTATATATGCTAAGAATAACAACCCAACACTATTCCATGATTTCAATGCATCTTATGTACTAATGAAAAGCAAATTTGGGTATGTTTATGCAAAATATGTTGGGCAACTCCGCAAGAACCCAAATCCTTGTGTATGGGTAACCAGAACTCTTGTCACTAGCCTTAAAGGACCCAACCAAGCTCGGGTACCTAAAATCAAAGCCTAAACTTGTTTTGTAGGCATACTCCACCGGCGGCACAAAGTGGGTGTTAGATAGTGGCTGCACCAACCACATGACCGGAGTGAGAAAAATGTTTGTAGAGTATGAAGAAACAATGATCCAAGTCAAGATATTTATTTTGGTGACAATAGCCAAGGAAGGGTACTAGGTATGGGAAAAATCTCCATTTCTCTACAACACACCATTTCAAATGTCATGCATGTGGAGTCACTAGATTATAATCTTTTATCCATATCTCAATTATGTGTCATGGGTTTTAATTGCTTATTCACTAACAAAGGCGTGATTGTCACTAGAAGAGTAGATAACTCAATTGTCTTCAAAGGTGTGCTTAAAGGAAATCTTTATCTTGTAGACTTTTCTACAAATAAAACTCAACTTGACACATGTTTGATGGAAAAGACTAACATGGGTTGACTGTGGCATCGTAGGATAGCCCATGTTGGTATGAGAAATCTCCAAAAACTTCTAAAAGGTAATCACGTCCGAGGTCTTAATAATGTCATTTTTGAAAAATATAGACCATGTAGCGCATGCCAAGCCGGGAAGCAAGTTGGAGTAGCTCACCCCGCCAAGAATGTGATGACAACAACAGGACCGCTAGAGATGCTTCACATGGACCTCTTTGGTTCTATTGCTTACATAAGCATTGGCGGTAATAAACATGGTCTAGTTATTGTTGATGATTTTTCTCGCTTCACTTGGGTGTTTTTCTTGCATGATAAGGGTGAAACTTAAGGTGTCCTCAAGAATTTCTTAAGGATAGCTCAAAATGAGTTCCCCTTGAGAATCAAGAAGATAACAAGCGACAACGGCACCGAATTCAAGAACACCCAAGTAGAAGAGTACTTGGACGAGGAGGGCATAAAACACGAGTTTTGGCACCATACACACCCGAACAAAATGGAGTGGCTGAAAGGAAGAACCGAACTGTAATAGAGATGTCAAGGACAATGCTCGATGAGTACAAGACATCCGACCGGTTTTGGGCGGAAGCTGTGAATACCACTTGCCATGCCACAAACCATCTCTACCTCCATCGTCTCTTAAAGAAGACTCCCTATGAGCTCCTAACAAGTAACAAACCAAATATCTCCTACTTAAGAGTTTTTGGTAGCAAGTGCTATATTCTTAACAAGAAACCCCAAATTTTGAAGTTTGCCTCAAAATCCGATGAATTTTTTCTGCTTGGTTATGATTCAAACACTTACGCCTATCGTGTATTCAACAAAACTTCCAGTTGCGTTGAAAAAGCACGTGACGTAGTGTCTGATGAAACTAATGGCTCCCAAAGGGAGCAAGTTGATCAATGTGCACTAGATGAAGAAGAGGCACCATGTTTGGCATTAAGGAGGATGGCACTCGGTGACATACAGCCACAAAAGATACAAGACCCAAGTGACCCATCCTCATCACAAGAAGTGACCCAAAATCAAGAACTAGATCCTCTAAATGAAGAACAAGATCAAGATCACCACGTTCAAGACATCGAAGGAAACAATAGTGGCAACAATCAAGGGGGGATAAAGAGGAAGAAGAAGTTGACTCAAGACCAAGTGTGCCACACCCAAGAGTCCATCAATGTGTACAACGGGATCATCCCGTTGACAATATACTTCAAGATATCTCCAAGGGGGTAATGACTCGCTCTCGTATGGCTAACTTTTGTGCTCACTACTCTTTTGTATCTTCTTTGAAGCCTTTCAAGGTTGAAGATGCCCTACGAGATCTGGATTGGGTGATGGCGATGCAAGAGGAGCTTAACAACTTCAAAAGAAACAAAGTGTGGGAGCTTGTGGAAAGACCAAATGCAAATATAGTGGGCACCAAGTGGATCTTTCGCAACAAGCAAGTTGAGCATTGAGTAGTAACAAGAAACAAAGCTAGACTTGTGGCAAAGGAATACTCACAAGTCAAAGGTTTGGACTTCGATGAAACTTTTTCTCCCGTAGATATGCTTGAATCAATTCATATATTATTAGCCTATGCTACTCACAATGATTTCAAGTTGTACCAAATGGATGTGAAAAGCGCCTTTCTCAATGGACCAATCAAGGAGGAAGTGTATGTGGAGCAACCACCTGGCTTTGAAGATCATAAGTATCCTAACCATGTTTTTAAGCCTCACAAAGCTCTCTATGGCCTCAAACAAGCTCCTAGAGCTTGGTATGAATATCTTAGAGATTTCCTCATTGACAATGGTTTTAGGATAGGAAAGGCCAACTATACACTTTTCACAAAGACCTTAGACAATGACTTATTTGTGTGTCAAATTTATGTCGATGACATAATATTTGGTTCCACTAATAAATCTTTTTGTGAAGAATTTAGCAAAATCATGACGGAAAGGTTTGAGATGTCAATGATGGGAGAACTAAAGTTCTTTCTAGGTTTCCATGTGAAGCAGCTCAAAGAAGGCACCTTCATATGTCAAACGACGTACACTCAAGACATACTTAAGAACTTTGGCATGGAAAAGGCTAAGCCCATCAAAACACCAATAGCGACAAACGGAAACCTCGACCTCAACCAAGACAGCCCTAGCGTGGATCAAAAGGTATATCGTTCCATGATTGGATCCCTTCTTTATCTTTGTGCATCTAGGCCTGATATTATGTTGAGTGTATCCATGTGTGCAAGGTTTCAAGCTGCACCCAAACAGTGTCATCTAATAGCCATAAAGAGAATCTTGCGCTATCTAGTTCATACACCTAACATTGAGCTGTGGTATCCTAAAGGGTCCAAACTCAATCTCATCGGATACTCCGATGCCGACTATGTCGGATGCAAAGTAGATAGAAAAAGTATCTCGGGCACCTGTCAATTCTTGGGTAGGTCCTTAGTGTCATGGTCATCCAAAAAGCAAAATTTCATTGCCCTATACACAGCCTAAGCGGAGTACGTCGCAGCCGGGAGTTGTTGTGTACAACTTCTTTGGATGAGACAAACTCGAAAAGACTACAGTCTCAATATGAACCACATTCCACTCCTATGCGACAATGAGAGTGCTATTAAGATTGCCCACAACCCTGCTGAACACTCTAGGACCAAACACATTGACATCCGACATCACTTCCTGAGAGATCACTCAATAAAGGGACACATAGTCATTTCACATGTTAGAACCGAAAAACAGCTAGCGGATATCTTCACCAAGCCACTGGATGAAAAACACTTTTGCGAACTTAGGAGTGAGCTGAATATCCTCGACTCTCGAAATGTGGCTTAAGATGTTGCACATCTGATTGTTATAGTCTAATTTCTGCAAAACTGAGCACATTTTTAAAAAAGACTATCTCTCTCAATTTTTCTATCAAATTATTTTCAATTATCATCTCCTTGAATAATGGCCATTGTATGTCTGGTTGTATGATCTACTGGTCATAATTCACTGAGAATACTTGTGAAAAATAGTCTATGTGGATCAATTCCTACAGATCTCATCATATATATAAGAGTGTGTTGTCAAGGACCGGACTAATCCGGTCCATGGGCCGGACAAGTCCAGAATGCTAGACAAGTCTAACCGGGTTTATACAAAGTCAACAATGGACTAGTCCACTACTGGCCGGACTAGTCCGCACTATCAGATAAGTCGGACCTAGTCCGGCAACCGGACTTTTCCGGTATCAACGACCGGACTAGTCCGGACAGTTGGGACTTAACCCAACCGCCAGGGGTCGAGACTCACTTCACCAGACACAACACTCAAAACACGCGCCCACACTCAGAAATCGCCCCCATTGGTGATTTTTGAAGATCTCCACTAAAAACTTCAAAGGATCCGAGTCATCTACCCCTTAGAGCCTCGGGAAGTCAGTTCTCAGACTTCTCCGCACTTTGATCCGGCGATTTCATCAGAATTAAGGAATCAAGGTGTGTTCTTGAGGCAAAACCTAATCTTCTAAAATCTCTCAATTCTAGGATGTTTTCTCCATAAACTAGGATGTCTTGTGCTTCACAGTCTTCATGCGCCTCTTCCTTAGGATTATCGCAAACTATCGATTGAATTTGCAGAAAATCTGCTTAGTTAGAGTTTAATCTCAGGCTGTCCGGACTAGTTCGGACAGAAGGTGGACAAGTCCGTTCCTGACCGGACTAGTCCGATCAGGGACCGGACAAGTCCGGCCAAACCTTGTGTTAACCACTAACTTCGTGTTTTTGCTGCACCTCTGTCCCGATAATCTTTTGCTTTCAACTCATATCCTTGCTCGTTCATTCTTCCAGCATGTCTCGAAACGACAACTCTCCACCCCTCTCGGGCCCGGAGCGTGAAGCGGCTCAATAAGAGCTTTATCGCTCGTCGTGAAGCTGCAATTGCACAAGAGCTTGCTCGTCGTGAAGCTCGAACCAAGAAGCGGCATGAAAGAGAGGCAGCTCAAGGTCAAGCTGAAGAAGAGCGCTCTAGTCGAAGGAAAAGGATTGTTTCCTTAGGAGTAAAGGAAAGGGGCCAAGCAGCTGACAAAGGCAAGAAACCCACGAATGAACGAGAAGGGGCAAAGAGAAAAGGGAAAGCCCCGGTTCAGAAGGTGTCCATCAAGAAGGCAGCACCAATAAGAAGGGAACCTGCTAGTGGGGGGATTGTCATTCGAGACTGTCCCATGGGGTCAAGTGCTTCCCCACAGGGTCCCATTGGACCTTTGGTCTTGACACCACCCATGAACAATCCCAAATGACAACCAGAGATTTCAAGCAATACCTTCCATGGGAGAGGCTCTGAAAAGGCAAGGAGGTTCAGGGAGAAGGATCCCTACAAGTATAAGAATGCCACACCGGATCATCGCTTTTGGTGTGACTTCCACTACGAATACTATCGCCTAGTCTATTTGAAGATGAAGACACCGGTTGCTGATGCTCAGTGGGTTGATTGGCCCTATATGGAGAAGAAAAACGATCAAGCCTTCAATGCAGTCATTCAAGCTGCAGAGCATTAGGGGTTGAAGGATATTCTAGCCTTCCAATATGATTGGAACATAGAGGTGGTCGCTCA
Source organism: Neostapfia colusana (assembly GCA_030760725.1). Lineage (NCBI taxonomy): Eukaryota > Viridiplantae > Streptophyta > Magnoliopsida > Poales > Poaceae > Neostapfia > Neostapfia colusana. The sequence goes on along the minus strand of JASWHV010000011.1, from coordinate 44,184,674 downwards.
GTTCTACACCACATGCTATTTCTCCACCTTTCTAGACTGAAAGATTTCATGGATGACGGACGGAGTCCAATACTCCATTCTCTACAATGAGTTTGCACGGATCCTTGGCCTCGAGGAATTTCTTAACTATGAGCTGACTATTCAGAACCTCACGGCGATAGACTTGGGGGAGATGGAGTTCATGTATGAGGGTGGCTTTTATAACCCTCCTACAACCAAAATCCTCTGTCCCTTCTTTAGCATGCTTAATCGGATCTTGAGAAAAACTTTAGCACCTAAAGACGGGGATGCGGGAATGATCCAAGGCCACCTCCGCCATCTGTTCAAGCTAATATGTGAAGGTGAAAAGTTCAATGTGTTTGACTACATCTACAATGACATCTTCAACATATCCTACACCCCCAATCGCTCATGTGGGTATGCTACTTTTATCATGTGCCTTATTGAGAAAGTGTCGGCACTGGAGTTTGTGAAGGATGTCAAGCACAGACCCCTTCACCCTAAAATCCCTCCTATTGTGCCAAAGATTGGTGGAGCTTCTAGGAGGAGTGTCCCCGATGCACCTCCTCCTCGAGCCGCTCGTGCCTCTTCCTCTTCCGGAGACTCCTCCAGTGCCATCTTCAAATTCTTAATGTCTATCTTCACATCTTTCCGCAAAGTGGAAGTCAAGACGCAGAAAATGGCTAAAAGACAAGAAAAGTACTTGAAGAAGCTCTGTGAGAAGGCGGACATCACTATGTCTCTGGAAGCCTCCGACGACAAGGAAATCATACCCTTCCCGGATCTCACGGCAGCTGAGGCTGCATTCCTTGTGGGATGTTCCTCTAGTGTTGCTCTTGCCGCTGAGGAAGAAGAGGACCACCAAGATGATGAGAAAGGCGATGAAGAAGCAACCCAAAGCGATGAAGATCGCGAGGTGGAGAGTGAGAGCGACGATGACTAGACTTAGGCTCTATTCTTTTCCTTTTTGGTGTCTTGATGTCAAAGGGGGAGATATTGAGAGGCTCTCTTAAGTTGTAATGTTGCTACATGTTGCTACACTTTCATATTTTGCTATTTGGGTTGTAATAACTTTATACTATGCTACTCGTATGTGTGATGATACTTGATTTCAATTTGAGATGCATCTTTCACACCTAATTATTACATCTCAACATTTGCATCACACGTAGGCACACAACCATAACACACCACAATAATAAATCTCCCATAGAGCTCACTCTTGTGCATAGCTCTTATTGCAAAACATTCATGCACATATTTAGGGGGAGTATCTTATACACGTGTGTGTTATGAAATCTAACTCATTTACATTTTTTATCAAAACCTCAAAGTGTTGTCATCAAATCACCAAAAAGGGGGAGATTGAAAGTGCATCTAGGCTAACTCTCCGTGGGTTTTGACGATTAATGACAACACTTAAGGGACTAATGAGCTTTGCAAGTGTGAGTACAGGTGATTAAGAAATTTATGAAGATGGATACACTCAAAAAGGGAAAAGAGGAGAAAAAGGCAAATGCACAAGAAGAATAGAATTTAGGGTTTTTATTTCTTTTGTGTTGACTTTAGCTTTTGAGCATGAGTGTGATCATAGAGTAAAGTGCTGAGAATCATCTAAGAGCTCGTAGTCTGAGTTTAGGTTGAGTGGAAGGAAGATTTGGGATAAGCCATGGGAATAGGGCTGGACTTGTTCGGTCTGGAGGCCGGACTAGTCCGGCACATCGGACTGATCCGATGTAGAATGGAACAAGTGGTTCTGTGTGAGTTCAGACTTGTCCGGGGTGGAAGGTCGGACTAGTCCGAAGTATCGGACTAATCCGATATAGAACAAAATAAGAGTTTCTGTGCGAGTTCGGACTTGTCCGTGTGGGGACGGACTAGTCTGTTGAGAGAGTGTCTAAGGCCTCAAGAGCTAAGTCCTGGATGATGTAAAGGTCCCAAAAATATGAATACAAAGAAAATTGAGTATGCACTAAGATTGGTGTCATGTATATGAAAAAGGGGGCTGGTTTAAACTTTTTCCACATATGATAACCCATGAGAGATTCTTCTAAACAAACTTAGGGTTACTTGCATGTTTGGACCCTAGGTAGATTAAACCAACAGAATTGAAGTACTCAGGTGCAATGGAAAGGTTTAAAAATCAGAGTTTGAACTAAATGTTCAACTCAAATTTCAAATGAGGGAGGACACACTGGTAATTCAAACTGTTGTGTTCAAACTCTTGTTTGCAGCAGCTAACACAAGAATCAAATTGCATATTTGGATTCATTAGGTCCAAATTAGTGGGTAGGCAAAGTTTCATTAATTTTTTAAAAGTTTGCTATCCATTTTTCCAAAAAGGATTTAAATGTGCAAAGAATTCAAATATACATTTGAATTTGGATGGAATTTGTCCAACTATCGAAATACAGCTTAGTTTTCAACTCCAATTTGAATTGGTCACTTGCCAAATTTTGTAGATCTTTGGAGGGATGAGGAGAGACTGCCTGGTGGGACACACATGTCATTGGGGAGATTAAAATTGCAAAAAGATCTACAGCCTTCGGGGTTAAGTTTTCCCACTCGAGCAGAGCCGAGGTTCCACCGTGCGACACCGAGAGGCACCGAGCGACACCTCCTGCTGTGTTTTTTTCTCGTGCTGGTGAGCTGTTCTCTCCGTCCTCACCCCCAGCCACAGTCAGCTGTGCCACATCACCGAGGAACCCCCTATTTTTTCGCTCTCGCACGCTAAGGAACAGAGGCCGTGGTTTGATCGCTCGGGAACTGCTGTCTCTCACGTGCAAGCCTTGGCAAACCGGCAAAACAGCACCAAGGGACTCCCCACGACCTCCTCGCACCATCCCCACGCGGTCTAAGCCACAACCACCCGGGAGCTTCGTGTTTTCACGGCGGCCGAAAGAAGCCAAGTGGAGGTGCTCTCATGGACAGCTCGACAGAGAGGTTTTCACGGCCGAGCAAAAGTGGTTTTGGACGCGCCAAGACTCCACGCTGCTCAATCCCAAAGCTTGGGCTAAGTGATTTATCGTCGCCGGAGTATTTCACGGTTTTCTCCTGGCCGGTGCAAAACCACCCTCGGGTAAGAAACCTTCAAATTCTCGATTCCTATTTACTTAGAGCCCACAAAATTGCACTCATAGGATCTAGACTTGATGGCGCCCAAGTTTTCTTCTCAACCCTAGCTTGATCACGGTTGTAGCCGGCGTATTTGACAATTTTCCGACAGCGGCTATGGTGGGGAGAATCGGGCTCACGGTGAGAGCTATGTTAGAGCCATCTCCGGGCCGTTTCACCACCAGGACGATCTTCCGTAGCATCCACCGGTTCTGTAGCTCCGTTTCACCGAGCTTTTGGCGGGTTAGGATAGCTGGCCGACGCTACCAAACGTGAGCCGAGCCGTCGCAACGTCGCCGTCTGGGTTAGAGCCACCACCGGTCGGGGAAAGTTGTTCCAGCGTGTTCAGCGTGTGGATTTAGGCCCTAGCGGCAAGGGAGAGCTCGGGGGATGGCCGAGAGGCCGGAATCCAGCGAACTCCGGTGAGCCTGGCGGCGAGCGGGCGCAGGAGCGAGAGGTAGGAGACGAAGTGGCCGGACCCGCATGTCAGCCGCTCAGTGAACCGGTGTAGGATCTTCTGTTGCACGGGATCGTCTGTGACAGTGCAGGAAATAGCCCTGTGGACCCGTGTGGTTTAGCCGAGGAGTTGACACGTGTTGGCCGGACCCGCTGTCAGTGATTTGAACTTTTCCCGGTTAATTCGAATTCCAGAATTTCCCTAAACTTTAGAACCTCATAACTTTTGCTAGGAAGCTCCAAATTTAGTGATTCAAATTGGGTTGGATTCAGGTTGGAAAACTCTATCCAAATATGCAACCCAATTGTTATGAAACTCAGTATTAAATTCTGGAAAATTCTTTAAAGCTTTTCAGGAAAGAATTTTTGGGGGAGTTTGGTTCATCCAAAATTCCTAAAATTTTGCCAGAATATTCCTTAGGATGTTAGCGAACTCCTGTAAAAGTGTCAGCTCATTTGGAGTTCATTTGATTAGGGCAATTCAGATTTGAAGTTGCTGTGTTCAATTGAATACATAAACATTTTCAAAGAATTTCCAAAACTTGGAAATTCAGTTCTGGGTAATTATTAGCTCCAAAAATCCTAGGAAAATTCATACAAGTCCTATGAGCTATAATTGAAATTGTAGTTCACTAAGTTTGGCATGAACATGGAATTTACTTCAGAATTAACTCCTTTTTGCTTAATTGCTTAGAGAATTGTTCTGAACAAACCACTCAAGGAAAAGTGCTAATTTTTGGTCCATAGGACTTTCTTGTGACAAGGAACTCACATGAAAATTCTCAGCTCCATTGGAGCTGTGGATCACCCCTGTTCTGTTTAATCTTTTGAGATGATCAACATAGAAGAGGGGGAAAACACTTAGCACTTAATCATGTTGCTTAGACCCAAACCCAAACCACTAGCACCAGTGTCATTTTAAATTCTTAAACAGAGTTCCACGATTTTAAACTTGTCATTAGAACTTGTTAGCAAAATCTTTACAATTAAATCCATATGCATATTCATTACGTGTAGCATCTACGTGAAGAAGTTGAAGCAATTAGAGTGGAGATCAAAGAAGGAGGGAAGCGAGTGATCAAGCCTCAAGTGGTCTTCACTAACTGAACCTCATATATATATAAGTCCCCTGCAAAACAAAGGCAAGCCCCGGTTTGCATCAAAACTTACAAGTTTTTATTTGTATTCACTTTATATCGTCTAGCAATTAATTTATTGCATTAAGTTTAGATGGTATGAAACTCCAAATGCATGACCCAGAAAACCCTAGAGTATAATGTAGAGTAGGTTATCAATTGATTATAACTGCTGATCTCAAGTTAACAAAAGTGGATTAAAAGAGGCATAACTTGAGTAGGCAGTTTCCTACTCGTGAACCGGAATTAAGGGGGGATCAATCGGAAGAGTTGGAAATTGATCCTCATAGTTGGGAATGGAGACCAGGCAGTGGATGGAAGGCTCAAGGACGTGGTCCTTTGAACCTAGTCTATGTCTGAGTCGATTAAGGCCCGTTCTCGTGTGCGGCCCGTTGGACAAGTTTGAGTTGTGTACCGGATGCCTACGGGCTATATGGGACCCAGGAAACCGATGTAACATGTTAACCTGGGTGTCGAGGCATACCTCACCGTCTGATGCAAATGCTGAAAGGATAGAGAAGTCGTCTCTACGAGGATTTGCCGTAGTGAGACTTAGTCCTAGTCGGTGGGACTGGTTCGACACTTGGGTGTCATGTGAAAGGTTGCCACGTACGACGTCAGTAACGGTTGCTGTGTGCAACGTCGAGTACGGGCGTACGTGTCGTGTCAGCCGGGTGTTTTTTATTGCAATCACCGTTGCTCGCGGTAGTGAGCATACTTGTTCTCTGCGTCGTGACATAGTAATAAACTGGGAAACATTTAATATGCTTTGTGAGTAATCCTCATAATGGAGATGAGGAATGATCAACACTTTCATTAAATTTATTTTTCACCTTGAGCTAGTAGCGTCGAGGCAAAGTGTTTCTTGTTTGATTGTGGAGTCTCGACGTTAATGGCACAAGGTCTGTATGGGTCTAGGGTAGCTCACTAAAGTTACTTTCACCTCGGGCAAGTGACATCGAGATGAAGTGTTTCTTGTTTGATTGCGGAGTCTCGATGTAAATTAAGCGAGGGCTATAAAAGTTGCTTAAAACTTGAAGTAAGGACTTTCTTTTAGCTCAAGTTCATCCTTTGTGCAAACTTCTATATTCAGCCCTCTATTTTCAGCATGTAGAGTTTCATGACTAGGGTGACGGTTAAGTCTTTCTGAGCTTCATGCTCATGGATACTGCATAAGTTGTTTTGCAGGTAATAACTGTGACACCCGGTTCTGAAAACAGAACCAAGTTAATGCATATGTGTGCCCAGGATGTTCATCACACATACACATGTAATCCACAAACTGAATTCAGAATATAACCATGAATAAATAGTGTTTAAGTATTTTATTACATCGACTTATTGTCTCACTCATGATTGTCTATCTTATTCTTGCAGTGGAAGTCTCTAAACGACAGTGGAAATAACTAAATAGCAGCAGGCTCCATCTTCAACTCCACAGGCATGTTGACGGTAGTTCGTATGCCTAGTACTCCACATGGTCCTCGAAGTACTCTTCTCCTGTTGCTGATGTTTATGTGATAATGCAAGGGTGAGTACATGTCGTACTCAACAAGTGCGGGAAAAGTATGACATGTAGCTTACAACAAGGTAGCGAATAAAAAAGGCTCATTGCAGCAAGCAAATTTTATTTCACAAACATGATAAAAATAGCAACTAAGTCTAGGTGAGTTTAATCCCAATATAACCAAGTAAAACAGCAACATTCTTTCATCATAATTCACCATTTATAAATTCTCATTCAGCCATTAATCTTTCTCAAGTTCATCTCAAGCTCATAAATATTCATAACCATCTCATATTCGTATAGCCAAAGCCAAACTCATTGACATGGCTCAAACAGTCCCAAAACCAATCCCAATGACCATACCATAACCATACCGAATAACCATCCCAAGTTTTCCCTGTAATCATGTGAGTTGGCCAGGAGCTTGTGACCGGAAGCACGGCTATCATGATAGTTTTACACTCTGCAGAGGTGGCACAACTTTACCCACAAGTTTGTGATTTTGTCACCCGTCGGCGACTGCAGAACCTCCATTATACCAGTACACAACCGTCGGTGTATGGCCAAGAGATCACAAAATAGCCTTTACAAAGGGGCTACTAGATGTATGGACTCACTGAGGTTTCACCGACAGGCTCGAATTACCGTTCTCCCACTATAAGGGCCTCAGTTTTTGACACATATTTGAAGTGTTCATCACCACACCACACACCTCATTTGAAGCAAGTTGATGAACACAAATAAAGAGCAAGTAACCACCATCAACATGCTCATTAGAGAATCAACTCACATATTGCAAAAGTGGTATTTCCCACATGTGATATAGAAGGGCTGGGCATAGGAAAACTCCTACACATTGCTAAGGATGTCCATGCCAAGTTTCACCCAAATTCAAAACCTTTTTGAGGTCATTTTGGGCATAGCTAGAAAGAGGGCAGTTTGAAACCATATTCAAATTCAAACTGTTTTATCCCATGAATTTGAAAGTGGGAGGCATATTCTTATTCAGCACATTTTTGTGAGCTCACACACCAATTTTCACTCCATTTGGAGTTGATCTTGACATGAGCTAAGTGGGACAAATTCAAACTTTATTTGAATTCCAAACTGAACTTGTGCTGAAATTCATTCAAACCAAACCCAATTTGGATTCTAATCAATTCAAATGGTTCATGGGTGAATAATTTGAAGCACCAGGGGTATTTTGGGGCTCACTGTTTACAACAGTGATTAGGAGTAAATTTCAGAGGTTAAAACCCCGGGTGGGACCCACATGTCATAGAGAGAAGGAGGGAAGTCTTGCACACAAAGTCACAGCCTTGGTGGGGAATTCCACCGAGCAGCTGTCGGCTGTGCCACCCAGGAGCCACCGGCGCCACCAGCTGCTTCCCCTCTACACGCGCTGGCGCCCAGGGCGGCTTGCTCGCGCCTCCACCCGACCGGCACCGCCTCAGCCCGAGCAGGGATCGGCTGGCTTTATCCCCTCACGTGCAACCCCGAGCAGCGGCATTGTTTCTCCCCGAAGCTCTCTGCTGGATCAGGAAAACCAGAAAACGATCGCTCTCTCCTTCCCTGAGCTGCTAGACAGCAACCTGAGATCACACTCCACCTCCCCGACGCCAAAAACCCCGAGCTCCGATCTCCCTTGCCCGAGAACGATCGCCACAGCGGCGACCTAGCCTCAGCCGAAGGTCAGGCGCTCGTGGACAGCGTTCCACAGGCGTTTTCACAGTCCAGCAAGAGAGGCAACAGGAGCGCGCGATCACCGTGCTGCTCTCCTCCAAGTTTGGATGCAAACAGTGAAGAGTCCACAGCGAATTTCCAGTTTTTGCTCCGGCGACCTTAAACTGAGTTTCCGGTACGGATCCTTCAAATTCTCGCTCTAAGATCCTTCTCTAGCTATCAAATCTTGCACATAGACGCTGGACTAGCCGGCGATCAAGTTCCTTTCTGCATCCGTGGTGCGAAACTGTCTAGGAGTGATGAATTCTTAGCTCGATCAAGAGCGGTCATGGCGGGCATGCTCGGTCACACGGTTCCGACCAGCTTGCCGCCATCTTAGAACCCATTTGACACCTTGGCGAGCTTCCTAGAAGTACACTGATGCTGTAGGACCGATTGTTCGAGGTTTTGGCAGGTTAGAACCCACGGTCGACGGCGCCGAACCTCAACCGAGGCCGCGGCACGTCGCCGGGCTATTTCCGGTCACCGCTAGCCTGAACTGACACCACCGAAGTGTTCCTCGACGTCGACAACCCCATGGCGGTGAGTTTCAGACCATGGGATGGCCGGCAGCGGCGAGCCAGTGAGCTCCGGGTCTGCTCCGGCGAGGGGAGGCGGCGCGGGCGCGCGGGCGCGTCGGGAGGAAGACAGTGCCGGCTGGCCCACCCGTCAGCGGCTCAAAATTTTAAACCGGGATCAGGTGTGCTGGCGCGAAAAGACCCTGTGGGCCGCGGTGTGCGGTCGCCTCGGCGCTCAACACGTGTCCCCGCGGGCCCCGGCCGATTCAAACTTTTCCCCCGATTTTCAGATTTCATTCAAACTTCAAATCCTAATAACATTGGCTAGAAAGCTCCAAATCGAGTGAACCAAATTTTGTTGGATTCAGCTCTCTGAGAACTTTCCAACAAATCAAGTTTCACATTATGAAAATCCTTATTTCTCCAGAATTAATTCCTCAAGATTTTAAACTGTTTGGAATTTTAACTGGAGAATCCTTTGGATGAAAATCCTGGAATTTTGCTGGAATGTTCACCAAAATATCCCTGAATTACCATAAAAATGTCAGATCCATTTGAGCTCATTTGGTCCACCTAATGGTGTGATTAGTGAAACTGTTCCAGAGAAAATAGGAAATGTTCAGAAACATTTTCAGAATTTTCTCTGAAATTTTTAGCTCATATCTTTAGCTAGGAACCTTCAAATTAAGTGATACCAACTCCATTAGAACCCACAGAAAATCTAGTTTTCAGAAATTCATAGGTTGTTTCATGAAAATCCTTAGAACACCCTAAAAGCCTTCAATTAAGGTCAAGTACATAATTAATTGTGGAGGGCTCAAATGATATTTGCTGCAACTAAAACTTGACCAAGTCCCTGTTTAGGTTGTAACCAAGCCACAATAAAAGTTTCACCATCATTGGGTCTGTCTAGTAAGAGTTATAGACTTCACAAGTTGAAATTCAATCAAGTGCATTTAAATTAATACATATACTTGTATATATTGTAGTCGCTAAGGTCGAGGAGGAACCCGAAGTCCTAGACATCGTTACTCCGGAGGAGCAGCTAGCCTACGACCAAGAGCAGCAAGGCAAGCTCCGGTTTGCATCAACCGTTTTACAAATTTTTATTGTTTTGAGCACAAACTTGAGTATTATAATTCTTTGCATTAGAGTCTTGTTTGGAAACCCAACTGCATAGCCAAGAAAACCATGGGTTGGGTTTAGGATTGCAAACCCTGTTAGCTACTGCATTACTAAGATAGAGTAGGATTCGGTACAAGTCGTGTAGTTTGAACTACTCGCGAGCATACGCTAGAGGCACTCGACTCGGGTAGAGATAGCACATGAAACACATGGCAAGAAAATGAGACCAAGCAGAGTGTAAGGGCAGCAGGACTTTGGGGCCTGTGTGCTGTAGCTCCGCTTGTGTCGATTGAGGACCGAGCCGTGTGCAGGCCTGTTGAACAAGCTAGAACAGTACCGAAGACCTATCCGCTATATGGGAACCGGGAAACCGATGTAACTCGGGTAGCTGGGTGTTGAGGCATAGCTGGTCGTTCAGAGGGTAGGTTGAGAGCTCGAGGTGTAAATCGGCTAGCGGCACTGAGATGCGCATGCAGAGACCTCTTGCTCGGGACGATTGGACGGGTTCAACATTTGGCTAACGGGTGAAAGGTGGTTGCGTACGGCGTCCGTGATGGTTGTTGTAGGCAACATCGAGTACGGGTGTACGTGATAGGTTGTTCGGGTAACCCTGCAGGTGTAAATCGATTATAATCGCCGTCCCTCGCGGTCAGTGAGTACCACTTGTTCACTGTACCGTGACGTAGAAAGAACAGGCTAGTTGCATGTTAAAATGTTGCTGATTGAAAGATGGACTTGATTGCTAATGATTTTTTGTAGTTTAGAGCTAACTAAAGTTCTTTTCAACTTTGGGCAAAGTACATGAGAGACATGCGTTTCTTGTTTGATTGCGGCTCTCTCATGTGCCTTAGCATAAGGTTCTCCACAACCTGCTGCTAAAACTTGAAAGTAAGGTTCTACTAATTAGGCGAGTCCTTGCAAATGATTTTTACCTCTTGTAACCCATCACCCCTCATGTTGAAGTTCCATGTTTAGGAGAGACGGGTCAGTCTTGCTGAGCGTTCGTGCTCACTGCTTGTGTTTGAAGCTTTTGCAGGGTTCTATGAGGAAGGGACTCCCGAAGAGGAGACGGAACCCCAGGAGGGGAACCCCGTCGAGTGGGAGTCGTGCACGCCACAGAGTTAGTGTGCGTGTGTGCTAGCAAGGACACGTTCAAGGGCTGAACGTGAACTTGATGCGTAGTCTACGCCCGTGAGTGTAGACTGGACTTATTTTGATGTAAACATGTTCATAAACCACTTTATGTAATATAAACTTTGCTTCCGCTTTGTACCTTTGACGTGTGTTATCCGGTGCTGTGCAACGCAGCACTCCTCAGCGTGATCCTGGCTCGACAAGACCGTGGGATCGTGTCAGCGTTGGTATCAGAGCTCGCTTGAGGTTTAACACACTAAAAAGGTCATCTTTTTCAAAAATCCAGTGAGGAACGAGTTAGTAGCCCGTATAAGGATGTTATAAGCATATAGAAAGTGGCATACTAACCTATTTGTCTATGTCGGAAAATCGTGTATCTCGGGACGTTTATGTCTTGGCGGGTGCACGTAAGCGCTGTTCACCAGTGCGCACAAGCTGAAGGGTGGAGCCCCACGGATGGCAGGTAACCCGACCCGCTTTAATATCCTCTACAACTCTTCATGTCGTTTGGGGTATTCGAGCAATGTCTGTCCCTGGCGTGCGTGGTGCAACTTGGGAGACCCCGTCACGTGGTCAGTAACGTGAACACGTAGCTCTAGGCGTGTTTGGCTTGATAACATCCGGGCGAGTGATGACGGCCGGGTATACGAACTGTATGGATACCGGGCTCGGTGTGCAGTCGAGTCTGACGATTGTTTGAGTTTCTGCAGGTAGCCTAACCATGAAACGGCATACGTGTATCATCCGTGTGCGAGTGACGTTTAGTGCCACCGAACTAACGAAGCCGGCCAAGTCCGGTATGGGTTTTTCTTTGTGAGGACATAGTACCGACATAATCTGGTGACGCAACGACGTCACACCCCATTAAATGAACAACTTCATTTAATATTTGAAGGTTTTGATCCAAAGTAGTAAAACTTGCTGTAACCTCTTCCCTTAATCAGGATATTCAAAGTTAACAAGTTTTCAACTTCTAGGTTGTTAAGGACAGAGCACTCTGTTTTCAGCTGAGTCAAGGCTGAAGTTAATCAGAGGTTAGAGGTTGAGTTATTTCGAGGTTGGGGTCATATGATACATTTCTGGAAAGCTTTGGAAGAGCTTCACAACTCTTCTGTTGAGGTCCAGAGGTGTTTCATCCCTTAACACATCGAAAAATGCAGTAGAGTTGAAACTGTCCAGAAAACAGGACAGAGCAAAAACTCTCTGTAAATTGAGCATAACTTCCTGCATAAAAAATCCAAAAATAGAAAACGAGGTAGTTCTGCAAAGATTATGAGATAGGTTACAACTTTATAACAGAAAGTTTTGTCGGATTGGGAACAGAATTAACTGGGATTCTTGGATCAAATCAGTACCTAAAGCAGGGAGGTGCTGTCCAATTTTCTCCAGCAATTCTGTTAACTTTAACCTCTCATAACTTTTGAACCAGGACAGATCCTAGGCCAAGCAAATACTTTCTGGAAATCTATTGAGGTTAGCTTTAACTTTGATGTTGGGCTCCAGAATTAGTTTTGCATTTAATATGGCCTAAATCAGGTTGAGATGGAAACTGATCAGGGCTGTCGTGTTGAACAGCAGATCAGCAGTGAAATTTGCTTAAAATTTGAACTATGTTTCCAAGTTTTATGGGTTCAATGACATGCCTTATGTTATAACTCAATGGTTTGCTGTTTAAATAAATATTTGACATTTCTCAAATATATTTTTACAGATGACAGCGGCTATCCCACTGTTCTCACCACGGCGGCTATCCGGAAGCATTGAGGCAGATGCTTCAATATTTCGGGTACAACCAGATGACGCAATACTTCGCCAAGGAAGAAGGCGAAGAGGGGAACAAGACGTGGACGATCCATGTCGAAGTTCCTGCAGGACCTACGCCATCCGGTTGGGTGCCGTTCACCGTCACGGTGAGAGGAAGACAGCCGGAAGGGATGTGGCAAGTGGCAGCCCGTGACACCATGTCACGCTTCTGCCAACTACACGTGCAGGCTATGGATGGCACTCCATACGCGCTCGTTCCGGTGGAGGGACAGGCTCAGGATGTGTGGGAAGGAAGGTACCGTGAGGCAGCCGATCCGGGTTGCCCAAGGTACAGCCCCGCGGAGGCAAACCTTAGCCTCCAGATGAGGGCGGGAAACACCGTGATGGACAGCCAAGCTGTTCATACGGAGCATCTCGCCGCAAAGCTCAAGGAGAGCACAAGCCGTGGAGACCATTTCGAGAGTTCTCACAGCGCACTCCGCAATGTGCTCCTTCCGACGATCAAGCGACTGAATGAACAGCATAATCAGTTGCATCGTCTGAAGAAGGCGAAGAAGAAAAGCCGTGTCGACATCGCGGCGTTGCAAGAACTGGTACAGAATCTGACCCAGCAGAACGAGGACCTTACTCAAGAGCGGGACGACGCTATTGAGGAGGGGCAAGGCTGGGAAGAGGACTACAACCAGGCTATGGATGAGGTGCATGCTTTGCAGGACCTCGTACCTCCGGTATTGGGCATACCAGTGGTCTTGGGTCTTCCAGCAATGGGAGAACCCGAGATGGGAGAAGAGGTGGTAGATCCAGAGCCACCAGCAGAGGTACCGGAGGAGGACGACCCACAGGAGGTCGAGTTCTACTCCGAGTAGGGGGTTACAGTTGCCAAGTAGGGCAGCTAGGGTAGTGTAACCCAAATTTTGTAATCAGTGACATGTCGTGTAGACAGTAGCGTATGTATAGGTAGTGACGACATGAGCACGACTTCTCAAAGCCCCGAGAATATGTGAATGTTGTGCAAATTACTCATGTGTCATTTCAATACCTACTGTTGCATATGGAATTCTAAGTAAGACATGTGCTAATCGCTGCTGTTTTGAATTTCAGAATGACGCGTACTCATGCCAACCCGGATGTTGGGGGTACTAGCCAGGGGGGAGATACCTCCCAACAACCTCCCGAGGACTCCTCGGGACAGCAGCAGCAACAGCAAACATCACCACCGCCACTGCCAACGGTTACATTGGCCGACATCGTCGCGGCAATGGTGGGTTCACATCAGCAGCACACGGAGTTGCTGCAAACTCTTATCGCCAATACGTCTCGCCCAGAGAGACGTCAAGACCGTGAGGAGCGTCAACAGAGCTCCTAGTCTGACTTCCTGGCGACTCATCCCCCTGTATTCTCAAGGGCGGATGAACCTCATGACGCGGACAACTGGCTCCGCACAATAGAGATGAAGTTCGGGCTGCTCCAGATAAGCGAGCAGCGCAAGACTCAGTTCGCGGTCCAGCAGCTCCAAGGATCCGCGAGCGCATGGTGGGCAAACTTCTGTGCTTCATAGCCCACCGACCGAGTTATGACCTGGACGGAGTTCCGGACGGCCTTCAGGGCCTATCACATACTGCCAGGTCTAATGAAAAGGAAGATGCAGGAATTCCTACACCTGCAGCAAGGGAGCCGGAACGCGCTGGAATAATCCACCAGGGCGTTCAACGATCCCGCGCTCTACGCGTCGTATCATGCAGATACCGACGAGAAGCGGCGGGACCACTTTTACCAGGGGCTTAACCCGCTCCTGAAGGACAAGTTGGCGATGTTCAGTCACGGCAGCCTCAACGACATCATTGATGCTGCGATTGTCCAATAGGACTCCGGCAAGGAGTTAGTGGCGGCGGAGCGAAAGCGAAGCGCGCCGCAAATCAGCGGAGAAGGAGGCGGTCCTTCTCTGAAGTTTCGGATGGTGAATCGCCCACCATCAGGTCCACGCTGGCAGCCACCCCAGAGGTGGATGCCTTTCCGCAGTCAGCCGTACTCTTCACCGGCATTCAGGCCGGCACTGCCAGCACCACCTCCGCAACAACAGCAGCAGCGGGCGATGCCGCGTGCATATGCACCTCAGCAATGCATGCCGGGCTTTCGTCCCCCGAGCACTACACCAGCAGCGGCCACATGTTACAAGTGTGGTCGTTCAGGACACTTCGCGAGCAGTTGCCTGGAGAGGCAAGGCGGCGGAATGGCACCGCAGTTTCCGGGGAGGAATCAGCCCTGGAACCCTACTAATGCGCGGCGGGCAAACCCTAGGCCCGGCACTGTCCACCAGGTGGCCATAGAGGACGTGCCGGAGGGTGAGCCAATCCTTGCAGGTATGTTCCAACTCCACCAGCACCCCGCCATAGTACTATTTGATTCAGGCGCCACACATAGCTTCATTAGCCAAGCTTTCATTGATAAATATAGCTTGCAAATACTACCCACCGATAGTCCTTATGTGATCTGTTCACCGGGTGGGGAAATTTCAGCAAGCATGATGGTCCCAAAAGCGCCATTGTGCTTAGAGGGTAGAGTCTACCCTACGTCTCTCATAATCCTAGAGGGACAAAAGGTCGATGTCATTCTAGGGATGTCGTGGTTAACCCGCCATGGCGCTGTTTTAGACATCGTTTTCCGAATCGTGCATTTGAATTCAAAAGTGCACGAATCTCATTCTTTATTTATGGACAGTCTAGAAATAAAACTTCCAAGTGTCTATCAAGCCACAACCATCAGATTGGAAGATATTCCAGTGGTCTGAGAGTTCCCTGATGTATTCGCGGATGATTTGCCAGGGATGCCACCCAATAGAGAGGTGGAGTTCAAGATTGAACTTGCACCGGGAACCATGCCAATATCCCGAAGGCCGTACAAAATGGCGCCCAAGGAGTTGGCTGAACTGAAGACTCAGCTCACGGACCTTCTGGAGAAGGGTTTTATTAGGCCGAGCTCCTCGCCATGGGGCTGTTCGGCATTATTTGTAAAGAAGAAGGATGAGACGTTGCGGCTTTGCATGGACTATCGTCCATTAAATGCCGTAACCATCAAGAACAAGTATCCATTGCCACGGATCGACATGTTGTTTGATCAGTTGGTCGAAGCAAAGATCTTTTCCAAGATGGACTTAAGATCCGGGTACCATCAGATTAAGATAAGAGCAGAGGACATTCCAAAGACAGCTTTCTCGACGAGGTACGGACTTTACGAGTACCTGGTCATGTCCTTCGGCCTCACCAATGCTCCAGCTCACTTCATGTACTTAATGAACTCGGTATTCATGCCGGAGCTGGACAAGTTTGTCGTGGTCTTCATCGACGACATACTGGTGTATTCCAAGTCAGAAGAAGATCACAAGAAACATCTGCGTATAGTCTTGCAACGGCTGCGGGATCACAAGCTATAGGCAAAATTCAGCAAGTGCGAATTCTGGATATCACAAGTGCCTTTTTCTCGGGCATATCATCTCAGCAGAGGGTATCGCTGTAGACCCGAGCAAGATCACTCAAGTGCTGAATTGGAAATCCCCGAGAATGGTTCACGAGGTACGGAGTTTCCTCGGACTCGCGGGATATTATCGGAGGTTCATTCCAAACTTCTCGAAGATTGCCAAGCCAATGACAGAGCTGCTGAAGAAGGCTACCAAATATGTTTGGAGTCCAACATGTGGAGAAGCATTCAAGGCATTAGTCAAGCACCTGACATCAACACCGGTTTTGGGACAGCCAGACACAACAAAACCGTTCGATGTGTACTGCGATGCATCCGGCATTGGGCTCGGATGTGTGCTGATGCAAGACCGAAGAGTGGTCACGTATGGATCACGGCAGCTTAGAAACCATGAGCAGAATTATCCAACTCATGACTTGGAGCTCGCTGCCATGGTACTTGCACTGAAAATGTGGAGGCACTACCTACTCTGTAACCTCGTACATTTATATACCGACCACAAGAGCCTCAAGTACATATTCACTCAGAAGGAGCTGAACATGAGGCAACGAAGATGGTTAGAACTGATAAAGGATTACGAAATAGAGATCCATTATCATCCGGGCAAGGCAAAGGTAGGGGCAGATGCACTGAGCCGCAAGTCACACGTCAACAATCTGACCATCACACCGTTGGAAGAGAGCAAACCACCACTGCATGTGATTCCACATGGAGCTCTCTACAACTTAGCTTTGATCCCCACAATCCGTGAAGAGATAGCGGCAGCTCAGAAACATGACAAGGGCATGTCGCATTTGCGGAGACGTGTAGACAGTGGGGAGCTGAAATGTTTCTGAAAGGACGGAGACGGCGTCCTATGGTTCAAGGACCGGATCGTCGTACCCCGTAAACTGGAATTACTGAAGAAGATCTTTGATGAGCCTCACTTGTCAAAGTTTTCTATTCACCCCGGCAGCAACAAAATGTATCAAGAACTCAGAAGCAAGTTTTGGTGGACACGGATGAAGCAGGAGATCGCGAAGTACGTGTCCGAGTGTGATACATGTCGAAGGGTGAAGGCGGACCATATGCGGAAACCGGGACTGCTACAACCACTGGGCGTTCCTGCCTGGAAGTGGGAGGACGTGAGCATGGACTTCATTGTCGGATTACCCACCACCTTGCAGAAATATGATTCTGTGTGGGTGATCGTCGATCGGCTCACAAAAGTTGCCCATTTCATCCCGGTCAACACCAACTACAACGCCAAGAAGTACGCTGAACTGTACATCTCACGGATCCTATGCTTGTACGGCGTACCCCGTACCATCATATCGGATTGGGGCACTTTATTTGTGTCCCGTTTTTGGGAGCAGCTGCACGCTGCCTTGGGGACGAAGCTGATCCGTAGTTCAGCATACCACCCGCAAACGGATGGGCAAACCGAGCGGGTAAATCAGATCTTAGAGGACATGCTACGAGCTTGCGCTATCAACCATGGCAAGAATTGGGATGATCACTTGCCGTTTGCCGAGTTCTCGTACAACAATGGGTACCAAGCCAGCATCAAGATGGCGCCCTACGAGGCGCTATACGGAAGAAAATGCCGCACACCATTGAACTGGTGTGAGACTGGCAAAAGGGTTACCTTCGGGATTGACCTCGTCAACAACGCGGAAGAGAAGGTTTGACTGATTCAAGCGAACCTAAAAGCCGCCCAATCCCGTCAGAAACAGTATGCGGACCGGAGAAGACGCCCATTACAATTCGAAGTTGGAGATCACGTATATCTACGTGTATCTCCAATGAAGGGCGTAAACAGATTTGGGGTGAGAGGAATGTTGGCACCCCGATTCATCTGTCCATTCCAGATTACCGAAAGATGTGGATCAGTAGCATACTGGCTGAAATTACCAGAAGCACTTTCCGGTGTGCACGACGTCTTTCACATTTCCCAGCTGAGGAAGTGTCTCAAGCTATCAACTACTGTTCAGCTGGAGGACATTGAAGAACTGCAACCGGATCTCACCTATCGGGAGGAACCGGTGCAGATTATTGATGAAAAGGCCCGAACCACACGCAACCGCACGTTGTGGTTCTACAAAGTTCTATGGAGTAAGCACTCTATGGACGAAGCGACATGGGAGAGCGATGAATTTCTTCGCACTAACTACCCCGACTTTTTCACGTCGCAGATACAGTTATTTTCCACTGTCCTCTCTCTCATTTTCACCTTATAATCTCGGGACGAGATTCTTTTAAGGGGGGAGGAATGTAAGGGTCTCAGTTTTTGACACATTGTGAGACCAATGTGTGTTGAATACATTGGCAATTAGGATAAAAGTTAGCATTAACATTCAAAGTTTTGAATATTGCCAAAACATTCTTCTGTGGCAAGGTCCGACAAGTTCTTTGTTAGGTCCGCCAAGTGTTGGCAAGGTCCGACGCAAGGTCCGGAGAGCTCCTGCAAGGTCCGGAGAGCTTCTGTGAGGTCCGGAGCTTGTTTTTAGGGAGCTCCCGTGAAGTTCAACTCGTAGAACTGCAGCGTCTTGTTTTTGCTTTTAACTTGCAATGTTTCAAACTTGCTTTATGGGAAGGTTTGCTTAATATTAATTTGCTAAGTTTTTGGTGTGTTTTGGTGGTTATGGCTGTTATCATTTGATATGGTTTGCAACATGCTTATGTGACGTGCTCATGTAAGGTGTTGTGGTTTTCGAACTAACGTGAGTCAAGTTGAGGACTTGTGCTCGGAAGAATTGGTTGTTTATTCATGTGCAGGTGTTGCTTGAGTTCAAGACATGGCTGGTGACGGGATCCTTGGACTAGTCTCAGGGAGGAGATGAGGTTCCAACAACCAAGTTCAGGAGGAGCTGTGGTTGAGTTGATCGGGAGGTCGTGCAACATGTTTGGATCAACGGCGGTGCATATGAAGGTTGCGTGTACGTCGTTGGAAGGTGTTTGCACGTGTGCAAGGAGTGCATGGACGTGGCAACATTGTTTCAAGGCGTGATGAAGAGAAGTGGACGTAAAGAATTGGTCGGAAAGGTCCAACCGGCTGGATTGCGTACTCAGGCTGAGGCTGAGTCGGATATGGCTCAAATATGGAAGATTTGAGTTGGTTATGATAGGATTTCGTGCTAGGCACGAAGTTGAGTTGTTTTAGGAATGTTTAGGACGTTCCTAAGGTGTTTGGAAGTCTCACGATTGCTTCTATCTGCGAATAGGAGAGTCCTGAGCAGTTATGGTAAGTTAGGATACGAGTCCAATTAGGAGTAGGAGTCCTAGATTGGATTGTTTAGCCTGAGGGCTGGCTATAAAGTAAGGGAGGCCAGAGCTCTCGTGGGTAGAGAACTTTGGGCTGTTCCTCTTGTGTTTCTATTGAATAAAGTTCATAGTTTCAAAGAGCTTTTGTGCCTTGTTCGTCCGATTTGTTTTTCGTCAAGTCTTTCTCGCCGAGTTTCTGGACAGACCGACATTGCTTCGGTGTTTCGTTCATAACTCGAGTTTTACAGATCCGATTGACGTGATTCTTTTTGGGTTGTCTTCACAACTCAATTATCTATCATCTGTGAAATTTTCACGAGCTTCGGATCTGTAGTTTTTGATATACACGAGTTTCTTTGCAGCGTTGCAGATCTGTTTTATATCGGGTAGAACAGATTGATCTTCGTTTAATGTTTTGATCGTATCTCAAGTTTTACTTCGTGTTTTCAAGTGATTCTTGTTGCATTATATCCGTGACTTGATTCTCTACCTCTCTACTTGATTTTTCACGGTTGAACACGTTTGAAAACACTTGCACACACGGTTTCTTTAACCGATTGATTTTTTGCTGAGGGGTTTTTGTAGTTTCCGCTGCAAAAAGTTTTAATCTACCATTCACCCCCCCTATGGTAGCTTTTCACGTGCTCTTCGATCCTACAATTGGTATCAGAGCCAAGGTGCTCTAATATTTGTGATTTGCACGTGTTTTGACTAACCATCATGGAGAAGTACTCCGCAAAACCTTGTGTGTTCAATGGCATCAATTTTCAGGTTTGGAAGGCGCAGATGGAGGCCTACATACAGGCGCAAGGCTCCGCCATATGGGAAAAGGTCTACCGGAACTTTGATGTACCACCCAACGATTAAGTTACGGCTGCAAACATGAGAGATGTTGACAACAACAACAAGGCTCGCAACTTGATCATCCAAGGATTGGCTCAAAGCGACTTCGACCGTGTTGCACACCTCCGATCTGCATATGATGTTTGGAAAGCTCTTTGTGACTACCATGAAGGATCCAATACGATCAAGGAGGTAAGGCAAGATATGTTCAAGAAAGAATACATGCGTTTTGAGATGCAACCCGGTGAGTCAATTGATGACCTTTTTGCTCGCTTTAATAAAATTCTCAGCAACTTGCGTAGTGTCAATGTTAACTTTTCAGATGCTGAAAATACTAGACAATTGTTAGGAGCATTAGATATGTCAATTTGGGAGATGAAAGTTACATCTATTCGTGAATCTACTGTCATGAGTTCTCTTACTTTAGACGTGCTTTATTCAAAATTGAAAACTCATGAAATTGACATCATCTCACGTAAAAACCCTAACAAGTCTATTGCATTTGTTTCGCAACGTGACATGTCTAGTTCTAGTCAATCATCATCTAGTGGTGCACTCTCTTTGCTGTCCTCTCTAACCCTTGAACAGATTGAAGAGTTTCCAGAGGAGGAGCTTGCACTCATCTCTACTCGGTTCTCAAAAGCATTGCAAAATGTGAGAACTAGAAGGAGAGGAAGCTCCGGACCTCAACGATGTTTTGAATGTGGTAAGACAGGACATTTTCGTACGGAGTGCCCTAACCTTTCAGGTCCGACTTCACGTGAAGAAAAGCAAACAAGGCCGAAGAAATCGTTTGCAAAGAATAAGAAGAAGAAAGATTTATCAATGCGCAACATAGTGCATAGTATGATCTCTGCACTTCAAGATTTCGGCTCAAGTGATGTGGACACCGGTAGTGATGAAGATGAAGAAGCTATGGCAAATATGTGCTGCATGGCGAGCAAGTCAAGTTCAAGCTCCGAGGAGGAAGAACACAACAGCAACGATGAAGAGGTATGTCCCACTTGCGAAGAAATGTGTGATGCTATTTCTCGTGCCACTGTTATATTAAAGAAAAAGGATAAAAACTTAGGAACAATGCTGTTAAAATTGAATCACTAGAATCTGAAATTAATCGTTTAAAAACTTTGATTCATAGTGATGATTCTTGTTCCTCATGTGATTTGATTTATGAACAATTATCCTCTTTAAGAAGTGCACACGCATCTACACTTGATAAACTTGAACGGAAATTGAAAAGAACAAAGAGCTTGCTGCAATTAATGATAAAAATTTGAAAGATGCTTGTTGTTCTACAATTGATTTGCATTGTTCTTCATGTGATGATCTGAATAAGAAACTAAATGATGCTATGAATGAGATTTCTATTTTGAACAATGCTTTACGTGTGCATGAAGTTAAATATTGTTCAAATTGCAACCTAAAAGGAAAAACTTCATGTGAAAACTGCTTTGGTCTGTCCAATAAACTTGATGACATGCATAGGACACTAGATCGGTTTTCTAATGCAAATAAGAACCTAAACTTGCTGCTGAATTCTTCCAAGTCTTGTAATGATAAAACTGGTTTAGGTTTTAATTCTCATGCTCATGCTAAGGCACACCCACCTAAAGTTGTAAAGTCATTAGGAAGCGGTTTGATTCAAACAGCTCCTAGACAAAAAGAGGTGATTTTCAAATCTGCAGGAGTACTGTCCCATTCGGGTTCTAATAAACGTGTTGATTGCTCATCTAGACATGATAATAAGGTTATTTTCATTGTACCTACTGTGGTAGAGATGGTCATGTCATGGATTTTTGTTATAGACTAGCTAAACACGATAAGAAACAAAGAATACTTGCTAGATCACATAACAACCAAGCAAAATCTGCTAGACCGAATGTTCGGAGCTTGCAACCTGCTGTAATGAGTCAAAAACTTGCTCCCGGACCTACTGTTTTTTGTGCTACATATAACACATCTTCTAAGTCAGTAGTTGGGAACAAAAATTTTCGATGTTTGGCTCATAAACCTGCTGTACCTTCTCAGCTTTCGCGTGTTATTCCTGCTGGACGTCGTGTGACTCAGTACTGGATTCCTAAAAGTCTTTTAACTAACCCCAGTATTGAGTCATCGACGTATTGTGCTGCTGTGTAGGTTTCATGTTTGAGGAAGGAGAACATTTGGATTGTGAATTCAGGTTGCTCACGCCACATGACCGGTAACAAAGAATGGTTCTCCTCTCTCTCTTTTGTGTCACGTGTAGAAAATGTTACTTTCGCTGATAACTCTTCTACTCCCATAATTGCTAAAGGTTCGGTTAGAGTAAACAATCTCTACACTTTGAAAGATGTGGCACTTGTTAAAAATTTGAAATACAACTTGCTTTCGGTTTCACAATTGCTAGATGAAAATCTAGAGGTTAGCTTTGCTAAAAATTGCTGCAAGGTTGTAGATTCAAAAGGTGAGCTTTTGTTTAACATGTCTAGGTTTGGAAGAGTTTTTAAAGCTGATTTTGATTTGTCAACTTCTAAGCATCGGTGTCTAGTTGCTAATGATACAAAGGATCTATATTTTTGGCATCGTAGACTTGGTCACATAGGCTTTGATCATCTCACTCGTGTTAGTGCTCTCGATCGCATACGTGGGCTGCCGAAGCTTAAAAAGGACAATGATATTGTGTGCTCTTCTTGTAGACATGCTAAGTTTGTTGCAGGTTCACATGCTCCTCTCACAATGACCATGACAGCTGAACCGGGACAACTTTTACATCTTGACACAGTAGGTCCAGCACGTGTTCAATCCGTCGGAGGTAAATGGTACGTGCTTGTGATTGTTGATGATTATTCCAGATATTCTTGGGTTTATTTTATGGCATCTAAGAATGAAGCTTTTAGTCATTTTAGAACTTTATTTCTTAGATTATCTATTGATCACCCAGGATCATTAAAAGCAATTAGAAGTGATAACGGAACTGAATTTAAAAACCAATCCTTTGATCACTTTTGTGCTGAAAATGGAATAGATCATCAATACTCTTCACCCTATGTACCACAACAAAATGGTGTCGTAGAAAGAAAGAACATGACCTTAGTTGAGATGGCTAGGACTATGCTTGATGAATATCAAACTCCTAGGAAATTTTGGGCGGATGCAATTGCAACCGCTTGTTATGTCTCAAATCGTGTTTTCTTGCGTGCTAAGCTTGGAAAAACCCCATATGAGCTCCGGTTTGGACATAGGCATAGTGTTACACA
Organism: Neostapfia colusana; assembly: GCA_030760725.1. Taxonomy (NCBI): domain Eukaryota; kingdom Viridiplantae; phylum Streptophyta; class Magnoliopsida; order Poales; family Poaceae; genus Neostapfia; species Neostapfia colusana. Next base: position 44,161,402 of record JASWHV010000011.1, on the reverse strand, counting down.
CTTTAGGGTTTTTGGTTGCAAATGCTTTGTTAAGAAACATGGTAATCTTGATAAATTTGAAGCTAGATCTGTTGACGGCATGTTTCTTGGTTATCCATCTCATACTAGAGGCTACCGTGTGCTTTTACTTGACACTAACAAAATTGTGGAGACTTGCGAGGTTTCTTTTGATGAAGCTAGCCCAAGTACTAGCTCCGATATTGCAGGTCCGGATCCATATCCGCAGGGGGAGAGTATTTTTATTGAAGAAGATGAAGAAGTGGTGCTGCTGCCCGAAAACTTGGAAGTAAATAACGATCAAGCTGCTGATTTTGCACCACAACCAGCACCAACAGTCACTACTGCTGGTTCGGACCTTCCTCAATCAACAAGCTCTCCTAATCAAAGGTCCGAACATGAAGAAGAAGGTGCTTGTGAAGTGTCTACTCCCCTCCGAGTACTCAAAAGTCATCCTCCACAACAAATCATTGGAAGCTTGCATGAACGAGTCACTCGGTCCAGGTTTTGCGATCCAAACTCTCATGCTCATTCTGCTTTTGTTGCTTCTTTTGAACCCAAGGATATATCACACGCACTCACTAATGAATCTTGGATTAATGCCATGCAAGAAGAGTTAGAAAATTTTGAAAGAAATAATGTTTGGAAACTTGTACCTCCACCTCAAGGTCACACATTAATTGGAACTAAATTGGTATTTAAAAATAAGCAAAGTGAGGATGGAGTTGTGGTTAGGAATAAAGCTAGGTTGGTTGCTCAAGGTTTCACTCAAATTGAAGGTCTAGATTTTGATGAAACATTTGCTCCTGTTGCTAGATTAGAAGCTATAAGAATTTTATTAGCATTTGCTGCATCTAAAGGTTTCAAGTTATATCAAATGGATGTTAAAAGTGCTTTTCTTAATGGCTACATAGAGGAGGAGGTTTATGTTAAGCAGCCACCGGGTTTTGAAAATCCAAATTTTCCTAATCATGTTTACAAACTGTCCAAAGACTTGTATGGTCTAAAACAAGCCCCTAGAGCATGGTATGATAGGTTAAAAACATTCTTACTTGAAAAGGGGTTTACCATGGGCAAGGTTGATAAAACTCTTTTTGTACTTAAGCATGGCAACGACTCATTATTCGTTCAAGTGTATGTGGATGATATTATCTTTGGTTGTGCTTCTCATGATCTCGTGTCCAAGTTTTCAGCTATGATGAGTTCAGAATTTGAGATGAGTATGATGGGAGAACTCACATACTTTTTGGGGCTGCAAATCAAGCAAACAAAAGAAGGAACTTTTGTGCATCAAACTAAGTATACAAAGGACCTTCTTAAGCACTTCAACATGGACAAATGCAAGCCTCTTCGGACACCAATGGGAACAGCAACAACACTTGAACTTGACGAAGATGGTGACCCGGTCGATAAAAAAGAATACAGAAGTATGATTGGATCACTTTTGTATCTCACGGCGTCAAGACCGGACATACAATTCAGGGTATGTCTTTGTGCACATCTTCAAGCTTCTCCATGTGCTTCACATCGCCAAGCCATCAAAAGGATTCTCAGGTACCTACATGGAACTTAAGAATTTGGCATTTTTCTTCTTTCTTCCTCAACCGTTTCTTTGAATGCTTTTTCGGATGCTGATTTTGGGGGTTGTAGGATTGATAGGAAAAGTACTTCGGGTGCTTGTCATCTTCTTGGTAATTCACTTGTTGCTTGGTCCTATAGAAAACAAAGTTCAGTTGCACAATCCACGGCCGAATCTGAATATGTAGCTGCGGCTAGCGCTTGCTCACAAATTCTTTGAATTGTTCAAACACTTAAGGACTATGGGGTTGATTTAGATAGTGTTCCACTGTTTTGTGATAACACTAGTGCAATTTGTATTGCTAAAATCCCCATGAAACACTCTAGAACTAAGCACATTGACATTAGGTATCACTTTCTTCGTGATAATGTTGAAAAAGGAAACATTGTGCTTCACCATTGAATGTGGCCTAGGGAGGGTGAATAGGCCTTTAAAGAATTCCTGCACACTTAATAAAGTTGTTAGAAATTTGACTGACCGGACTAGTCCGGTTGTGTGGGCGGACTAGTCCGGTGTGCTGAATTGTTTGAGTTGATTAAGTGTGTCTCACAAGTTTTATCTTATAGCAGCGGAATAAGAACAACAGTTTTTATAACTTAAATTTATAGTATGGATGCACGTGCAAACTTGTAAAGAACTCAAACGATGACTAGAAAACTAGTAATCTCATGTGTCAAGATGTAAACCAAATGAGAGACAAAAGACACGAATTTTTACCGAGGTTCGATCTCACCAAGAGATCTACGTCCTCGTTGAGGAAGCTCACACAGAGTCGGGTTCTCAACCCTTTTCCTCTTCAAGTCACCACACATGCCGACTTGATTTCACTATCAAGTGTAATCACCGTTTTTATGGGGCTACCTCACACGTTGAGGGCTCCCACAAGAATTACAATGAGAAGTTGATCAAATACACTCAAAAAGATTACAATTCAGAATATGAGTGTAGAGAGATCAAACCCCAAGAGCTCACAACGAAGGAACGACGATCTCCCAATCCCAAATCCAAGTATTTCATTGATCTTCACCTTTTTGCACCTTAGATGTGTGGGGAGATGTGTTTTTGGGCTCTTGGGACAGGTGGCGGCGCTAGGGTTTCAAGTTTTGACAGTATGAGTCGTGTCTTCTTAGGGAAAAGCCGAAGGACCTCTTTTTATAGGCTTTTCCAAAAAGTTTCCGTTGTTAAACCTACTACCGGACTAGTCCGGTATATGATCGGACTTGTCCGGCCTACTTCCAGTGGGTTAACCGGACTAGTCCGGTCCACAAACCGGACTTGTCCGGTACTATGTGAGATGGGTTTTCAGAAACTTTAGCGGACTAGTCCTGTTGCTGGATGGACTAGTCCGTAGTCCTCTATGGAGGACAACAGAGACATGACCGGACTAGTCCGGTCTAAAACCGGACTTGTCCGGTTGCATTCCAGTGACCTGACCGGACTAGTCCGGTTCTCAAGGCGGACTAGTCCGGTGCTCTATGTTTGCGTCTTTCAGAAAGTTAAACGGACTAGTCCGGTCCATGAACGGACTAGTCCGGTTTTTCAGTGGATTTTAGTTGATTTTTAAACCCCTTACCCCTACGCAAAGTCATGAGCTCTTGGGATGTGTCTCTCTCACACACAAACTATACATTTATATCTACTTTGCTTCTCTAAATTCCACTAACTTCTTCCTTTTCTGGCACCACTCTATTTTTCACCTTTTTGTGTGTGTGCCGAGCCAGTTCACTTTGTTTATCCTGCAATCATCTTAATAGTTTCATTAGAATCTCATATGTTCGTCATCAATTAGCCAAAACCCACAAGGGATATCCTAGATGCACTTACAACCATGTCGATACCGAACAACAATTGGCTGATATTTTTACAAAACCTTTGGATTTCACTCGTTTTTGTTTCATTCGTAGTGAAATAGGGGTTATGCATCCTCATGGCTTAAATTGAGGGGGAGTTTTTGAAACTTTGAAAGTCTATGTGTGAATCTGAAACTAAAATAATATGATCATAGTATTTCATACATATATGACTTTGTGATTCCTTTTACAGGCTCAAAGTTCTTACTACATTACTCATGTTATACATTTTGTAGTTTTTGCCATGACTAGTAATTGGAATAATTACTTACACTAAATCTGGTCATGATCGAACTTTCTTGCTGTTTTGAACTTGTTGCGTGCTCACAAGTGCCTTTAATCATAAAAAATTAATCAAGTGATCAGCTCACATGTTGAGTTTTCAAATAAAAAATTGAGAAAAGATCAAGAGAATATGCATGCATCGCACTTCTTCTTTTGAGATTGCTTATCATTGCACTAAGATATGAACTTGGAAGGAATTGTGTATGACTAAAACCATGTCCTTAAGCTTCTGATTGTCAAATGACATAGGCTTGGCTTGGTTGGTTAGAATAAGGCTGATGCGGCATATAATCTCTTGCAAATATCATATGATCAACTTTGTGCCTTAAATGGTTATGAATAATAAAAATGCAGCAACAAGTGACATGTTTTCAGGTTTTGAAATAGTTGAGTAAGGGAGATCATGACTTGCTTAAACTGAAAAATACATTTGATCTCTAGCATGGCTTACACTACTTTATGCATCTCATTGATGTGATAGTGTAAGTAACCTGATAATATGACTTGGATGAACTTTGCTTTGTATGTATATGTTATAATATGCTTATAACATTTAAAATTTTCTCTTTTGAACCTTGCTGAATACATTGTCAAAGGGGGAGAAATATGTATAAGGAGAGATTTTTTTACACTTCGCATATGTTATACACTTTCTTCCTTCTCTGATTTTAAAAAGTGGGGATAAATTAATAAAGGGGGAGAAATGAGTTTTCAAAGCTTTTCAAAACTTTTCATAAGCCAATGTTCGGATTTTAATTGGTGTTGCCAATGCATTCATCAAGGGGGAGATTGTGAGACCTATGTGTGCTGAATACATTGGCAATTAGGATAAAAGTTAGCATTAACATTCAAAGTTTTGAATATTGCAAAAACATTCTTCTGTGGCAAGGTCCGACAAGTTCTTTGTTAGGTCCGCCAAGTGTTGGCAAGGTCCGACGCAAGGTCCGGAGAGCTTCTGTGAGGTCCGGAGCTTGTTTTTAGGGAGCTCCCGTGAAGTTCAACTCGTAGAACTGCAGCGTCTTGTTTTTGCTTTTAACTCGCAATGTTTCAAACTTGCTTTATGGGAAGGTTTGCTTAGTATTAATTTGCTAAGTTTTTGGTGTGTTTTGGTGGTTATGGCTGTTATCATTTGATATGGTTTGCAACATGCTTATGTGACGTGCTCATGTAAGGTGTTGTGGTTTTCGAACTAACGTGAGTCAAGTCGAGGACTTGTGCTCGGAAGAATTGGTTGTTTATTCATGTGCAGGTGTTGCTTGAGTTCAAGACATGGCTGGTGACGGGATCCTTGGAGTAGTCTCAGGGAGGAGATGAGGTTCCAACAACCAAGTTCGGGAGGAGCTGTGGTTGAGTTGATCGGGAGGTCGCGCAGCATGTTTGGATCAAGGGCAGTGCATATGAAGGTTGCGTGTACGTCGTTGGAAGGTGTTTGCACGTGTGCAAGGAGTGCATGGACGTGGCAACATTGTTCCAAGGCGTGATGAAGAGAAGTGGACATAAAGAATTGGTCGGAAAGGTCCAACCGGCTGGATTGCGTACTCAGGCTGAGGCTGAGTCGGATATGGCTCAAATATGGAAGATTTGAGTTGGTTATGATAGGATTTCGTGCTAGGCACGAAGTTGAGTTGTTTTAGGAATGTTTAGGACGTTCTTAAGGTGTTTGGAAGTCTCACGATTGCTTCTATCTGTGAATAGGAGAGTCCTGAGCAGTTATGGTAAGTTAGGATACGAGTCCAATTAGGAGTAGGAGTCCTAGATTGGATTGTTTAGCCTGAGGGCTGGCTATAAAAGCAAGGGACGCCAGAGCTCTCGTGGGTAGAGAACTTTGGGCTGTTCCTCTTGTGTTTCTATTGAATAAAGTTCATAGTTTCGAGGAGCTTTTGTGCCTTGCTCGTCCGATTTGTTTTTCGTCAAGTCTTTCTCGCCGAGTTTCTGGACACCGACGTTGCTTCGGTGCTTCATTCATAACTCGAGTTTTACAGATACGATTGACGTGATTCTTTTTGGGTTGTCTTCACAACTCAATTATCTATCATCTATGAAATTTTCACAAGCTTCGGATATGTAGTTTTTGAGATACACGAGTTTCTTTGCAGCGTTGCAGATCTGTTTTATATCGGGTAGAACAGATTGATCTTCGTTTAATGTTTTGATCGTATCTCAAGTTTTACTTCGTGTTTTCAAGTGATTCTTGTTGCATTAGATCCGTCACTTGATTCTCTACCTCTCTACTTGATTTGTCACGGTTGAACACGTTTGAAAACACTTGCACACACGGTTTCTTTAACCGATTGATTTTTTGCTGAGGGGTTTTTGTTGTTTCCGCTGCGAAAAGTTTTAATCTACCATTCACCCCCCTCTGGTAGTTTTTCACGTGCTCTTCGATCCTACACACATATTTGAAGTGTTCATCACCATGCCACATACCTCATTTGATGCAAGTTGATGAACACAAATGAAGAGCAAGTAACCACCATCAACATGCTCATTAGAGAACCAACTCACATATTGCAAAAGTGGTATTTCCCACATGTGATATAGAGGGGCTGGGCATAGGAAAACTCCTACACATTGCTAATGATGTCCATGCCAAGTTTCACCCAAATTCAAAACCTTTTTGAGGTCATTTTGTGTATAGCTAGAAAGAGGGCCATTTGAAACCATATTCAAATTCAAACTGTTTTTATCCCATGAATTTAAAAGTGGGAGGCATATTCTTATTCAGCACATTTTTGTGAGCTCACACACCAATTTTCACTCCATTTGGAGTTGATCTTGACATGAGCTAAGTGGGACAAATTCAAACTTTATTTGAATTCCAAACTGAACTTGTGCTGAAATTCATTCAAACCAAACCCAATTTGGATTCTAATAAATTCAAATGGTTTATGGGTGAATAATTTGAAGCACCAGGGGTATTTTGGGGCTCACTGTTTACAACAGTGATTAGGAGTAAATTTCAGAGGTTAAAACCCCAGTGGGACCCACATGTCATAGAGAGAAGGAGGGAAGTCTTGCACACAAAGTCACAGCCTCGGTGGGGAATTCCACCGAGCAGCTGTCGGCTGTGCCACCGAGCAGCCACCGGCGCCACCAGCTGCTTCCCCTCTCCGCGTGCTGGCGCCCAGGGCGGCTTGCTTGCGCCTCCACGCGACCGGCACCGCCTCAGCCCGAGCAGGGATCGGCTGGCTATATCCCCTCGCGTGCAACCCCGAGCAGCGGCATTGTTTCTCCCCGAAGCTCTCTGCTCGATCGGGAAAACCAGCAAACGATCGCTCTCTCCTTCCCTGAGCTCCTAGACAGCAACCTGAGATCACACTCCACCTCCCCGAGCTCCGACCTCCCTTGCCCGAGAACGATCGCCACAGCGGCGACCTAGCCTCAGCCGAAGGTCAGGCGCTCGTGGACAGCGTTCCACAGGCGTTTTCACGGTCCAGCAAGAGAGGCAACAGGAGCACGCGATCACCATGCTGCTCTCCTCCAAGTTTGGAAGCAAACTGTGAAGAGTCCACGGCGAATTTCCAGTTTTTGCTCCGGCGACCTTAAACTGAGCTTCCGGTACGGATCCTTCAAATTCTCGCTCTAAGATCCTTCTATAGCTATCAAATCTTGCACATAGACGCTGGACTAGCCGGCGATTAAGTTCCTTTCTGCATCCGTGGTGTGAAACTGTCTAGGAGTGACGAATTCTGAGCTCGATCAAGAGCGGTCATGGCGGGCACGCTCGGTCACACGGTGCTGACCAGCTTGCCGCCATCTTAGAACCCGTTTGACACCTTGTCGAGCTTCCTAGAAGTACACTGATGCTGTAGGACCGATTGTTCGAGGTTTTGGCGGGTTAGAACCCACGGTCGACGGTGCCGAACCTCAACCGAGGTCGCGGCACGTCGCCGGGCTATTTCCGGTCACCGCCAGCCCGAACTGACACCACCGACGTGTTCCTCGACGTCAATAACCCCCTGGAGGCGAGTTTCAGACCATGGGATGGCCGGCAGCGGCGAGCCGGCGAGCTCCGGGTCTGCTCCGGCGAGGGGAGGTGGCGCGGGCGCGCGGGCGCGTCGGGAGGAAGACAAAGCCGGCTGGCCCACCCGCCAGCGGCTCAAAATTTTAAATCAGGATCGGGTGTGGCTGGGATCGGGTGTGCTGGCGCGCAAAGACCCTATGGGACACGGTGTGCGGTCGCCTCGGGGCTCAACACGTGTCCCCGCGGGCCCCGGCAGATTTAAACTTTTTCCCCGATTTTCAGATTTCATTCAAACTTCAAATCCTCATAACTTTCGCTAGAAAGCTCCAAATCAAGTGAACCAAATTTTGTTGGATTCATCTCTCTGAGCACTTTCCAGAAAATCAAGTTTCACTTCATGAAAAATCCTTATTTCTCCAGAATTAATTCCTCAAAATTTAAACTGTTTGGAATTTTAACTGGAGAATCCTGTGGAGTAAAATAATGAAATTTTTCTGGAATTTTCACCAAAATATCCCTGAACTACCATAAAAATTTCAGATCCATTTGAGCTCATTTGATCCACCTAATGGTGTGATTAGTGAAACTGTTCCAGAGAAAATAGAAAATGTTCAGAAACATTTTCAGAATTTTCTCTGAAATTGTTTAGCTCATATCTTTAGCTAGGAACCTTCAAATTAAGTGAGACCAACTCCATTAGAACCCTCTGAAAATCTAGTTTTCAGATAGTCATGGGTTGTTTCATGAAAATCCTTATAACACCCTAAAAGCCTTCAATTAAGGTCAAGTACATAATTGATTGTGGAGGGCTCAAATGAGCTTTGCTGCAACTAAAACTTGACCAAGTCCCTGTTTTGGTTGTAACCGAGCCACAACAAAAGTTTCACCGTCATTGGGTCTGTCTAGTAAGAGTTATTGACTTCACAAGTTGAAATACAATCAAATGCATTTAAATTAATACATATACTTGTATATCATGTAGTCGCTAAGGTCGAGGAGGAACCCGAAGTCCTAGACTTCGTTACTCCGGAGGAGCAGCTAGCCTATGACCAAGAGCAGCAAGACAAGATCCGGTTTGCATCAACCGTTTTACAAATTTTTATTGTTTTGAGCACATACTTGAGTATTAAAATTCTTTGCATTAGAGTCTTGTTTGGAAACCCAACTGCATAGCCAAGAAAACCATGGGTTGGGTTTAGGATTGCAAACCCCGTTAGCTACTGCATTGCTAAGATAGAGTAGGATTCGGTACAAGTCGAGTAGTTGGAACTACTCGTGAGCATAGGCTAGAGGCACTCGACTCGGGTAGAGATAGCACATGAAACACATGGCAAGAAAATGAGACCAAGCGGAGGGTAAGGGTAGCAGGACTTTGGGGCCTGTGTGTTGTAGCTCCGCTGGTGTCGATTGAGGACCGACCCGTGTGCGGGCCTGTTGAACAAGCTAGAATAGTACCGAATACCTACCTGCTATATGGGATCCGGGAAACCAATGTAACTCGGGTAGCTGGGTGTCGAGGCATAGCTGGTCGTTCAGAGTGTAGGTTGAGAGCTCAAGGTGTAAATCGGCTGGCGGCACTGAGATGCGTGTGCAGAGACCTCTTGCTCGGGACGATTGGACCGGTTCAACATTTGGCTAACAGGTGAAAGGTGGTTGCGTACGGCGTCCGTGATGGTTGCTGTAGGCAACATCGAGTACGGGCGTACGTGACGGGTTGTTCGGGTAACCCTGCAGGTGTAAATCGATTATAATCGCTGTCCCTCGTGGTCAGTAAGTACCACTTGTTCACTGTACCGTGACGTAGAAAGAACAGGCTAGTTGCATGTTAAAATGTTGCTGATTGAAAGATGGACTTGATTGCTAATGATTTGTTGTAGTTTAGAGCTAACTAAAGTTCTTTTCAACTTTGGGCAAAGTACATGAGAGAAATGTGTTTCTTGTTTGATTGCGGCTCTCTCATGTGCCTTAGCTTAAGGTTCTCCACAACCTGCTGCTAAAACTTGAAAGTAAGGTACTACTAATTAGGCGAGTCCTTGCAAATGATTTTTACCACATGTAACCCATCACCCCTCATGTAGAAGTTCCATGTATAGGAGAGACGGGTCAGTCTTGCTGAGCCTTCATGCTCACTGCTTGTGTTTGAAGCTTTTGCAGGGTTCTATGAGGAAGGGACTCCCGAAGAGGATACGGAACCCCAGGAGGGGAACCCCGTCGAGTGGGAGTCGTGCACACCGCAGAGTTAGTGTGCGTGTGTGCTAGCAAGGACACGTTCAAGGGCTGAACGTGAACTTGATGCGTAGTCTACACCCGTGAGTGTAGACTGGACTTATTTTGATGTAAACATGTTCATAAACCACTTTATGTAATATAAACTTTGCTTCCGCTTTGTACCTTTGACGTGTGTTATCCGGTGCTGTGCAACGCAGCATCCCTCAGCGTGATCCTGGCTCGACAAGACCGTGGGGTCGCCACCCATGGGCCCCCTCTTGTGCCATGCAGTTCCCAGGGCAGTCCCTCTCGACTCCCATTCCCTGCGCCATCCACAGTCCATAACAAGCTAGCAACACACCTAATTAGTCAGCTAAGCCGCACCCATATTTGGCCTTGTGGTGGCACTGTTTTCCTGGCATGTGCTGGCATTAACCGGTCCTTAGATCTACGGCAAGTAAACCACCATCTCATTCAGCAACATCCACGAACCAAGGTTCCCTAGATCTCCCCCGATTCCATGCTCATTATCATCATCAAGTTCTCATTATCGTTATTCATATGAGTGCAGTAGCTAACCATGTTTTAATTCATCTTCCCGTATTCTGTAGATTAAGCGAAGCAAAAAGGAAAAATGACCATACCCGACTCATCAACTTTCCCGGTGACAAGGATGGTTAACAAAACTAGTAAACTCCTATAAAGGGGTGTTCCATCTAGTTGTCTCAAGCATACGAGTTTTCGCAAACAAAGCAGTTTCAAAACTTGGGATCAATATGGTCAAGGGACACTTGCCTTGCTCCCGTGGCTCCTGTTGCTCAAGCGTCTCGAAGTCTTGGTGCTGTAGTTCTTTGTAGATGGCTTCCCGAGCTTGTCCTTCTACTCACGACCATGCATGTACAAAATTTACAGCAATCAAACATCATGCACAAACTCTACTCAAGATGCAATTTTAACACCCCAAAACCTGCTAAAGAGGGGAATTTAAATTTTTTTGACGTATTGCATGTGGTGCAGAAATTCAAATTCAAACTGGAATTTAAATTCAAATCAAAACAGAAAAGAAAAGGAAAAAAGAAAAAGAAAAACCCAACCGGCCAGTGGGCCGAAACCCACTAGCCGGCCCAATTTCCCCCGCACCAGCCCCAAACCCGCGCCCCTCTCTTCCTCTCACTGACACGCGGGGCCCGCGTGTCATCTCCTACCTCCCGCGCGCCCCCAACGGCCGGACTCTTCCCTCACGCCCGATCGCAACCGATCTCTGGAAACCCGCGCCCCCAGCCCGATTCCCGGTCCCGGATGACTCCAACTCGATCCCAACACACCGCCGCCCTCCCTCGCCTATATAAACGCCGACAATCGCCCTGTCCCCCCCCCCCCCCGATCGGCTGTTCTTCTCTCCGGTGAGAACCGAAGTTTCTACAGCCGATATCTTTCGATCCTTGCTCAAATTCCCTGATCTAACGTGCTGATCACGTTCCACCGCCGCCGGGGAGCCCTGCAGGTGAAGGAAACGAAGTGTCTTGCGCCCCAACGCCCCCCCCCCCCCCCCCCGATGTGTACCGAAGATCGTCGCTGTTGAAGCTCGCCGCCGACCGACTTCTAGGACCTCTGAGTGCTGGAAAACCCCTCGGTGAGCATCCCCTACCCCTCCGCAGCCGATCCATGCAAAAATATGTGAGTTCTAACGAGTAGCGGCAAAAGCCGAGGCTGCGCCAGCGAGATCGCCACCCCCCGCCGCCACGCGCGCAGGCTGGCTACGGTCAGGGCGATGTGGCTCCTTGAGGGTCGTCTATTTTAAATCGCATGGTAGAATTAAAACCCACGCGTACTGGTTCGGTGATCTAATCTGAGCCGTCTATTTTAAATCGGACGGTCCACATCAGCCCCGCGTTATAAAGGCCGGGATTCTTACGCGCTACCCCCTGGGGATCTCAGAAAACACGAGCTAGCCCCGGAAATTTCTGATCTAGCCCCTGGAACTTCAGAAATTTGTGTAAATTCATTTAAAAATCAGTTTAGCCCCTGGACTTAATAAAAATTAGGAAAACCCCTCTGTTATGTGTAGTTAGACCCCTGAAAATTTATGAAATAGCAAATTAGACCCTGCAGTAGGGTGGATTTACCTTTTTGACCCTATATGATATTAAATTCAGAAATTTGAATGTGTGACTAGGATTTAAATTTAAAAGGTAAGGCAAACACATGTGCAAATTCAAATTTAAACTCTCCTAGCACTTGGAAAACTTTAGAATGAGTTAAAAATAGATTTTAGGCTGAAATGAAATCTGTCTAATTGTTGTTCATATTTATTATTTCTAGAAACACATTTTTAGGCTAGGAAATAATTCTGAAAACTGATAAAATAAATTTAAATTAGTTCACCACAGAGGATAAGTTCAAAAATATATTATTTAATATTTTAGATCAGAACCTATTCTGTTTTGATGACATGTCCTACTATTTAATATTAAAACTCACTTTTAGGCATAGAAAATAAATCTGAAAAATATAGGAAAATAGGTATGAATAATTAGAAAATGATAAATGAAGTCTCCAAATCCAAAAACTTCAGTTTATGATTTGGTAGAAGATCTGAAAACCTAATTGGAGTAGGAAATTACCTTCCATGCAAACTTGGTAGTTAAGAAGTATATTAATTAAATATAAAGAATTTGTTCAAATTTAAAATTCATATATAGTGTGCAAACAGAAATCTGAATCCAAAAGTTAGAAATCATATACATATGTTTAAAAGTGCATGTAGGCTAAAAATCAACAAATCTAGAGTAACCACAACACTTAGAAATGTGAATGACTATCATATGTATGTATGTGTGGGTTGTATGAAGTGAAAGTGTGAACTATGTCTTATGGATTGTTGTTTTCTTTTGCTATGTGTATTGGCATGAGTAGAACCTGCCCCAGAACAAGTTCTCCCCTTCCAAGACCAAGATTTTCCATTCCCAGAGCAGCAGGAAGAAGGCAAGTGTCCTTGACCACTTTGATCCTATACTAGGATGTGTAGATAGAATTATTTGCATTGTCAATTGAAATATGAAACCCATGCTAGGAAGTTTCCCTAGAATTGCATTACCTTGTTTCCTTGTAGCTTGGGTTGGGATTTATTTTATCATGTCATTTATTTATATGCTTATGCTTAGCCATGCTTAGAATGGGATAATTGGGATGTGAGATCATCAATTTATTTACCTTACTCTTGAATGAGATATTATGAGTTATGTAGAGGTAGGGATCGAGGCAAGTTGGATGATTTGGTTGGTGCTGGGTGCACGAGACTCGGGTTTGTATTTAGTACTTGCCTGGATCCTAAGGACCGGTTCATGGAGCATGTAACCTGGCTTTATCGTGCCAACCACATGCTGAGATGGGGCAGCTTGGCCAATTAATTAGGTGTATCTCCGGCGTAGTATGGGTGTGTTGGATGGTGCGGGGAATAGGTGTCAGCTGGACTACCATATGAACCGCAAGGCTCAAAAGGGGGGCCACTGCAGAGGGGTTGGAGCCTCTTGTATGCTGTTAGGGGTGAAACCTCAGTGGGCCCACGCTCGTCGGGAATCCCTTTGTAAAGGCTTCGTAGTGATCTCCTGGCTACACACCTCGGAAGTGTGAATGTGGTTCGCGGCCACTGGCATAATGGAGGTTCTTCTAGTCCACCCGACAACGGGGGATGAAATCACTACATGTGGGTACAGTGGTGCAAACTTTGCAGAGTCAAAACTGTCATGACAGCCGTGCTCACGGTCAAGAGCGGCTTGGACTTATTCATGATTAGAGGATGATGAATTGGGAAGTTGTGGATGTTAAGCGGGAAGCTTAACATTGGAGATGAGACTATGTTTACTTGATTTTGATAATGGGATGGGGGATTGGGATCCATTTCACCTGTGTAGTAATGTAGGTGCTTAATAAGCTAAGGTGATAGGTATTAATTGCGTAATGCTTTAACCATGAGTTCAACCTCTCCTTGCTCTAGCCATGCATGACATAACTTTCCCACACTTGCTGAGTACCCACGGTACTCAAACTTGCTTTTCTGTTGGTTTATATTGCTGCTCAGGTCAAGAGAATGATGTGGTGTTTAATGACCAAGACTTTGGTCCCGAGGAAGGATTTTAGTTTCATGGAGTCCCCCGGGCGACGCCTGTGACGGAGCCCACAAGATTTATATTCTGCTGCTGTTTTATTTACATGTCATGAACTTATTATTGTCCATCGAGACGTATGCTATGTAAGACTTATTTATATTCAACACTGGCTTGTAATAAATGATGCTTCACTATTTGTCATCACATGTATGAGAAAATGATCCTGGCATACATGTGATATTCACTCGGTTGTTCTTCGGAGAAACCGGGTGTGACAGCAATGGTGTAGATGAATGTAAATCCTATGGTGCTGTTTTATTAAACAAGTTTGTACGTGTTCTTGCATGTTTTAATGGGCTTTCATGGGGTTTTATGATGAACAAGGGTGTAGGGATGAAGTGTCGACGTGGTGATGATCTTGACTCAAGATCTAGATCAATTACACCGTCAAAAACCGATCAAAACGTGATCTGTCCACACGAAATAGTTTCTCTTCGAAGGGAGCGAAGAAAACGGATGCGTAGAAACAGCGACGACGTCATACGATGGGTAACGAAGACCTACCTCACTTCCCTTTGGTGGCAGGGCCTTCCTCCTAGCAATGGCAGCATCGGGGAATTTTTCTATGGAAGATTGGGGCAGGACAGATCGTCGGCTCTTTTCCGGCGAGGGGGGTCCAACTCGGTGAGTTGGGGGCTAGGGCCTCCAAGTTGCCGACTTGGGAGGGGAAAAAAGGGAAGGGATTGCAGCCAGGGGGGTTTTGGGTTCTATTAATAAGGGGGGTGGAAGAATCCTACTCTAATTGGAGCAAATCCTAACAAACTTTTCCCCAATTTATTTGGTGCGGCAGCAATGTGGGGAAAATTCCCTAAATGTGGGGAAAATTTGGGGAAATTGTGTCGGTATCCTTAGTACCGGGTACCCCCACGCACAGGAGAAAAACCGCCTAAGGACCTCGCCCCCTCCGCAGGGGTGAGCTCCGAAGGCACCACGTGTCCAGCGGGGCCGGGCCTCCCTTCTCCTATGAGGAGAGCCCCGGGCCTGCCACGCGGCCATCAGAGCCGGGCCTCGCTCCCCTCCGCAGGGGAGAGCTCCGAAGGTGCCACGTGTCCAGCGGGGCCGGGCCTCCCTTCTCCTCAGAGGCGAGCCCCGGGCCTGCCACATGGCCAGCAGTGCCAGGCCTCACCCCCTCCACAGGGGTGAGCTCCGAGGGCGCCACGTGTCCAGCGGGGCCAGGCCTCCTCCACAGAGGCGAGCCCCGGACCTGCCACGTGGCCAGCAGTGCCGGACCTCACCCTGTCCGCAGGGGTGAGCTCCGAGAGCGCCATGTGTCCAGCAGTGCTGGACCTCACCCCCACCGTAGGGGTGAGCTCTGAGGGTGCCACGTGTCCAGCAGTGCCGGACCTCACCCCCTCCGCAGGGGTGAGCTCCGAAGGCGCCACATGTCCAGCAGTGCCGGACCTCCCCCCTCCGCAGGGGTGAGCTCCGAAGGCGCCACATGTCCAGCAGTGCCGGACCTCACCCCCTCCGCAGGGGTGAGCTCCGAAGGCGCCACATGTCCAGCGGGGCCAAGGGAAGTGTCGATAGCGCACTTCGACAATTTGGAATTGGCTCATTTCAGCTATCTTTTTCCCATTCCCCACCATTTTTATGATTCTTTCTCCATTTCTATGGTTCCTTCCTCCATTTATATGGTTCTTTTCTCTATTTCTACTTGTTTTATAATTTTTCTCTATATGAAAAATGTATGCAATGCATGGAAATGAATTTGAGGGTGTTACAAACCTACCCCCCCCCTCAAACTGAATCTCGCCCTCGAGATTCGATAGAGTATAAAATAGATGAGGTAATTCTGCCTTGAGATCTTCCTCACGCTCCCATGTAGTTTCGGCTTCCGTGTGATGGCTCCACTGTACCTTGCACCAACGGATCACTTTTTTCCTCGTGAACCTTTCCTTCACGTCCAAAATTTGGACGGGGTGCTCCACATAGGTCAGATCCTCTTAAAGCTCGAGCTCATCCATCGGTACTTGTTCTTCTGGTACTCTTAAGCACTTCTTGAGTTGGGATACGTGAAACACGTCGTGTACATTGGAGAGGTGCGTTTCTCCTCGCTTGCCCAAGATCTTAAATGGCCCGATGTAGCGAGGTGCTAATTTGCCCTTGACGTTGAACCGTCGTTGGCCTCGGATAGGCGATACCTTAAGGTACACAAAGTCTCCTACTTCGAAGGTCAATCTTCTTCGCCTATTGTCCGCATAACCTTTTTGTTGTGACTGAGCAGCCTTCAAATTTTCTCATATTGTTTGGACTTTCTTTTCGGCGTCTTGCAGCACTTCAGGTCCAAACACTTGGCTCTCCCCGGTCTCATTCCAGAACAGCGGCATTCTACACCGTCTACCATACAATGCTTCGAAAGGTGGCATCTTCAAGCTGGCTTGATAGCTGTTGTTGTATGAGAATTCAGCATACGGCAAGCTCCTATCCCAACTGCGCCCATGTTTCAAGGTGCAAGCTCTCAACATGTCTTCCAAAATTTGATTTGTCCTCTAAGTTTCCCCGTCAGTTTGCGGGTGATAAGGGGAGCTGAAATTCAGCCGTGTACCCATGGCTTCATGCAGTTTCTTCTAGGACCTAGAGGTAAATTGAGAACCCCGATCTGAAACTATACTCTTCGGAACTCCATGGTGACACACGGTTTGCTCCATATACAGCTCGGCTAGTTCTGCGATGCAGTACGTGGTTCTAACAGGATGGAAATGGGCTGTTTTCGTCAATCGGTCCACAATAACCCAGATGGAGTCGTAACCCGACCGAGTATGTGCCAATCCGACAATGAAATCCATGTTGATGTCTTCCCACTTCCACTCGGGTACTTTCAATGGCTGCAACAGTCCAGCGGGCCTTTGATGTTCGGCATTCACCCGTTGGCACGTGTCGCATTAGGCAACATTCAGCTATGTCCCTTTTTATACCATCCCACCAATAGCAAGTTTTCAGGTCCTTGTACATCTTTGTACAGCCGGGATGTATGGAATAAGGTGAGTCATGTGCCTCCTTTAATATCGTGTCACGGATGTGCTTCATGTTAGGCACACAAATCCTTTTCCCTAACCAAAGTGTGCCCTTCTCGTCTTCCTTGAAATCCTTTTCTATGCCTTGTCAGATTCTTTCCTTGATTTCCTTGATTTCCTCATCCGTTGCTTGGCCATCTCATATCTCTTGTTCCAGCGAAGAGTTGATTTCTATCACTTCCATCTTGTTCAAGAACCCGAGATGTAACCGTTCGAACTCCTTGCGCAGCTCGGGCGGTAGCTCCCGAACCGTGAGTTGGTGACATGCTCCTTTTCGGCTCAACGCATCAGCTACTACATTGGCCATTCCGGGGTGATAATTGATTCCAACATCATAATCTTTGATGAGTTCCAACCATCAACGTTGCGTCAAATTCAGATCCGTTTGCGTGAATATATACTTGAGGCTTTTGTGATCCGTATAGATCTCACATCGGTGGCCAAGGATATAATGCCTCCAAATCTTCAAGGCATGTACCACGGCTGCAAGTTCCAAGTCATGTGTGGGGTAATTCAGCTCGTGTTTCTTTAGTTGTCTCGACGCATAGGCTATCACTTGTCCTTCTTGCATGAGCACACATCCAAGCCCTTGTCCTGATGCGGCACAATATATATCGAAACTCTTGCTCACGTCCGGCAATACCAAAACCGGCGCTGTGGTTAGTCTTTTCTTGAGCTCCTCAAAGCTTTCTTGGCACACTGGTGTCCACTGAAATGCTTTTCCCTTCATTAGCAATTCAGTCATAGGCTTCGCTATTTTGGAGAAATCCTTGATGAACCGTCAGTAGTATCCAGCCATCCCAAGGAAACTCCAAATATCCCTCACATTCTGCGGTTGGTTCCACTTCAGAACATCTCCCACTTTTCAGGGATCAACCAATACTCCTCTCTCGGATATGATGTAGCCTAGGAACGATATCTCCTTTAGCCAAAATTGACACTTGCTGAACATGGCATACAATTGATGCTCTCGCAGTTTCTGCAATGTCAATCTCAAATGTTCTTCCTCGCTTTTTGAATACACCATGATATCGTCGATGAAAACCACGACGAACTTGTCCAAGTACTCCATGAAGACCTTATTCATGAGGTACATGAAGTATGCGGGTGCATTTGTTAACCCAAAAGACATAACGGTATATTCATACGAACCATACCGTGTTCGAAATGCAGTCTTGGGTATGTCGGAGGGCTTAATCTTCAGCTTGAAGTATCCCAACCGAAAATCAATCTTGGAGAAAATTCGGACATCTTTCATTTGGTCGAATAGGTCCTCTATACGGGGCAGCAGGTATTTATTCTTGATCATCACCTCATTGAGATACCTATAATCCACACACATCCTTTGGGTCCCATCCTTCTTGTCTATGAAGAGCACGGGGGCTCCCCACGGTGACGAGCTTGGGCATATAAAACCCTTTTCTAGCTGCTCCTGAATTTGCTTCTTAAGTTCCACTTGTTCATTGGCGGGCATCCTATATGGCCTTTTCGCTATAGGTGCAGTTCCAGGTACTAAATCAATGGCAAATTCAATGTCCCGGTCAGGTGGCATACCAGGAAGTTCTTCCAGGAACACATCTGAAAATTCTTGAACCACCGGAATGCTTTCCAATGTTGCTTCTTCGACGTGGTTCAACGCTGCCTTCTCCATTGCCGGTTGGGCTGACTCAAACTTAATACGAGCACCGTGCTCATTTGTCAACTGCACGCTCCTCTCAGCACATTGAATTACTCCGTTTTGCTTGCTTAACCAATCCATTCCATGTATTATATCAATCCCTTGAGAATCCAAGACAATAAGGTTGGCAAGAAAGTCTACCCCCCTTATTTTAAGGTTTACTTTCGAACATACTATATTAGTCCTCATCTCTCCACCGGGAGAATTAACCAACATAGTGTGTTTCATGTGTGATATGGGCAGATTATACTTGGCAACATACTTGGATGATATGAATGAATGCGATGCTTCGGAATCAAATAAAATACTGGCTGGGTTGGAGTTGGCAAGGAACATACCAATCACGACGTCCTTAGCTTGTTGCGCTTCCTTAGCAGAGACATGATTCACGTTGCCATGAGCGTAGTTCTGCTGCCCACGGTTACCTTGCGTAGCTCCTCCATTTGGCCGTGGGTTTTGTTTTTGTGCGTTGGTCGGCTGTCCAAGGCCTTTCTTCGGGCATTGACTTGCAAAGTGTCCCACCTCTCCACTTGAAAAGCATGCTTTGTTGCCCAAAACAGCAGGAACGTTGGGGCGAGGCTGGTTTTGAGCATAGGTGCCCATGTTGGGACGGGGCGCAGGAGGCAAAGGCATACGAGGTGCTTGCATAACACGACATTGTTGTGGTGGTTGATTAGGGTGAGGTGGGTTTGCAGGGCGTAAAGTATAAGCGGACGAGCCATACTGTGGTGCAGCTGGTGGCATGAAACGGGGACGTACATTGCTCCCTTGCGGCTGGTATGGCATCTTCCTCTTGCCCTCTTGCTCAATATAATGGATCTTGCTCTCAACAACTATAGCGTTGTCAACGAGCTTCTGGATGTTTGCATAATCATTGTTGAGCAGTTATACTTGGATCTCATTGTTCAATCCTCTCATGAATAAGTATTGCTTCCTTTGATCCGAGTTGACGTCTTCGGGAGCATACCTTGACAGCTGCGTGAACTTGGTAAGGTACTCATTCATGCTCTTCTTTCCTTGGCGGAGACCTTCGAACTCTTGCCTTTTAAGCATCATGACTCCAGCAGGGACGTAATGAGAGTGGAAACTCTCCTTGAATTCAGCCCAAGTGATTGTCTCCTGGTTGACATGAGCATTGCAGAGAGCGTCCCACCAGTCAGCGGCTGCTCCCATGAGTTAGTGCGATTCAAAGAGAACTTTCTCCTGATCATTGCACTAAACAATAGCAAGCTTGTTTTCCATGGATTTCATCCAATCATCAGCCTCCATGGGATCATTAGCTTGTGCAAAAGTAGGCGGTCGAGTCCTCATAAACACTCCCAATCTGTTGTGAGCCGGCGGTGGTGGGGGTGTTGGCAGTGGGGGTGCAGGAACGGGGTTAGGATTGTTGTTGTTGTTGGCTTGCAGCTGTCCTAAAGTTTGTATCATAGTTTGCATGAGCTGGTTCTGCATAGCCATCAACCGTTCAAGGTTGTTTGCATCAGCCCCTGGGTTAGCATTGTCAGGAACTTCAACGTTGCCATCCTCTTATGGTTCAGGGTTGCCACGAACGTTTCTCCTTTGACGGCTGGCGTTTTCCCTCACCATCTGTGAGAGAGAGTTGAGTAGAATAGAAAATAGAAGTTTAGATTGATCCCCCCAACTATATGCATCAAGGTGTATGAACTAAATATCTTCCTTTATTAATTTCAGCCTATATGAGGATGTGAACACATGCCGAAGCATCTCACATCTCTCCACTATGTGTGGATGTGGACATTTGCCGAAGCGTCCCACAACTCACACCAGCACACAAACACAACCAATCATCACAAAAGTTCAACACACCACTCCTATTCACGCTACAACGATTTAAACGTTCCTATTACAGCTTATTCAATGGGAGTCCTAAACTTAACCATGTGAACTGGTGTTGTTCCCGCCGTATGACGGGGGTGGTCCATACATGGGTGCATGCCATGGTGAGTCAGCAGTCCATGTAGAGTTAGAAGGCGCTGGTGCTCCATTCGCTCCCGCGTTGGCTCGAGTCTCCTCTTGTTTCTCCATCAAATACAGCTTCTTGCAGAGGTAACGGATCTCTTCTTGTGCGCTTGCGTAACGATTTCCTAACTCCACGAGCAACCTTTGTGACTTGTCAACATCTTGTGGGTTGTAAAGGGCGGTTACATGGGGTCCAATGATCTCCCTTGTGCCACTCTTCCGACATGGGTGCAGCTCAAAAGTGTTACCCTCAAGCTGCTCATGGAAGGCGTAGCACAGTCCGGTGAGTGCTTCCCATGCAGCGTCATCAATAGCTTCAGCCCTTGTATCACTCCATGTGGGTGTGAAGTGCCGAGTGACAACCCTACCATCATATAGGATGGTTACGTCAGCCTTCCACTCTTCATGTCCGAGACGAGGGGCTTTCTTGAGGAGATACTCCGGGTATAAGCTACAGCAATCCAGAAATTCTTTGAGCTCCCTGGATGTGTGTCGGTGAGACCTATGTGTGCTGAATACATTGGCTTTGACGATAAAAGTTTTGAATACTACCAAAACACCTTCTTAACAAGGTCTGACTCTAGGTCCGAGCTCCTGCAAGGTCCGACGATAGGTCCGACGTAAGGTCCGACTTGCTTTGTCTAGGTCTGACTTATTTTGGCTAGGTCCGACTTATTTTTGGTAGCTCCAGTGCTAGGTCCGACTAGCTTTGGTAAGTTCCGTGCTAGGTCCGACTAAGCTTTAGTAAGCTCCGGCGCTAGGTCCGACTAGCTTTGATATGCTCCGGTTCAAGGTCCGGTTAGTTTTGGTAAGGTTCGGAGCTTGATTGCAATGTTTCTGCTTTTAACTTGCAATGTTTCGAACTTGCTTTACTCTTATGGAAAGTTTGCTTACTATTATTTTACTAAGTTTTTGGTGTGTTTTGGTGGTTATGGCTGATATCTTTTTGCTATGGTTTACAACATGCTTATGTGAGGTGCTCATGTAAGATGTTGTAGTTTTGGAACTAACGAGAGTCAAGTCGAGGACTTGTGCTCGAAAGTATTGGTTGTTTATTCATGTGCAGGTGTTGCTTGAGTTCAAGACATGGCTGGTGACGGGATCCATTGAACTAGTCTGAGAAGATGAGGTTCAACAACCATTTTTAGGAGGAATTGTGGTTGAGTTGATCAGGAGGTTGCACAGTATGTTTGAATCAAGAACAATGCATATGAAGGTATCTTGGACGTCGTTGGAAGATGTTTGCACGTGTGCAAGGAGTGCATGGATGTGGCTGCATGGTTCCAAGGTGTGATGAAGAGATCTCAACATAAAGAATTGGTTGGAAAGGTCCAACCGACTAGGTTATGGACTCAGGCTGTGGCTGAGTCGTGTTTGACTCAAGTATTGGAAAGTTACAGTTTGAATCCAAGTAGGAGTAGGAGTCCTAGTTTGAATTGGGTTGGCCTTAGTGCTGGTTATATAAGCAAGGGAGACCAAGGCTCATGGGCACACGACTTTGGGGCTGTTCCTCTTGTGTTTTGATAAATAAAATTCGTATTCTAAAGGAACTTTTGTGCCTTGTTCGTCCGACTTGTTTTAGACAAGTTTTCTCGTCGAGTTTCTGTTCAGCACTACCTTGCTTCGGTGGTTTTATCATAACTCGAGTTTTACAGATCCAATTGATGTGATTCTTTTCGGGTTGTCTTCACACCTTAATTATCTAACATACTTGAAAATTTCACGGTCATTAAATTTGTGGTTTCTGATCTACACGAGTTTCTTTGCAGTATTCCAGAACTGTTTTTCTCGCGTAGGACAGATTGACCTTTGTTCGATCTTTCGATCGTAACTTGAGTTTCTCTCAACGGATTTTCATGATTCTTGTTGTGACTTCTTCGTGACTTGATTCTATACTAGTTTTGTCACAGTTGAACACGTTTCGATTAGTCGCACACATGGTTTCTTTCACAGATCGGTTTTCTGCTGAGGGGTGTTTTGTTGCTTCCGCTGAAAAGTTTTTATCTACCATTCACCCCCCCTCTGGTAGCTTTACACGTGTACTTCGATTCTACAATTGGTATCAGAGCCAGGTTGCTCTAATCTTTGTGATTTGCACGTGTTTCGACTAATTATCATGGAGAAATACTCTGCCAAACCTTGTGTGTTTAGTGGTATTGATTTTCAGGTTTGGAAGGCACGCATGGAAGCTTTCATCCAGGCGCAAGGATTTGCAATATAGGAAAAGGTGTACAAGCCTTATGATGTGCCTTAAAACGATCAAGTCACGGCTACAAACATGAGAGATGTCGACAACAACAACAAGACTCAGAACTTGATCATACAAGGACTAACTCAGAGCGACTTCGACCGTGTTGCACACCTCCGATCGGCGTACGATGTGTGGAGAGCACTTTGTGACTACCACGAAGGATCCAACACGATCAAGGAGGTAAGACAGGATATGTTCAAGAAAGAATACATGCTCTTTGAGATGCAACCCGGTGAGTCCATTGATGACCTCTTTGCTCGCTTTAAATTCTCAGCAACTTGTGTAGCGTCAATGTTAATTTTTCAGATGCTGAAAATGCTAGGCATTTACTAAGTGCATTAGACATGTCAATTTGGGAGATGAAAGTAACATCCATACGTGAATCCACTGTCATGAGTACTCTTACATTAGATGTGCTTTATTCTAAGCTAAAAACTCATGAAATTGAGATTATATCATGAATGAACCCAAATAAGACTATTGCATTTGTCTCACAACGTGATATGCCTAGCTCCGGCCAATCATCTAGCAATACACTTGCTTTGCTGTCTTCACTAACCCAGGAACAGATTGAGGAGTTTCCAGAGGAGGAGCTAGTACTTCTTTCTATTAGGTTCTCAAAAGCATTGCAAAATGTGAGAACTAGAAGGAGAGGAAGCTCCGGACCTCAACGATGCTTTGAATGTGGTAAGACAGGACACTTTCGTACAGATTGCCCTAACCTTTCAGATCCTTCTAACCGTGATGAAAAGCAGAATAAAGTCAGGTCCTCTTTTGGCAACACCAACAAGAAAAAGAAGGGTTTTACAGGACGCAAACTGATAAACAGTTTCATCACCGCACATCAAGAACTTGGCTCGAGTGATGTAGACATTGGAAGTGATGAAGATGAAGATGATCTGGAAAACTTGTGCTTCATGGCGGGAAAATCAAAATCAAGTATGGACGATGCAGAACACAACAGTGACAACGAAGAGGTATGTCCTACTTGTGAAGAAAAGTGTGATGCTATTTCTCGTGCCACTATTATTGTTATGAAAAAGGACAAAAAGCTTAGGGACAATGCTGTTAAAATTGAGTCACTCGAATCTGAAATTAATCGTTTAGAATCCTTGATTCCTAGTGATGATTCTTGTTCCTCATGTGATTTGATATATGAACAATTGTCCTCTCTAAGAATTGCACACACCTCCACACTTGATAAACTTAAACTTGAAATCGAAAAGAACAAAAAGTTTGCTGCACTTAATGATAAAAACTTGAAGGATGCTTGTTGTTCTACAATTGATTTGCATTGTTCTACTTGCGACGATCTTGATAAGAAACTACAAGATGCTATGAAAGAAATTTCTATATTGAACAATGCTTTACGTCCTCATGAAGTTAAATATTGTTCCAATTGCAAATTAAAAGGAAAAACTTCATGTGAAAATTGCCTTGATCTATCAAATAAACTTGATAACATGCATAGGACATTAGATCGGTTTTGTAATGGGAATAAGAACCTAAACTTGCTGCTGAATTTTTCCAAGTCTTGCAATGATAAAACTGGTTTAGGTTTTGATTCACATGCTCATGCTAAGGAACATCCACCTAAAATTGTAAAATCATTAGGAAGTGGTTTGATTCAAATAGTTCCTAAACAAAAAGAAGTGGTTTTTAAATCTGCAGGAGTGTTGTCACATTCAGGTTCAAATAAGCATACTGCATGCTCATCTAGACATGAACACAAAGTTAAATTTCATTGTACCTATTGTGGTAGAGATGGTCATGTCATAGATTTTTGTTATAGACTAGCTAAACAACATAAAAAGGAAAGAATGCAAGCTAGATCTTATAAGTCTCATGCAAAATTTGCTGCACATACTAAACCGAATGTCAGGAACATGCAACCTGCTATTATGAGTCAGAAATATTCAAAGTTTACCTCCGGAGCTTCAGTTTTTGCCTCCGGAGCTTCAGTTTTTGCCTCCGGACCTTCTGTTTTTGCCTCCAGAGCTACTGATTTTCGTGCTACACAAGTAACACCTCATAGGTCAGTAGTTAAGAACAAAAAATCTCAAACTTTGACTCATAAACCTGCTGTTTTATCTCAGCTTTCGCATGTTATTCCTGCTGGACATCGTGTGACTCAGTATTGGATTCCTAAATGCCTTTTAACTAACCCCAGTATTGAGTCATCGACGTATTGTGCTTCTATGTAGGTTACACGCTTGAGGAAGGGGAACATTTGGATTGTAGATTCAGGTTGCTCACGCCACATGACCGGTAACAAAGAATGGTTCTCCTCTCTCTCTTTTGTGTCACGTGTAGAGAATGTTACTTTTGCCGATAATTCTTCAACTCCTATAATTGCTAAGGGTTCGGTTAGAGTAAATGATCACTACACTTTGAAGGATGTGGCACTTGTCAAAATTTTGAAATACAACTTGCTTTCTGTTTCACAATTGCTAGATGAAAATATGGAAATTATTTTTAATAAAAACTGCTGCAAAGTTGTAGGTTCAAATAGTGAGCTTATTTTTAACATGTCTCGGTTTGGAAGAGTTTTTAAAGCTGATTTTGATATGTCTTCCTCTAAGCATAGATGCCTAGTTGCAAATGATTCCAAATATTTACATTTTTGGCATCGTAGACTTGGTCAGGTAGGCTTTGATCATCTCACGCGTGTTAGTGTTCCTGATCGCATACGTGGGCTTCCTAAGCTTAAAGGGGACAAAGAAATTGTGTGCTATTCTTCTAGACATGCTAAGATGGTTGCAGGTTCACATGCTCCTCTCACAATGACCATGACAACTGAACCGGGTCAACTTTTACACCTTGACACCGTAGGACCTTCACGTGTTCAATCCTTCGGAGGTAAATGGTATGTTCTTGCGATTGTTGATGACTATTCTAGATACTCTTGGGATTACTTTATGGCATCTAAGAATGAAGATTTTAGTCACTTTAGAACTTTATTTCTTAGATTATCAATTGATCACCCAGGATCTTTAATAGCAATTAGAAGTGATAATGGAACCGAATATAAAAATCAATCATTTGATCACTTTTGTGCTGAAAATGCAATAGATCATCAATTTTCTTCACCATATGTACCTCAAAAAAACGGTGTTGTAGAGAGAAAGAACAGAACCTTAGTTGAGATGGCTAGGACTATGCTTGATGAATATCAAAGTCCTAGGAAATTTTGGGCTGATGCAATTGCAACCGCTTGTTATGTCTCAAATCGTGTTTTCTTGCGTGCTAAGCTAGGTAAAACACCATATGAGCTCAGGTTTGGACATAGGACTAGTGTCACACACTTTAGGGTCTTTGGTTGCAAATGCTTTGTTAAGAAACATGGTAATCTTGATAAATTTGAAGCTAGATCTGTTGATGGCATGTTTCTTGGTTATCCATCTCATACTAGAGGCTACCGTGTGCTTTTACTTGATACTAACAAAATTGTGGAGACTTGTGAGGTTTCTTTTGATGAGGCTAGCCCAGGTACTAGTTCAAATATTGCAGGTCCGGATCTATATCCGCAAGGGGAGAGTATTTTCGTTGAAGAAGAGGAAGAAGTGGTGCTGCTGCTTGAAAATTCAGCAGCTAATGACATTGTTCCAGCTCCTGATCTTGATTCACAGCCAGCACCGATGACCACCATTGCTGGTCCAGATCCTCCTCACGTTACAAGCTCATCTATTTGTGATGAACATGAAGAAGAAGAAGCTTGTGAAGTGTCCACTCCCGTCCGGATTCTCAAAAGTCATCCTCCACAACAAATTTATTGGAAGCTTGCATGAACGAGTTACAAGATCCAGGTTTTTCGACCCCAATTCTCATGCTCATTCTGCTTTTGTTGCTTCTTTTGAACCCAAAGATATATCACGCGCACTCACTAATGAATCTTGGATTATTGCCATGCAAGAAGAGTGACATGACCCCACGGTCTTGTCGAGCAAGGATCACGCTGAGGGTGCTGCGTTGCACAGCACCGAATAACACACATCAAAGGTACAAAGTGGAAGCAAAACATTTATTACATAAAGTGGTTTATGAATATTTTTACATTAAAATAGGTCCAGTCTACATTCACGGGCGCAGACTACGCATCAAGTTCACGTTCAGCCCGTGAACGTGTCCTTGCTAGCACGCACGCACACTAACACGGCGGCGTGCACGACTCCCACTCGACGGGATTCCCCTCCTGGGGTTCCGCCTCCTCTTCGGGAGTCCCTTCCTCATAGAACCCTGCAAAAGCTTCAAACACAAGCAGTGAGCACGAAGGCTCAGCAAAACTGACCCGTCTCTCCTAAACATGTAACTTCTACATGAGGGGTGATGGGTACATGAGATAAAAACAAGTTGCAAAAGACTCGCCTAATTAGTGGAACCTTACTTTCAAGTTTTAGCAGCAGGTTGTGGAGAACCTTACGCTAAGGCACATGAGAGAGTCGCAATCAAACAAGAAACACATTTCTCTCATGTACTTTGCCCAAAGTTGAAAGGAACTTTAATTAGCTCTAAACTACAGCATATCATTAACAATCAACGTCCACCATTCAATCAGCAACATTTTAACATGTGACTGGCCTGTTCTTTCTACGTTACAGTACAGTGAACAAGTGGTACTCACTGACCGTGAAGGACGGCGATTATAATCGATTTACACCTGCAGGGTTACCCGAATAACCCATCACGTACGCCCGTACTCGATGTTGCCTACAGCAACCATCACGGACGCCGTACGCAACCACCTTTCGCCTGTCAGCCAAATATTGAACCGGTCCCATCATCCCGAGCAAGAGGTCTCTGCACACGCATCTCAGTACCGCCAGCCGATTTACACCTCGAGCTCTCAACCTACCCTCTGAACGACGGGCAATGCCTCAATACCCAGCTACCCGAGTTACATCGGTTCCCCGATTCCCATATAGCCGGTAGGTCTTCAGTACTGTTCTAGCTTGTTCAACAGGCCCACACACGGCTCGGTCCTCAATCGACACAAGCGATGCTATAGCACACAGGCCCCAAAGTCCTGCTGCCCTTACTCTCCGCTCGGTCTTATTTTTCTTGCCATGTGTATCATGTGCTATTTCTACCCGAGTCGAGTGCCTCTAGCCTATGCTCGCGAGTAGTTCCAACTACTCGACTTGTACCGAATCCTACACTATCTCAGCATGGAAGTAGCTAACGGGGTTGGTAATCCTAATCCCAGTCCATGGTTCTCTTGGCTATGCAATTGGGTTTCCTAACAAGACTCCAATGCAATAAGTAATCATACTTAAGTAAGTGCTCAAAACAATAAAACTTTGTAAAAAGGTTAATGCAAATCGTGGCTTGCCTTGCTGCTCTTGGTCGTTGGCTAGCTGCTCTTCCGGAGTAATGAAGTCTAGGACTTAGGGTTCCTCCTCGACCTTAGCGACTACATAAGGTAACAAGTACATGCATTAATTTAAATGCATTTGAATTGAGTTTTAAACTTGTGAAGGCTATAAGTCCCACTAGACAGACTCAATGACTCTGAACTTTTTAGTGTGGCTTGTTTACAACCTGAACAAAGACTTGGTCAAGTTTTAGTTGCAGCAAAGCTCATTTAAGCCCTCCACAATTAATTATGTACTTGACCCTAATTGGAGGCTTTAGGGTGTTCTAGCGATTTTCATGGAGCAAGCCATGACTTTCTGAAAACTAGATTTTCAGAGGGTTCTAATGGAGTTGGTCTCACTTAATTTGAAGGTTCCTAGCTAAAGATATGAGGTAAACAATTTCAGGGAAAATTCTGAAAATGTTTCTGAACATTTTCTATTTTCTCTGGAACAGTTTCACTAATCACACCATTAGGTGGATCAAATCAGCTCAAATGGATCTGAAATTTTTATGGTAGTTCAGGGATATTATGGTGAACATCCCAGCAAATTTTCAGAATTTTCCTCCAAGGGATTCTCCAGCTACAATTCCAAACATTTTAAATTTTGAGGAATTAATTCAGGAGAAATAAGGATTTTCATGAAGTGAAACTTGATGTTCTGAAAAGTACTCGGAGAGCTGAATCCAACAAAATTTGGTTCACTTGATTTGGAGCTTCCTAGCCAAAGTTATGAGGATTTGAAGTTTGAATGAAATTTGAAAATCGGGGAAAAGTTTAAATCTGCTGGTGGGCCACGGGGACACGTGTTGTGCGCTGAGGCGTCGGCGCACCGGGGTCTACGGATTTTTTGCGCGCCAGCACACCGGATCCGAGCCACAGTCCGATCCCGATTTAAAATATGAGCCGCTGACAGCCGGGCCCCACGTTTTCTTCTTCCTCCCGCCCTCTTTCTCGCGCCCGCGCGATCCCCCCTTGCCGGAGCAGACTGCTGTTCGCCGAACCTGCGCTTCCGGCCGCCGCCCAGCTGGAGACTCGCCGCCAGAGGGTTTCGGGCATCGAGGAACACGATGGTGGGCTCTGCTTGGGCTGCCGGTGGCTGGAACCAGCTCGGCGACGTGCGGCGGCTACTGCTGTGGTTCGGCGCCGTCGCCCGAGGTCTCTATCCCGCCAACACTTGCACCGATGGGCTCTACACCACCAGCGCAGCTCTAGGAAGATCGGCACAACCTCAGAGTAGCCCGGGAGTGGCCACAAATACGGATTCACCGTGCGACCGAATGGGTCCGCGGCAAACACCCCTAGTAGAGTTTGAATTCCGCCGCTCCGAGGCGTTTTCATGCGATGGATGCTAAAGGAGAATTGATCGTCGGCTAATCCAACATACACGTGCAAAGTTTGATGACTTAAGGAGGAGTAGAGAAGGAGAATTTTAAGGAACTGTACCAGAAGCTTGGGTTGAGGCCGCCAGAGCAAAATCTCGGAATTCACCGGCGAGAGCTCACGACGTGGCTTGGCCTTCAGGTGGAAGCAGCGTGGAGTCCGTGCACTCATTTTGCCGCCCTTGCTCGGCCGTGAAAGTTACTGTGGTGCGCTGCCCACGTGAGACCGATCGCCGTTTTTGAACTATGTCGCGGCGGTCGTCGTTGATCACGGGAACAGAGGCTGAAACTCGGTGGTCTAGGTGTTGGGAGAGTGGCGCTTGAGCTCAGAGCGCTGCCTAGCAGCTCGGGGAGGCGAGGGTGTGATTGTTTTCTCCGTTTTTCCGATCGACCGAGAGCGCGGGGGAAGAGAATGGCGCTGTTCGATGTCGCCCGCGAGGAGAAAAAGGCAACCGGGTCTTCGCTCGGGCTGAGGCGGTAAGGGTCGTGTGGGGGCACGAGAAGGCCGCCCTGGGCGCCAGCGCGCGAGGTAGGAAGTAGCTGGTGGCGCCGGCTCTTCTCGGTGGCACACCCGGCAGCTGCTCGGTGGAATTTCCCACCGAGGCTGTGACTTAGTCTGCAAGTCACCCCTTTTAGCTCTATGACATGTGGGTCCCACTTTCAATTTTAACCCCTAAACTTAACTCCAATTCACTGTTGTAAACAGTAGTCCCCACAAAGCCCATGGTGATTTGAATTATCTACCCTTGAGCCATTTGAATTGGTTAGAATTCAAATTGGGTTTGGTTTGAATAAATTTCAGCACATGTTCAGTTTGAAATTCAAATAAAGTTTGAATTTGCTCCACTTAGCTCATGTCAAGCTCAACTCCAAATGGAGTGAAAATTGGTGTGTGAGCTCACAAAAATGTGCTGAGTAGGAATATGCCTCCCACTTTTGAATTCATGGGATAAAACAGTTTGAATTCGAATTTGAGTTCAAACTACCCTATTTCTAGATTCACCCAAAATGACCTCAAAAAGGTTTTGAATTTGGGTGAAACTTGGCATGGACATTCCTAACAATGTGTAGGAGTTTTCCCAATGCCCAGCCCCTATATGATGTATGTGGGAAATGCCACTTTTACACTTTGTGAGTTTTTTTCTAATGAGCATGTTGATGGTGGTTACATGCTCTTCAAATGTGTTCATCAACTTGCTTCAAATGAGGTGTGTGTCTGTGGTGACGAACACTTCAAACATGTGTCAAAAACTGAGGCCCTTACATTCCTCCCCCTTAAAAGAATCTCGTCCCGAGATAATAAGGTGAAAATGAGAGAGAGGACGGTGGAAAATTACCGGATGTGCAGCGTGAAAAAGTCGGGGTAGTTAGCGCGAAGAAATCCTTTGCTCTCCCACGTCGCTTCGTCCATGGAGTGATTACTCCATAGAACTTTGTAGAACCACAACATGCAGTTGCATGTGGTTCGTGCCTTCTCATCAATGATATGAACCGGTTTCTCCCGATAGGTGAGATCCGGTTTCAGTTCTTCAATGTCCTCCAGCTGAATGGTAGTAGATAGCTTAAGACACTTCCTCATCTGGGAAATGTGAAAGACGTCATGCACACCGGAAAGTGCTTCTGGTAATTTCAGCTGGTATGCTACTGATCCACATCTTTCGGTAATCTGGAATGGACCGATGAATCGGGGTGCCAACTTTCCTCTCACCCCAAATCTGTTTACGCCCTTCATTGGAGACACACGTAGGTATACGTGATCCCCGACTTCGAACTGCAATGGGCGTCTTCTCCGGTCCGTATACTGTTTCTGACAGGATTGGGCGGCTTTTAGGTTCGCTTGAATCAGTCGAACCTTTTCTTCCCCGTTGTTGACAAGGTCAATCCCGAAGGTAACCCTTTCGTCAGACTCA
The DNA here is from genome assembly GCA_030760725.1 of Neostapfia colusana. Lineage (NCBI taxonomy): Eukaryota > Viridiplantae > Streptophyta > Magnoliopsida > Poales > Poaceae > Neostapfia > Neostapfia colusana. Next base: position 44,129,782 of record JASWHV010000011.1, on the reverse strand, counting down.
CACCAATTCAGTGGTGTGCAGCATTTCCTCCCGTATAGCGCCTCATAAGGCGCCATCTTGATGCTGGCATGGTACCCATTGTTGTACGAGAACTCTGCTAACGGCAAGTGATCATTCCAATTCTTGCCGTGGTTGATAGCGCAAGCTTGTAGCATGTCTTCTAGGATCTGATTTACCCGCTCGGTTTGCCCATCCATTTGCGGGTGGTATGCTGAACTACGGATCAGCTTTGTCCCCAAGGCAGCGTGTAGCTGCTCCCAAAAACAGGACACAAATAAAGTGCCCCAATCCGATATGATGGTACGGGGTACGCCATACAAGCAGAGGGTCCGTGAGATGTACAGCTCAGCATACTTCTTGGCGTTGTAGTTTGTGTTGACCGGGATGAAATGGGCAACTTTGGTGAGCCAGTCGACAATCACCCACACAGAATCATGTTTCTGAAAGGTGGTGGGTAAACCGACGATGAAGTCCATGCTCACATCTTCCCATTTCCAGGCAGGAACGCCCAGTGGTTGTAGCAGTCCCGGTTTCCGCATATGATCTGCCTTCACCCTTCGACATGTATCACACTCGGACACGTACTTTGCGATTTCCCGCTTCATTCGTGTCCACCATAACTTGCTTCTGAGTTCTTGATACATTTTGTTGCTGCCGGGGTGAACAGAAAACTTTGACAAGTGAGCCTCATCAAAGATTTTCTTCCATAATTCCGGGTTACGGGGTACGACGATCCAATCCTTGAACCATAGGACGCCGTCTCCGTCTTTCCGGAAACATTTCAACTCCCCACTGTCTACACGTCTCCGCAAATGCGACATGCCCTTGTCATGTTTCTGAGCTGCCGCTATCTCTTCACGGATGGTGGGGATCAAAGCTAAGTTGTAGAGAGCTCCATGTGGAATCATATGCAGTGGTGGTTCGCTCTCTTCCAACGGTGTGATGGTCGGATTGTTGACGTGTGACTTGCGGCTCAGCGCATCTGCCACTACGTTTGCCTTGCCCGGATGATAATAGATCTCGATTTCGTAATCCTTTATAAATTCTAACCATCTTCGCTGCCTCATGTTCAACTCCTTCTGAGTGAATATGTACTTGAGGATCTTGTGGTCGGTATATAGATGTACGAGGTTACCGAGTAGGTAGTGCCTCCACATTTTAAGTGCAAGTACCACGGCAGCGAGCTCCAAATCATGAGTTGTATAATTCTACTCATGGTTTCTAAGCTGCCGTGACCCATACGCGACCACTCTTTGGTCTTGCATCAGCACACATCCCATCCCAATGCCGGATGCATCGCAGTACACATCGAACGGTTTTGTTGTGTCTGGCTGCGCCAAAACCGGTGCTGATGTCAGGTGCTTCACTAAATCCTTGAATGCTGCTTCACATGCTGGACTCCAAACATATTTGGTAGCCTTCTTCAGCAGCTCTGTCATAGGCTTGGCAATCTTTGAGAAGTTCGGAATGAACTTCCGATAATATCCCGCGAGCCCGAGGAAACTCCATACCTCGTGGACAGTTCTCGGGGATTTCCAATTCAGCACTTGTGTGATCTTGCTCGGGTCTACAGCGATACCCTCCACTGAGATGATATGCCCGAGAAAAGGCACTTGCGATATCCAGAATTCGCACTTGCTGAATTTCGCGTATAGCTTGTGATCCCGCAGCCGTTGCAAGACTATACGCAGATGCTTCTTGTGATCTTCCTTCGACTTGGAATATACCAGTATGTCGTCGATAAAGACCAAGACAAACTTGTCCAGCTCCGGCATGAATACCGAGTTCATTAGATACATGAAGTGAGCTGGAGCGCTGGTGAGGCCGAAGGACATGACCAGGTACTCATAAACTCCATACCTCGTCGAGAAACCCGTCTTCGGGATATCCTCAGCCCTTATCTTAATCTGATGGTACCCGGATCTTAAGTCCATCTTGGAAAAGATCTTTGCTTCGACCAACTGATCAAACAACATGACGATCCGTGGCAACGGGTACTTGTTCTTGATGGTTACATAGTCCACGCAAAGCCGCAACGTCTCATCCTTCTTTTTCACAAATAATGCCGAACAGCCCCATGGCGAGGAGCTCGGCCTAATAAAACCCTTCCCCAGCACGTCCGTTAGCTGAGTCTTCAGCTCAGCCAATTCCTTGGGCGCCATCTTGTACGGCCTTCGGGATATTGGCATGGTTCCCGGTGCAAGTTCAATCTTGAACTCCACCTCTCTATCGGGCGGCATTCCCGGTAAATCATCCGGGAACACGTCAGGGAACTCTCGGACCACTGGAATATCTTCCAATCTGATGGTTGTGGCTTGATAGACACTTGGAAGTTTTATTTCTGGACTGTCCAAAAATAAGGAGTGACATCCGTGCACTTCGGAGTTCAAGTGCACGATTCGAAGGACGGTGTCTAAAACAGCGCCGTGGCGGGTCAACCACGACATCCCTAGGATGACATCGACCTTCTGTCCCTCTAAGATTATGAGAGACGTAGGGTACACTCTACCCGCTAAGCATAATGGTGCTTTCGAAACCATTACGCTTGCTGAAATCTTCCCACCCGGAGAACAAATCAAATATGGACTATCGGTGGGTAGTATTTGCAAGCTGTGCTTAGCAATGAAAGCTTGGCTAATAAAATTATGCGTGGTGCCTGAATCAAATAGTACTATGGCGGGATGCTGGTGGAGTTGGAACATACCCACAAGGATTGGCTCACCCTCTGGCACGTCCTCTATGGCAAGTTGGTGGACAGTGCCGGGCCTAGGGTTTGCCCGCCACACATTAGTAGGGTTCCGGGGCTGATTCCTTCCCGGAAGTTGCAGTGCAACTCCACCGCCTTGTCTCTCCGGACAACTGCTGGCGAAGTGTCCTGGACGACCACATTTGTATCATGTGACCGCTGCTTGTCCGGTGCTTGGGGAATGAAAGCCCAGCATGCGCTGCTGAGGTGCATACGCACGCGGCATCGCCCGCTGCTGCTGTTGTTGCTGCGGAGGTGGTACTGGCAGTGCCGGCCTGAATGCCGGTGAAGAATACGGCCGACTGCGGAAGGGCATTGACCTCTGGGTTGGCTGCAAGAGTGGACCTGATGGTGGGCGATTCACCATCCAAAATTTCTGAGAAGGACCGCTTCCTTCTCCGCTGCTTTGCGGCGCGCTTTGCTTTCTCTATGCTGCCGCTAACTTCTTTCCGGAGTCCTCCTGGACAATCGCAGCATCAATGATGTCGTTGAGGCTGCCGCGATTGAACATCGCCAGCTTATCGTTCAGGAGCGGGTTAAGCCCCTGGTAAAAGTGGTCCCGCCGCTTCTCATCAGTATCAGCATGATATGATGCATAGAGCGCGAGATCGTTGAACGCCCTGGAGTATTCCAGCGCGTTCCGGCTCCCTTGCTGCAGGTGTAGGAACTCCTGCGTCTTCCTCTTCATCAGACCGGGCGGTATGTGATAGGCCCTGAAGGCCGTCCGGAACTCCGCCCAGGTCATAACTCGGTCGGTGGGCTGTGAAGCACAGAAGTTTGCCCACCACGCTCTTGCGGATCCCTGGAGCTGTTGGACCGCGAACTGAGTCTTGCGCTGCTCACTTAGTTGGAGCAGCCCGAACTTCATTTCTATCGCGCGGAGCCAGTTGTCCGCGTCGAGAGGTTCATCCGCCCTTGAGAATACCGGGGGATGAGTCGCTAGGAAGTCGGAGTAGGAGCTCTGTTGATGCTCCTCACGGTCTTGACGTCTCTCTAGGCGAGACGTATTTGTAATAAGAGTTTTCAGCATCTCCGTGTGCTGCTGATGAGAACCCGCCATTGCCGCAACGATGTCGGCCAATGTAACCGTTGGTGGTAGCGGGGGCGGTGTTTGCTGTTGCTGCTGCTGTCCCGAGGTGTCCTCGGGAGGCTGTTAGGAGGTCTCTCCCCCTTGACTAGAACCCCCAACGTCTGGGTTGGCACGAGTACGAGTCATTCTGAAATTCAAACAGCAGCGATCAGTACATGTCATACTTAAAATTCCATATGCAACAGTAGGTATTGAAGTGACGCATGAATGATTTGCACAATATTCACATATATTGATAAAGCATAAACTTTATACAAGATACATTATTCTGGGGTCTCCGAGAAGTCGTGCCCATGTCGTCACTATCTGTACATACGCTACTGGCTACACGACATGTCACCGATTACAAAAGTTTGGGTTACCCTACCCTAGCTGCCCTTCTTGGAAACTGTAACCCCCTACTCGGAGTAGAACTCGACCTCCTGTGGGTCGTCCTCCTCCGGTACCTCTGCTGGTGGCTCCGGATCGACCACCTCTGCTTCCATCTCAGGTTCTCCCATTGCCGGAAGACCCAAGACCACCGGTATGCCCAATACCGGAGGTACGAGGTCCTGCAATGCATGCACCTCGTCCATGGCCTGGTTGTAGTCTTCTTCCCAGCCTTGCCCTTCCTCAATAGCGTCGTCCCGCTCTTGAGCAAGGTCCTCATTCTGCTGTGTTAGAGTCTGCACCAGCTCTTGCAACGCCGCGATGTCGACACGGCTTTTCTTCTTCGCCTTATTCAGACGATGCAACTGATTATGCTGTTCGTTCAGTCGCTTGATCGTCAGAAGGAGCACATTGCGGAGTGCGCTGTGAGCACTCTCGAAATGGTCTCCATGGCTTGTGCTCTCTTTGAGCTTTGCGGCGAGATGCTCCGTATGAAAAGCTTGGCTGTCCATCACGGCCTTTCCCGCCCTCATCTGGAGGCTGAGGTTTGTCTCCGCGGGGTTGTACCTTGGGCACCCCAGATTGGTTGCCTCCCGGTACCTCCCTTCCCACACATGATGAGCCCGTACCTCCACTGGAACGAGCGCGTATGGAGTGCCCTCCATCGCTCTCATGTGTAGCTGGCAGAAACGTGACATGGTGTCACGAGCTGCCACTTGCCACATTCCCTCAGGTTGTCTACCTCTCACCGTGACGGTGAACGGTGCCCACCCGGGTGGCGTAGGTCCTGCAGGAACCTCGACATGGATTGTCCATGTCTTGTTGCCCTCCTCGCCTTCTTCCTTGGCGAAGTACTGCAGCATCTGGTTGTACCCGAAATATTGAAGCATCTGCCTCAATGCTTCCGGATAGCGGTTGTGGTGAGGACTGAGATTCCACCCACCCGTTCTCGAACTGTTTATCCGCTGTCATCTGTAAAATATATTTTGAGAAATGTCAAATATTTATTTGAACAGTAAACCATTGAGTTATAACGCAAAACATGTTATTGAACCGATAAAATTTGGAAACATAGTTCAATTTAAACAAATTTTGACTGCTGATCTGCTGTCCAACATGACAGCCCTGACCAGTTTCCATTTCAACCTGATTTAGGCCATGCTAAAGGCAAAACCAATTCTGGATCTCAACATCAATGTTAAAGCTAACTTTAATAGATTTCCAGAAAGTATTTGCTTGGCCTAAGATCTGTCCTGGTTCAAGAGTTATGAGATGTCAAAGTTAACAGAATTTCTGGAGAAAATTGGACAGCACCTCCCTGCTTTAGGTACTGATTTGATCCAAGAAGTCCAGTTAATTCTGCTCCCAATCTGACAAAACTTTCTGTTACGAAGTTGTAACCCATCTCATAAGCTTTCCAGAACTACCTCATTTTTTATTTTTATATTTTTATGAAGGAAGTTATGCTCAATTTACATAGAGTTTACAGAGAGTGTTTGCTCTGCCCTGTTTTCTGGACAGTTTCAACTCTACTGCATTTTTAGATTGGTTAAGGGTTGAAACACCTCTGGACATCAACAGAAAAGTTGTAAAGCTCTTCCAAAGCTTTCCAGAAATGTATCATATAACCCCATCCTCGAAAGAACTCAACCTCTAACCTCTGATTAACTTCAGACTTAATTCAGCTGAAAACAGAGTGATCTGTCCTTAGCAACCTATAAGTTGAAAACTTGTTAACTTTGAATTTCTTGATTAAGGGAAAGAGTTACATTAAGTTTTAGTGCTTTGGATCAAAACCTTCAAGTTTTATAATGAATTTGTTCTTTAGTGGGGTGTGACGTCGATGCGTCACCAGATTATGTCGGTACTACGTCCTCACAAAGAAAACCTATACCGGACTTAGCCGGCTTGGTAAGTTCAGTGGCACTAAGTGTCTCTTGCACACGGATGCTACACGTCTACCGTTTCATGGTTAGTGTACCTGCAGAAACCCAAACAATCGTCAGACTTGGCTGCACACCGAGCCCGGTATCCATACAGTCCGTACACCCGGCCGTCATCACTCGCCCGGATGTTCTCAAGCCAAACACGCCTTGAGCTACGTGTTCACGTTACTGACCAAGTGACGGGGTCTCCCAAATTGCACAACGCACGCCAGGGATAGACGTTGCTCGAATACCCCAAACGACATGAAGAGTCGTAGAGGATATTAAAGCGGTTCGGGTTACCTGCCACCCGTGGGGCTCCACCCTTCAGCTTGTGCGCACTGGTGGACAGCGCTTACGGGCACCCCCCAAGACATACACGTCCCGAGATGCACAATTTTTCCGACATAATCAAATAGGTTAGTATGCCATTTTCTATACCTCTAATAACATACTTATACGGGCTACTAACTCGTTCCTCACTGGATTTTTGAAAAAGATGACCTTTGTAGTGCGTTAAGCCTCAAGCGAGCTCTGATACCAACGCTGACACGACCCCACGGTCTTGTCGAGCCAGGATCACGCCGAGGGGTGCTGCGTTGCACAGCACTGAATAACACACATCAATGGTACAAAGCGGAAGCAAAACTTTTATTACATAAAGTGGTTTATGAACATTTTTACATCAAAATAGGTCTAGTCTACACTCATGGGCGTAGACTACGCATCAAGTTCATGTTCAGCCCGTGAACGTGTCCTTGCTAGCACGCACGCACACTAACACGGCGGCGTGCACGACTCCCACTCGACGGGATTCCCCTCCTGGGGTTCCGCCTCCTCTTCGGGAGTCCCTTCCTCATAGAACCCTGCAAAAGCTTCAAACACAAGCAGTGAGCACGAAGGCTCAGCAAGACTGACCCGTCTCTCCTAAACATGGAACTTCTACATGAGGGGTGATGGGTACATGAGATAAAAACAAGTTGCAAAGGACTCGCCTAATTAGTGGAACCTTACTTTCAAGTTTTAGCAGCAGGTTGTGGAGAACCTTACGCTAAGGCACATGAGAGAGCCGCAATCAAACAAGAAACACATTTCTCTCATGTACTTTGCCCAAAGTTGAAAGGAACTTTAATTAGCTCTAAACTACATCATATCATTAACAATCAACGTCCATCATTCAATCAGCAACATTTTAACATGTGACTAGCCTGTTCTTTCTATGTCATGGTACAGTGAACAAGTGGTACTCACTGACCGCGAGTGACGGCGATTATAATCAATTTACACCTGCAGGGTTACCCGAATAACCCGTCACGTACGCCCGTACTCGATGTTGCCAACAGCAACCATCACGGACGCCGTACGCAACCACCTTTCGCCCGTCAGCCAAATATTGAACCGGTCCTATCATCTCGAGCAAGAGGTCTATGCACGCGCATCTCAGTGCCGCAGCCGATTTACACCTCGAGCTCTCAACCTACCCTCTGAACGTCGGGCAATGCCTCAATACCCAGCTACCCGAGTTACATCGGTTTCCTGGTTCCCATATAGCCGGTAGGTCTTCGGTACTGTTCTAGCTTGTTCAACAGGCCCGCACACGGCTCGGTCCTCAATCGACACAAGCGGAGCTATAGCACACAGGCCCCAAAGTCCTGCTGCCCTTACTCTCTGCTCGGTCTCATTTTTCTTGCCATGTGTATCATGTGCTATTTCTACCCGAGTCGAGTGCCTCTAGCCTATGCTCGCGAGTAGCTCCAACTACTCGACTTGTACCGAATCCTACACTATCTCAGCATGGCAGTAGCTAACGGGGTTGGTAATCCTAATCCCAGTCCATGGTTCTCTTGGCTATGCAATTGGGTTTCCAAACAAGACTCCAATGCAATAAGTAATCATACTTAAGTAAGTGCTCAAAACAATAAAACTTTGTAAAAAGGTTAATACAAACCGGGGCTTGCCTTGCTGCTCTTGGTCGTAGGCTAGCTGCTCTTCCGGAGTAACAAAGTCTAGGACTTCGGATTCCTCCTCGACCATAGCAACTACATGAGGTAACAAGTACATGTATTAATTTAAATGCATTTGAATTGAGTTTTAAACTTGTGAAGGCTATAAGTCCCACTAGACAGACTCAATGACTCTGAAATTTTTACTGTGGCTTGGTTACAACCTAAACAGAGACTTGGTCAAGTTTTAGTTGCAGCAAAGCTCATTTGAGCCCTCCACAATTAATTATGTACTTGACCCTACTTGGAGGCTTTAGGGTGTTCTAGGGATTTTCATGGAGAAAGCCATGACTTTCTGAAAACTAGATTTTCAGAGGGTTCTAATGGAGTTGGTCTCACTTAATTTGAAGGTCCTAGCTAAAGATATGAGCTAAACAATTTCAGGGAAAATTCTGAAAATGTTTCTGAACATTTTCTATTTTCTATGGAACAGTTTCACTAATCACACCATTAGGTGGCACAAATAAGTTCAAATGGATCTGAAATTTTTATGGTAGTTCAGGAATATTATGGTGAACATCCCAGCGAAATTTAGAGTTTTTCTACAAGGGATTCTCCAGTTAAAATTCCAAACGTTTTAAAATTTGAGGAATTAATTCAGGAGAAATAAAGTTTTTCATGAAGTGAAACTTGATTTTCGGAAAATTACTCGGAGAGCTGAATCCAACAAAATTTGGTTCACTCGATTTGGAGCTTCCTAGCCAAAGTTATGAGGATTTGAAGTTTGAATGAAATCTGAAAATCGGGGAAAAGTTTAAATCTGTTGGTGGGCCACGGGGACACGTGTTGTGCGCTGAGGCGTCGGCGCACCGGGGTCTACGGAGTTTTTGCGTGCCAGCACACAGGATCCGAGCCACAGCCTGATCACGATTTAAAATATGAGCCGCTGACTGCCAGGCCCCACGTTTTCTTCTTCCTCCCGCCCTCTTTCTCGCGCCCGCGCGCTCCCCCCTCTCCGGAGCAGACTGCTGCTCGCCGGACCGGCGCTTCCGGCCGCCGCCAGCTAGAGACTCGCCGGAGGGTTTAGGGCATCGAGGAACACGATGGTGGGCTCTTCTTGGGCTGCCGGTGGCCGGAACCAGCTCGGCGACGTGCGGCGGCTACTGCTGTGGTTCGGCGTCGTCGCCCGAGGTCTCTAGTCCGCCAACACTTGCACCGATGGGCTCTACACCACCAGCGCAGCTCTAGGAAGATCGGCACAACTCAGAGTAGCCCGGGAGTGGCCGCAAATACGGTTTCACCGTGCGACCGAATGGGTCCGCGGAGAACACCCCTAGTAGAGTTTGAATTCCGCCGCTCCGAGGCGTTTTCATGTGATGGATGCTAAAGGAGAATTGATCGCTGGCTAATCCAACATACACGTGCAAAGTTTGATGACTTAAGGAGGAGTAGAGAAGGAGAATTTTGTGGAACTGTACCGGAAGCTCGGGTTGAGGCCGCCGGAGCAAAATCTCGGAATTCGCTAGCGAGAGCTCACGCCGTGGCTTGAACTTCAGGTGGAAGCAGCGTGGAGTCCGTGCGCTCCTTTTGCCCGCCCTTGCTCGGCCGTGAAAGTTACTGTGGTGCGCTGCCCACGTGAGACCGATCGCCGTTTTTGAACTATGTCACGGCGTTCGTCGTTGGTGACTGGAACAGAGGCCGAAACTCGGTGGTCTAGGCGTTGGGAGAGTGGCGCTTGAGCTCAGAGTGCTGCCTAGCAGCTCGGGGAGGCGAGGGTGCGATTGTTTTCTCCGTTTTCCCGATCGACCGAGAGCGCGGGGGAAGAGAATGGCGCTGTTCGATGTCGCCCGCGAGGAGAAAAAGGCAACCGGGTCTTCGCTTGGGCTGAGGTGGTAAGGGTCGTGTGAGGGCACGAGAAGGCCGCCCTGGGCGCCAGCGCGCGAGGTAGGAAGCAGCTGGTGGAGCCGGCTCTTCTCGGTGGCACACCCGGCAGCTGCTCGGTGGAATTTCCCACCGAGGCTGTGACTTAGTGTGCAAGTCACCCCTTTTAGCTCTATGACATGTGGGTCCCACTTTCAATTTTAACCCCTGAACTTAACTCCAATTCACTGTTGTGTAGGAGTTTTCCCAATGCCCAGCCCCTATATGATGTATGTGGGAAATGCCACTTTTACACTTTGTGAGTTTTTTTTCTAATGAGCATGTTGATGGTGGTTACTTGCTCTTCAAATGTGTTCATCAACTTGCTTCAAATGAGGTGTGTGTGTGGTGATGAACACTTCAAACATGTGTCAAAAACTGAGGCCCTTACAAAGAGTTAGAAAATTTTGAAAGAAATAATGTTTGGAAACTTGTACCTCCACCTCAAGGTCACATTTTAATTGAAACTAAATGGGTGTTTAAAAATAAACAAAGTGATGATGGTGTTGTGGTTAGGAATAAGGCTTGGTTGGTTGCTCAAGGTTTCACACAAGTTGAAAGTCTAGATTTTGATGAAACTTTTGCTCCTGTTGCTAGATTAGAAGCCATAAGAATTTTGTTAGCTTTTGCTGCATCAAAGGTTTTAAGCTATATCAAATGGATATTAAAAGTGCTTTTCTTAATGGCTACATAGATGAGGAGGTTTATTTCAAACAACCACCTGGTTTTGAAAATCCAAATTTTCCTAATCATGTTTACAAACTGTCCAAAGCCTTGTACGGTCTCAAACAAGCCCCTAGAGCATGGTATGATAGGTTAAAAACATTATTACTTGAAAAGGGGTTTACCATGGGCAAGGTTGATAAAACTCTTTTTGTGCTTAAGCATGGCAATGACTCATTATTCGTTCAAGTGTATGTGGATTATATTATCTTTGGTTGTGCTTCTTATGATCTTGTGTCCAAGTTTTCAGCTATGATGAGTTCAGAATTTGAGATGAGTATGATGGGAGAACTCACGTACTTTTTGGGGCTGCAAATCAAGCAAACCAAGGAGGGTACCTTTGTGCATCAAACAAAGTATACAAAAGATCTCCTAAGGCGCTTCAACATGGACAAAAGCAAGCCTCTTCGGACACCAATGGGAACAGCAACAACACTTGAACTTGATGAAGATTGTGATCCCGTTGATTAAAAAGAATATAGAAGCATGATCGGATCACTTTTGTATCTCACGGCATCAAGACCGGACATACAATTCAGCGTATGTCTTTGTGCACGGTTTCAAGCCTCCGCACGTGCTTCACATCGTCAAGCCGTCAAAAGGATTCTCAGGTACTTACATGGAACTCAAGAATTTGGCATTTTTCTTCCTTCTTCCTCAACCGTTACTTTGAAAGCTTTTTTCGATGCTGATTTTGGGGGTTTTAGGATTGATAGGAAAAGTACTTCTGGTGCATGTCATTTTCTTGGTAATTCACTTGTTGCCTGGTCCTCTAGAAAACAAAGTTCAGTTGCACAATCCACAGCCGAATCTGAATATGTAGCTGCTGCTAGTGCTTGCTGACAAATTCTTTGGATTGTTCAAACACTTAAGGACTATGGGGTTGATCTAGATAGTGTTCCACTGTTTTGTGATAACACTAGTGTCATCTGCATTGCTAAAAACCCCGTGCAACATTCGAGAACTAAGCACATTGACATTAGGTATCACTTTCTTCGTGAGAATGTCGAAAAAGGGAACATTGTGCTTTACCATGTAGATACAGAACAACAATTGGCTGACATTTTTACAAAACCTTTGGATTTCACTCGTTTTTGTTACATTCATAGTGAAATAGGGGTTATGCATCCTCATGGCTTAAATTGAGGGAGAATTTTGAAACTTGGGAAGTCTATGTGTGAATCTGAAATTAAAATAATATGAGCATAGTATTTCTTGCATATATGACTTTGTGATTCCTTTTTCATGCTGAAAGTTCTTACTACATTACTCGTGTTATACATTTTGTAGTTTTTACCATGTCTAGTAATTGGAATAATTACTTACACTAAATCTGGTCACGGTCGAACTTTCTTGCTGTTTTGAACTTGTTGCATGCTCACAAGTGCTTTTAATCATAAAGAATTAATCAAGTAATCAACTCACATGTTGAGTTTTTATGTTCAAATAAAAAAGAAAAGATCAAGAGAATATGCATGCATCGCACTTTTTCTTTTGACATGGATTATCATTGCACTTAGATATGAACTTGAAAGGAGTTGTGTATGACTAAAATCATGTCCTTAAGCTTCTGACTGTCAAATGACATAGGCTTGGCTTGGTTGGTTAGAATAAGGCTGATGCTGCATATAATCTCTTGCAAATGTCATAAGATCAAAATTGTGCTTTAAATGATAAATAAAATGCAGCAACAAGTGTCATGCTTTCAGGTCTTGAAATAGTTAAGTTTGTGAGATCATGACTTGTTTAAATTGAAAATTACACTTGATCTCTAGCATGGCTTACACTACTTTATGTATCTCATTTATGTGATAGTGTAAGTTACTTGATAGTATTATTTGGATGAGCTTTGTTTTATATGTGTATGTTATAATGTGCTCGTAACAAATTAAAATTTCTCTTTTGTACCTTGCTGAATACATTGTCAAAGGGGGAGAAATTGATCACACATTGCACACATTCACAAGTGTTCTGGCACGATTCTTCTCAGGGAGAGAATTTTTGCTATTTTTGTTTTTCTTCTCATTTTATTTCTGATTTACAAAGGGAGAGAAATTGTTTTCAAAACTTTTCATGTGAATAAGCCAATGTTCGGATTTTAAGTGGTGTTGCCAATGCATTCATCAAGGGGGAGATTGTGAGACCTATGTGTGCTGAATACATTGGCTTTGACGATAAAAGTGTTGAATACTACAAAAACACCTTTTTAACAAGGTCCGACTCTAGGTCCGAGCTCCTTCAAGGTCCGACGTAAGGTCCGACTTGCTTTGTCTAGGTCTGACTTATTTTGGCTAGGTCCGACTTGTTTTTGCTAGCTCCGGTGCTAGGTCCGTCTAGCTTTGGTAAGTTCCATGCTAGGTCCGACTAAGCTATAGTAAGCTCCAGCGCTAGGTCTGACTAGCTTTGGTAAGCTCGGGTACAAGGTCCGGTTAGCTTTGGTAAGGTTCGGAGCTTGATTGCAATGGTTCTGCTTTTAACTTGCAATGTTTCGAACTTGCTTTACTCTTATGGAAAGTTTGCTTAGTATTATTTTACTAAGTTTTTGGTGTGTTTTGGTGGTTATGGCTGATATCATTTTGCTATGGTTTACAACATGCTTATGTGAGGTGCTCACGTAAGATGTTGTAGTTTCGGAACTAACGAGAGTCAAGTCGAGGACTTGTACTCGAAAGTATTGGTTGTTTATTCATGTGCAGGTGTTGCTTGAGTTCAAGACATGGCTGGTGACGGGATCCATTGAACTAGTCCTAGGTAGAAGATGAGGTTGAACCACCAAGTTCGGGAGGAAGTGTGGTTGAGTTGATCGGGAGGTTGTGCAGTATGTTTGAATCAAGAACAATGCATATGAAGGTATCTTGGACGTCGTTGGAAGATGTTTGCACGTGTGCAAGGAGTGCATGGACGTGGCTGCATGGTTCCAAGGAGTGATGAAGAGATGTGGACGTAAAGAATTGGTCGGAAAGGTCCAACCGACTAGGTTATGGACTCAGGCTGTGGCTGAGTCGTGTTTGACTCAAGTATTGGAAAGTTACAGTTTGAATCCAAGTAGGAGTAGGAGTCCTAATTTGTATTGGGTTGGCCTTAGGGCTGGTTATATAAGCAAGGGAGGCCAAGGCTCATGGGCACACGACTTTGGGGCTGTTCCTCTTGTGTTTTGATAAATAAAATTCGTATTCTAAAGAAACTTTTGTGCCTTGTTTGTCCGACTTGTTTAAGACAAGTTTTTCTCGTCGAGTTTCTGTTCAGCACTACCTTGCTTCGGTGGTTTTATCATAACTCGAGTTTTACAGATCCAATTGATGTGATTCTTTTTGGGTTGTCTTCACAACTTGATTATCTATCATCTGTGAAAATTTCACGGTCATTGAATTTGTGGTTTCTGATCTACACGAGTTTCTTTGCAGTATTCCAGAACTGTTTTTCTCGCGTAGGACAGATTGACCTTTGTTTGATCTTTCGATCGTAAATTGAGTTTCTCTCAACGGATTTTCATGATTCTTGTTGTGAAGTCTTCGTGACTTGATTCTCTACAATCTATACTAGTTTTGTCACAGTTGAACACGTTTCGATTAGTCACACACACGGTTTCTTTAACATATCGGTTTTATGCTGAGGGGTGTTTTGTTGCTTCCGCTGAAAAGTTTTTATCTACCATTCACCCCCTCTGGTAGCTTTACACGTGTACTTTGATCCTACAGTGTCCTCCTTCCATTCCATCAGACCGAAATTCTTGAATTGAATGGTTGGCCCATTAATCACCTTCATTATTGGTCTCAGCAAGGGGTGGCTCCTCCTCGGGTTCATCTTCTCCCGTCATAGCTTCATGAGGCTCCACGGGGTGTAAGCCCACGTGAAACACCTCCTGAGGTACGTACCAATGCCGTTCTTGTGGATCATCTTCCATGTCATCTTCAAAGGGTTCCACCTCTTCCGGGTCCTCTTCCTCATGCATATAGCTATTGACTTCATCTTCATCATGAGGTTCCGTCTTCACCTCCTCCCGATATGGTCCATCGGACACCTCAATGGGGTTAAGTGCACTCCCACGTGGTGGTGAACGAGTACTTATGCGTTTCGTGCTCCTGATCACCGGCATCTATAAATAGGACATGAGAAACTTTAGAGAAGGAAGAAAATACTTCAAAACTTCAGAAGCTATGAAGCAAGAAAGCAAGCAGTGGCTGACTTGACAAGAAAACTGCAGCAGCAAGCAATTTTCGAAAAAAGCAGTTTAGATGGGTGTTCCTATGTGTTTTAGAGTGTCCATTCTACCTAGGCTTGCGTCCTACGATCAACGTGGCTCTGATACCAATCTGTGACACCCGGTTCCGAAAACAAAACCAAGTTAATGCATATTTGTGCCCAGGATGTTCATCACACATACAAATATAATCCACAAACTGAATTCAGAATATAACCATGAATAAATAGTGTTTAAGTACTTTATTACATTGTGACGCCCGGTCCCGTGAAAACGGATCCGAACTAATGCATATGTGTGCCCAGGATGTTCATCACACATATACATGTAATCCACAAACTGAATTCAGAATATAACCACGAATTAAATGGGTTTAAGTACATTGTTACAAAGACTCAAGGTCTCATTCAAAAGTCTCTAATTTATTCTAGCAGCGGAAGTCTTCTAAACAATAGCGGAAGCAACTAAACACAGCAGCAGCGGGCTTCATCTCCATATCCACAGGCAAATTGATGGTAGACCACACGCCTAGTACTCCACATGGTCTTCAAAGTACTCCTCTCATGTTGCTGATGATTGTATGATAATGCAAGGGTGGGTACATGCCGTACTCAGCAAGTGCAGGAAGTATGACATGTAGCTTTCAACAAGGTAGGAATAAAAAGGCTCATTGCAGAAAAGCAAAGTTTATTTCTCAAACATGATAAAAACAGCAACTATCTTTAAGTGAATTTAATCCCAACATATGTCCAATTTAAACATCAAGATACCTCCATCATAATTCACCACTTTCTATGTCTCAACCAGACATTTATCTTTCTCAACTCTTTCTCATGCTCATAATAACCATCTCACAATCATATCCATCTCATGATCATATAACCGAAACCATCTCATATTCTTCTCTCCAAAAACCATCTCATGTTGAAGACTCAACAGTCCCGAAACCAATCCAAAGACCAAACCATAACCATACCAATAACCAAACCAATAACCATCCCGATAACCATCTCATCTAATCATGGAAGTTGGCCAGGCGCTTGTGACCGTAAGCTCGGCTATCATGATAGTTTTACACTCTGCAGAGGTGGCACCACTTTACCCACAAGTTTGTGATTTCATCACCCATCGGCGACTGCGGAACCTCCATTATACCAGTACACAACCGTCGGTGTATGGTCAAGGGATCACAAAATAGCCTTTACAAAGGGGCTACTAGATGTATGGACTCACTAAGGTTTCACCAGCAGGTTCCAATCACCATTCTTCCACGAACGGGCCCCCTCTTGTGCCATGTAGTTCCCAGGGAAGTCCTCTCTTGACTCCCATTCCCCATGCCTTTCACGGTCCATAACAATATAGTAACTTACCTAATTAGTCAGCTAAGCCGCACCCATACTTGGCCTTGTGGTGGCACTGTTTTCGTGGCATGTGCTCGCATGCACCAGTCCTTAGATCTAAGGCAAGTAAACCACCATCTCATCTTACCACTTCCACGAACCAAGCTTGCCTAGATCTCCCCCGATTCATGTTCATTATTAACATCACGTTCTCATTATTATTATCCATATGAGTGCAGTAGCTAGACACATACTATCTCTCTTCCCATATCCCGTGGACTCAGCGAAGCAAAAGCAAAAACGACCATACCCGACTCATCAACTTCCCCGGCGACAAGGGTGGTTAAGAAAACTAGTAAACTCCTATAAAAAGGTTTCCCATCAAGTTGACTCAAGCATACACAGTTTTCGCAAACAAAACAGTTTCAAAACATGGGTTCAATATGGTCAAGGGGTACTTGCCTTGTTCCTGTGGCTCTGGTTGCTCACGGATCTCGAAGTCTTGGTGTTGTAATCCTTCGTAGATAGCTCCCTGAGCTTGTCCTTCTACTTACGATCGCGCACATACAAAATTTATAGCAATCAAACATCATGCACAAACTTTACTTAAGATGCAATGGTGCATATGCATGCTAACCTATGGCGCCATTTCATTAGATCAGTTTGTACGTGTTCTTGCATGTTTTAAGGGCTTGCATGGGTTTTACAATGAACAAGGGTGTAAGGATCTAGTGTGGACGTGGTGATGATCTTGACTCAAGATATAGATCAATTCCACCGTCAAAACTGATCAACACGTGATCTGTCCACACGAGAAAGCTTCTGTTCGAAGGGATTGAAGAAACAAATGCAAAGAAAAATCACAATGATGTCGTAAGGTGGTAACAAAGACCTACCTCGGCCTTCCTCCTAGCAATGGCAGTGGGACAGTTCGTCGGCTCTCCTCCGGCGACGGCGAACGTGTCGGAGCTCGTCGGCGGTCTCACCGATGGTTGAACTCCGGCGAAGGGGGTTAACTCGGCGAGTTGGGGGCTAGGGCCTCTAAGTCTTCGACTTGAAAAGGTGTTACGTCCAAGGGGGTGTTTCGGGTTCTATTTTTAACCGGAAAAAGAAGAGTCCTTCTCCGATTGGATTTCAAATAAGAGTCCTATTTGATTTGTTTTTGGATCTTAACAACTTATCTTCAATAGATTTGGTGCCGTATCAATCGCGGAAGAAATTGTGTCATTTTCCTCAGTACCGGGTACTCGCGTACAGAGGAAAACCACTTAAGGATCTCGTTCTTCCACAGGGATAAGCTCCGGAGGCTCCACGTGTCTAGCGGGGGCCGGGCTTCCCTTCTTCCACAGAGGCGGGCTCCGGTTGTGCCGTGTGTCAGGCGGGTGGGACCTCCCCTCTCCTTAGAGGCGAGCTCCGCGTGTACCACGTGTCTTGGCGGGCGGGACCTCCCCTCTCCCTCAGAGGCGAGCTCCGCGTGCACCACGTGTCTGGCGTGCGGGACCTCCCCTCTCCTCAGAGGTGAGCTTCGAGTATGCCACGTGTCAGTGCTGGACCTCCCCTCTCTTCGGAGGTGAGCTCCGAGTGTGCCACGTGTCCAGTAGCACCAGACTTCCTTTCTTCTCAGAGACGAGCTCTGAGGTCGACACGTGTCCGTTGGTGTCGGACCTCCTTTCCCTTCGGAGGTGTGCTCCGAGGATGACACATGTCTTGTAGTGTCCGACCTCCCGGAGATGAGCTCCTAGGGTGACACGTGTCACGTGGGGCGGACCTCTCGGAGGCGAGCTCCGAGAGCGACACGCGTCCCGTGGGGTTGGGCCTTGCTTTTCTGCAGCGACTAGCTCCGGTGGGGACACGTGTCCTGCAGAGCTGAACCTCGCTTCTCTGCAGAGACAAGCCCTGGAGGCAACACGTGTTCAGCGGATCAGACCTCGCCCCTTCCACAGAGGCTAGCTCCGAGCCTGCCACGTGTCTGGCGGTGCCGGACCTCACCCCTTCCGGAGGGATGAGCTCCGAAAGCACCACGTGGCCAGCGGGCCGCGGAAAGTGTCTACAGTGCTCCTCTACGAAATGGAATTGGCTCTTTTCGGCTATCTTTCTAATTCTTTCTCCGTTCCTACTTCCTTTAAAATGTTTCTTTATATGAAATATGCATGCATGCACGAATATGAAATTGAGGGTGTTACAAACCTACCCCCCTTAAACTGAATCTCGCCCTCGAGATTCGATAGAGTGGAAAATAGATGAGGGAATTCTGCCTTGAGGTCTTCCTCACGCTCCCATGTAGCTTCGGCTTCCGTGTGATGGCTCTATTGTACCTTGCACCAACGGATCGCTTTGTTCCTTGTGACCCTTTCCTTCATTCCCAAAATTCAGACAGGGTGCTCTACATAGGTTAAATCCTCTTGAAGCTCGAGTTCATACATCGGTACTTGTTCTTCCGGTACTCTCAAGGACTTCTTGAGCTGGGATACGTGAAACACGCCATGCACGTCGGAGAGGTGCATCGGGAGCTCTAGTTGATAGGCTACGTCTCCTCGCTTGCCCAAAATCTTGAATGGTCCGATGTATCAAGGTGCTAGCTTGCCTTTGACGTTGAAACGTCATTGGCCTCGGATAGGTGATACCTTAAGGTACACGAAATCTCCTACTTCGAAAGTCAACCTTCTTCGCCTATTATCCGCATAGCCTTTTTGTCGTGACTGAGCAGCCTTCAAGTTCTCCCGTAGCGTTCGGACTTGCTTCTCAGCCTCTTGCAGCACTTTGGGTCCAAATACTTGGTTCTCTCCGGTCTCGTTCCAAAACAACGGCGTTCTACACCATCTATCGTACAATGCTTCAAAAGGTGACATCTTTAAGCTGGCTTGATAGCTGTTATTGTATGAGAACTCAGCATACGGTAAGCTCCTATCCCAACTACGCCCATGTTTCAAGGTGCAGGAACTCAACATGTCTTCTAAAATTTGATTTGTCCTCTCCGTTTGCCCGTCGGTTTGCGGGTGATAAGCGGAGCTGAAATTTAGCCGTGTACCCATGGCTTCATGCAGCTTCCTCCAGAACCTAGAGGTAAACTGAGAACCCCGATCTGAAATGATCCTCTTCGGGACACCATGGCGGCACACGATTTGCTCCATGTACAGCTCGGCTAGTTGTGCAATGTTGTACTTGGTTTTAACAGGAAGGAAATGAGTTGTTTTCGTCAATCGGTTCCCAATAACCCAGATGGAGTCGTAACCCAACTGAGTACGTGGTAATCCGACGATGAAATCCATGTGGATGTCTTCCCACTTCCACTCGGGTACTTTCAATGGTTGCAACAGTCCAGCGGGTCTTTGATGTTCGGCCTTCACCCTTTGGCATGTGTCGCATAAGGCAACATATTCAGCTATGTTTCTTCTCATACCATCCCACCAGTAACAAGTTTTCAAGTCCTTGTACATCTTTGTACTGCCGGGATGTATGGAATAAGGTGAGTCATGTGCCTCCTTTAATATCGTGTTGCGGATGTGCTTCACGTTAGGCACACAAGTCCTTTTCCCTAACCAAAGCGTACCCTTCTCTTCTTCCTTGAAGTCCTTTTCTATGCCTTGTCGGATTCTTTCCTTGATCTCCTTGATTTCCTCATCCGTAGCTTGGCCATCTCTTATCTCTTGTTCCTGTGAAGAATGGAGTTCCATTACTTCCATCTCGTTCAAGAACCTGAGATGTAACCGTTAGAACTCCTTGCGCAGCTCGGGCGGTAGCTCCCGAACCGTGAGTTGATGACACGATCCCTTTCGGCTCAATGCATCAGCTACTAGATTGGCCTTTCCAGGGTGATAGTTGATTCCAACATCATAATGCTTGATGAGTTCCAACCATCGGCGCTGCCTCAAATTCAGATCCGTTTGGGTGAATATGTACTTGAGGCTTTTGTGATCCGTATAGATCTCACATCGATGACCAAGGATATAATGTCTCCAAATCTTCAAGGAATGTACCACGGCTGCTAGCTCCAAGTCATGTGTGGGGTAGTTCAGCTCGTGTTTCTTTAGTTGTCTCGACGCATAGGCTACCACTTGTCCCTCTTGCATGAGCACACATCCGAGCTTTTGTCTTGATGCGTCACAATATATGTCGAAACTCTTGCTTACGTCCGGCAAAACCAAAACCGGTGTTGTGGTTAGCCTTTTCTTGAGCTCCTCAAAGCTTTCTTGACACGCTTGTGTCCACTGAAATTCTTTTCCCTTCATTAGCAATTCAGTCATAGGCTTTGCTATCTTGGAAAAATCCTTGATGAACCGGTGATAGTATCCAGCCATCCCAAGGAAACTCCGAATATCCCTCACGTTCTGTTGTTGGTTCCACTCCAGAACATCTCCCACTTTTCCGGGATCAACCGATACTCCTTCCTCGGAGATGATGTGGCCTAGGAACGATATCTCCTTTAGCCAAAATTGACACTTGCTGAGCTTGGCATACAATTGATGCTCCCGCAGCTTCTGCAATGTCAATCTTAAATGTTCTTCATGTTCTTCCTCACTTTTCGAATACACCATGATATCATCGATGAAAACAACGATGAACTTCTCCAAGTACTCCATGAAGACCTTGTTCATGAGGTACATGAAGTAGGCGGGTGCATTCGTTAACCCAAAAGACATAATGGTATATTCATACGAACCATACCATGTTCGAAAGGCAGTCTTGGATATGTCGGAGGACTTAATCTTCAGCTGGAAGTATCCGGATCGAAGATCAATCTTAGAGAAAACTCGGGCACCTTTCATCTGGTCGAACAGGTCCTCTATATGGGGCAGAGGGTACTTTTCTTGATCGTCGCCTCATTGAGAGACCTATAGTCCACGCACATCCTTTGGGTTCAATCCTTCTTGTCTACGAAGAGCATGGGGGCTCCCCAGGGTGACGAGCTTGGGCGTATAAAACCCTTTTCTAACTGCTCCTGAATTTGCTTCTTGAGCTCCACTAGTTCATTAACGGGCATCCTATACGGTCTCTTTTCTATAGGTGCAGTTCCGGGTACCAAATCAATGGAAAACTCAATGTCCCGGTCAGGTGGCATACCTGGAAGTTCTTTCGAGAACACGTCCGAAAATTCTTGAACCACCGGAATGCTTTCCAATGTTGTTCCTTCGACGCGGTTCAACGTTGCCTTCTCGGTTGCCGGTTGGGCTGACACGAACTCAATATGAGTACCTTGCTCATTTGTAACCTGCACGCTCCTCTCAGCACATTGGATCACTCCGTTGTGCTTGCTTAACCAATCCATTCCAAGTATTATGTCAAGCACTTGGGAATCCAAGACAATAAGGTTGGCAAGGAAGTCTACCCCCCTTATTTTAAGGTTTATCCTTGGACATACTATATTAGTCCTCATCTCTCCACCCGGAAAATTAACTAACATAGTATATTTCATGTGTGATATGGGCAGGTTATGCTTGGCAACATACTTGGATGATATGAATGAATGTGATGCTCAAGAATCAAATAAAATGGTGGCTGGGTTGGAGTTGGCAAGGAACATACCAATCACGACGTCCTCAGCCTGTTGTGCTTCCTCAGCGGAGACATGATTTACGTTGCCACGAGCATAGCTCTGCTGTCCACGGTTGTCTTGCGTAGCTCCTCCGTTCGGCCGCGGGTTCTGCTTGGGTGCGTTGCTTGGCTGTCCAGGACCTTTCCTCGGGCATTGACTCACAAAGTGTCCTGTTTCTCCGCATGCAAAGCATGCCTTGTTGCCCAAGACAGCGGGGACGTTAGGGCGGGGGTGGTTTTGAATAGGGGAACCTATGTTGGGATGAGGAGCAGGAGGCATAGGCATACGGGGTGCTTGCATAACAGGACGTTGCTGTGGTGGTTGATTAGGGCGAAAAGTAGAAGTGGACGAGCCATACTGTGGTGCAGCTGGGGGCATGAAACAGGGACGTACGTTGCTCCCTTGTGGCTGGTATGGCATATTTCTTTTGCCCTCTTGCTCGATCTCTCGGATCTTGCTTTCAACCACTATAGCCTTGTCAACTAGCTTCTGGAAGTTTGCATAGTCATTGTTGAGAAGCTGAACTTGGATCTCATTGTTCAACCCTCTCATGAACAAGTACTGCTTCCTTTGGTCCGAGTTGACATCCTCGGTGGCATACCTTGACAGCTGCGTGAACTTGTTGAGGTACTCATTCACGCTCTTCCATCCTTGGCGGAGACCTTTGAACTCTTGCCTTTTGAGCATCATGACACCAGCAGGAACGTAATGAGAGCGAAAATTCACCTTTTATTCAGTCCAAGTGATAGTCTCCTGGTTGATATGAGCGTTGCATAGAGCGTCCCACCAGTCAGCGGCTGCTCCCATAAGTTGGTGTGATGCGAAGAGAACTTTCTCCTGATCATTGCACTGAACTATGGCAAGCTTCTTCTCCATGGATTTCAACCAATCGTCAGCCTCCATTGGATCATTAGCTTGTTAAAAAGTAGTCGGTCGAGTCCTCATGAACTCTCCTAGTCGGTTGTGAGCCGGCGGTGGTGGCGGTGGTGGTGGCGTTGGTGCAGGAACAGGGTTAGGATTGTGGTTGTTGTGGGCTTGCAGCTGACCCAAAGTTTGGATCATAGTTTGCATGAGATGATTCTGCATAGCCATCAACAGTTCAAGGTTGTTTGCACCAGCCCCGGGGTTAACATCCTCAGGAACTTCAACATGATCATCCTCTTGTGGTTCCTGGTTGCCACGGACGTTCCTCCTTTGACGGCCGGCGTTTTTCCTCACCATCTGTGAGAGATAGTTGGGTAGAATAGAAGTTAGAAGTTTAGATTGATCCCCCAACTATATGCATCAAGGTGGATGGACTAGATATATTAGTCTATGTGAGGATGTGAACACATGTCGAAGCATCTCACATCTCTCTAATATGTGTGGATATGGACAATGCTTAAGCGTCCCACAACTCACACTAAGCACACAAGCACAAACAATCATCACAAAAGTTCACAACACTCTTATTCAAGCTTCTATTCAATGGGAGTCCTATGTGTTTTTAGGGTGCCTAGGTGATACCAATCTGTGACTTCTACCTAGGCTTGCATCCTATGGTCAATATGGTTCTAATGCCAATCTATGACTAGGCCTGCGTCCTATGGTCAACGTGGTAGCTCTGATACCAATCTGGTGACACCCGGTCCCGTGAAAACGGATCCGAACTAATGCATATGTGTGCACAGGATGTTCATCACACATATACATGTAATCCACAAACTGAATTCAGAATATAACCACGAATTAAATGGGTTTATGTACTTTGTTACAAAAACTCAAGGTCTCATTCACAAGTCTCTAATTTATTCTCGTAGCGGAAGTCTTCTAAACGATAGCGGAAGCAACTAAACACAGCAGCAGCGGGCTTCATCTCCATATCCATATCCACAGGCAAATTGATGGTAGACCACACGCCTAGTACTCTACATGGTTTTCAAAGTACTCCTCTCCTGTTGTTGATGATTGTATGATAATGCAAGGGTGAGTACATGCCGTACTCAGCAAGTGCAGGAAGTATGATATGTAGCTTTCAACAAGGTAGGAATAAAAAGGCTCATTGCAGAAAAGCAAAGTTTATTTCTCAAACATGATAAAAACAGCAACTATCTTTAAGTGAATTTAATGCCAACATATGTCCAATTTAAACATCAACATACCTCCATCATAATTCACCACTTTCCATGTCTCAACCAGACATTTATCTTTCTCAACTCTTTCTCATGCTCATAATAACCATCTCACGATCATATCCATCTCATGATCATATAACTGAAACCATCTCATATTCATCTCTCCAAAAACCATCTCATGTTCAAGACTCAACAGTCCCAAAACCAATCCAAAGACCAAACCATAACCATACTAATAACCAAACCAATAACCATCCCAATAACTATCTCATCTAATCATGGAAGTTGGCCAGGCGCTTGTGACCGTAAGCTCGGCTATCATGATAGTTTTACACTCTGCAGAGGTGGCACCACTTTACCCACAAGTTTGTGATTTCGTCACCCATCGGCGACTGCAGAACCTCCATTATACCAGTACACAACCATCGGTGTATGGTCAAGAGATCACAAAATAGCCTTTACAAAGGGGCTACTATATGTATGGACTCACTAAGGTTTCACCAGCAGGCTCGAATCACCATTCTCCCACCTACAGGCCCCCTCTTGTGCCATGCAGTTCCCAGGGCAGTCCTCTCTCAACTCCCATTCCCCGCGCCTTCCACGGTCCATAACAATCTAGTAATTTACCTAATTAGTCAGCTAAGCCACACCCATACTTGTCCTTGTGGTGGCACTGTTTTCCTGGCATGTGCTCGCATGAACCGGTGCTTAGATCTACGACAAGTAAACCACCATCTCATCCTACCACTTCCACGAACCAAGCTTGCCTAGATCTCCCCCGATTCATGTTCATTATTAACATCAAGTTCTCATTATTGACGGGACGGGGCACCTTGCCCGGGAAATCGCATTGGGTGGTGCCGTGTTATGCGGCACCCAACAGCACACATATAAGGAACAATGTATTACATAGATCAAAAGCGGAAGCTTACAATTGTTGTTCGTAAATAATTTACATAAAATAGCTACAGCGGAAGTCTATAAACAGCTCACATTGAATATCTAAGGAGCACTCGAGAAGAGGTCCAGCCCGCGGACTCCTCTCGCTAGCAACACGAAAACATAGCAGAGGCTAGGTTCTCCAAGCTTGACATGACTCAGAAGTTCCCGAGTCTCACCAGACAACCTTCTTTATAGCGTCGAAGTTTACCTGCAAAACCACTTATATAGCAAGAGTGAGCACAAAGGCTCAGCAAGACTTAACCGTCTCTCCTAAAGCATGCAACTCCACATGAAGGTAACCTAAGACTTTAACCTGTCATTTGCGAAAAGACTCGCCTACGAGTTCATCCTTAACTTTCAGATTTTAGCCATAATAGTAGTGATCTTGCGCCCAGCAACATTGGAACTCCACAATCAAACAAGAAACGCTTCATTCCAATGTTACTTGTCCCAAGGTGAAAAATAAATTTAGTTTGCTCTATCTCTACTTCAAACAAGGTTCTCATATAGTTTAACATAATCATAGAAGCAATTGTACTTTTGCAAACTGTTCCCACACAACTTGCTTACTACGTCACAACACAGTGAGCAAGCGGTACTCATAACCACGAGGGACGGTGATTCGAATCAAACACTACCCGGATAACTCGACACATACGCCCGCCTCTGAAGACCCAAATCTGGCGTCCTTCATTACGTCGTATGTGGCAACCTTTCGCAGGACACTAGACTGTAGAACCGGTCGCGCCGTCTCGGGCTCATAGGTCTAACGAGACGATGTGGTATGCCTCTACAACCCAGTGAACCTGGTACATCGGTTTCCTGGTTCCCATATATCAGTAAGCATCCGGTACATAACTCAAAACTTGCTCAGTGGGGCTGCACACGCTTCGGTCCTTAACCGACACAGGCAGAGCTACTGGACCAAGACCTCGTCTTGTCGCTGCCTAACCCCACTGCCCGGTCTCATCTTTAGAAATGTAAACTTTAGTTTGCTTCCTTCCCCAACCACACTTATGATATTCTGTACTATAACTCGCGAGTAGATTCCAACTACTCGTCTTCTACCGGATGTCCTAGCCTCTTTAGCACGGCCTTATTCTACAGCGATGAAACCATTCTACCCTTGATCCCAGGGTTCTTTTTGGTCATGCAAGTGGAGTATAAAACCTCCTTGACCTAATGCACATACAAACTTTGACCCATAGTAGTGAACAAAGTAAAAACTTTAGAAAACAACGTAAATGCAAACCGGGGCTTGCCTTGGTTTTGCAGGTGACTAAAGTCAGAGATGTATGAAGTTAGTTTCTGCTGACTTGAGGCTCAATCCCTGCCCTTCTTGCTCCTTGATCCAAGCTCAACTCCTCCTTCTTCACTTTCCACGTTTTATCACTACACGTGATGAATAGGTATACATGTTTAATTATAAAACTTTTGCTAACACGTACTAAAGACATGTTTGAAACTGGAACTCTGTTTAAGAATTTAAAATGACACTGGGGCTAGTGGTTTGGTTTGAGTGAAGCAACATGATAAAGTGATAATTACATTTCATCACTTGTGTGCTACTCATCTAAATAGGTTGAACAGGATAGTGGTGATCCAGAGCTCCAATGGAGCAGGAACGTTTTATGTGAGTTCCTTGTCACAACAAAGTCCTCTAGACCAAAATTCAGAATATTTCACTAAGTAGATCACCCAGAACAATTCCCTAAGCATTTAGGCAAAAAGGAATTAATTCTGAATAAATTTGCACTTTCATGCAAATTCAAGTGAACTAAAATTTCAAACATAGTTCATAGAGTATTCCTAAATTTTCCGAGGATTTTTGGAGCTAAGGAATGCCCAGAACTGAATTTCCAAGTTTTGGAAATTCTCTGAAAATGTTTCTGTATTCATTTGAATACAGAAACTTAAAATCAGGGTTACCCTAACTAAATCAACTCCAAATGAGCTGAAACATTTACAGGAGTTTCCTAACATCCTAATGAATATCGTGGCAAAATTTGGGAATTTTTGGATGAACCAAACTCCCTCTAAAATTCTTTTGATGAAAAGCTTTAAAGAATTTTCCCGCATTTTCTATTGGTTCTCATGACAATTGGGTTGCTTATTTGTATAGAGATTTTCATCCTGAATCCAACCCAATTTGAATCACTAAATTTGGAGCTCCCTAGCAAAAGTTATGCAGTTCTAAAGTTTGAACTGAATTTGGAATTCAAATTAAACCGAGAATTGTTCAAACTCTGACTGCGGGCCACAGGGCCACGTGTCGACCGCTGGGACCCGAGCCACAGAGTTATTCCCGCGTTGTCACAGAAAGATCCGAGGCAACAGAAGATCTAACCCCTCGTAACAGAGACTGACACGTGGGCCAGCCCCCGTCTTCGTCTTCCTCCAGCAGCCCGCGCTCCCGCGCCGCCGAGCTCGCCGGAGTTCTCGCCGGGAGGGGTCTCCGGTGCTCGGAACTTGCTGGTCCTCGCTGCCCCCACGTATTCTCGTGCGAGGAACACGTTGCCGGGCTTATCTCAGATCGACAACGGCCGGAAACCTAGGTGCGACGGCGACAGTAGCTGCGGCAACTTCGGCGACATCGCTAGGGCACTGTAATGCTCTAACCTTGCTCCGGTTAGCTCCTACAGCATCGCCACCACCTAGGGATCAACGTCCAGGGATCTGATCTCGCGATAAACATCGGCAACTAGGGGCTCACCGTGCGACCTAGGGCGATTTTGGGGAAAACTGGAAAAACTCGAAGAACCGAGGTTTTCCTCAACGGTTCTCCCTAGTTATTGATCCCACGTGCCCGCACAGATGTCTACAACTGGGCTTCTAGGTCTGGTGATTAGTGGTGCACCGTGTTGCCCGAACTTCCCGATTCCCTACTCCCGGTTCATTGTATGTCAGCGGAAAAAGCGAAATTCCGGCAAGCATGGTCCATGACACGCTGCTGGCGTTGCTGTGAAGCGAGAAGGTTTACAGGCGCACCTTTTTGCTTTTGCAGCTCGGTGGTAGAAGCCCTGTGGAGGCCGGGCGACGAGTTCTTCCGGCCGGCGGCTCACAGTGGCGTCGCTGGATAAACAGAGCTCGGCGCTGCGTTCCCGTGGGAGAAACGTCGGTTTCTGGTGCTGAACACCTCGAGGAAGACCCGGCGACATTGTGGGGAAGCTTAGATCGGCGTGGGAGCTGCTGAGGCGGCCGGTCGTCATTGCTCTGATGGGCGCGGTAGCGGTGGGAGGGGCTGTACGCACGGGAGCAGTCATGGGAGTGGGGAAACGCGATCGGTTTTCCTATGTGCGGCAGCCGTTCGTGGGATAATACCCTGACTGAGGCGGTTCGATCGACAGCACCGGGAGGTGGCAGCAGTGCTTCCGCAGTGTCGCGCGCTGCTCGGCGGCCACCGGTTCGAGTGGGAACAGAGGAGAAGAAATTTCCTTCCGTAGTAAGTCTCCTCTAACTGACAAGTGGGTCCCACTCACTCCTCTCCTAAATATCTCCAAAATTCTTGGCACATTCAAAGTTCACTCATATGGAGCTCAAATTCAATAGCCATTTGCTATTTGACTAATTTGACAAGTTGTGCCTCAGTTCCAAATTTAAATTCAAATTTGGATGAAATTTACAAGTTCCTTTGATATTCATATCAAAGCACCTCCAAATTTGCTCAAAACTTGGCTCCCTCATAATTTGGACCTGAGGAATTCAAATATGTCCTCTGATCTTTGAGTTGGCCATTGCAAATACAACTTATCAAACAACAGTTTGAACTTCCCTTTTTGAAAATGGCCTCCATCTTTTTGACTTGACCCTTTTTGTTCAAACTGAATTCGAGGTTTTATTGCACATGCCCACACTTTCATGAGTATACAAAAGTTTTTTGCAAGTCCCATTTCTTGTATTTAGACTCCACTTTATTCATAGCTCAAGTTTTCCATTCATAAGTTTTTGGGACTTTTACATTCCTCCCCCTTAAAAAGAATCTTGTCCCGAGATTCAAGATTAAGGACAATGCGGGGAGTATGACTACCGAACATAAGCCTCTAATAACTCCGGATGATTGGCATTGCAAATACTCCTCACTTTCCCATTTAGCTTCCTTGGACGTGTGATTTTTCCATAGCACCTTGAAAAATCATAGCGTCCAGTTCCTGGTCTCGCGAGTCTTTTCATCAATTATCTGGGTTGGATGCTCAACATATGTGAGGTCCGGCTTCAAATGTTCTATGCCTTCCGTGAGAATCTCCGTTGGAACTTTCAACACTTCCGCAACTAAGATATGTGGAAGACGTTATGAACGCTTGCTAAGGCTGCTGGTAGCTCCAAACGGTATGCCATGGGTCCACACCTTCCAATGATGGCGAAGGGATCGATAGAACGTGGAGATAATTTTCCTTTTACTCCGAATCGGTGAATGCCCTTCATAGGAGATACGCGGAGGTATACGTGGTCTCCAACTTGAAAGTTCAGAGGACGATGTCTCTTATCCGCATAGCTCTTTTGCCTGGATTGAGCGGCTTTAAGATTTGCTTGAATAAGCCTTACCCGCTCTTCTGCTTCATTCACGAGATCAATCCCGTAAATCACTCTCTCGCCAGATTCACACCAGTTCAAGAGTGTGCGGCACTTCCGGCCGTAGAGAGATTCATAAGGTGCCATGTTTATGCTCGTTTGATAACCGTTGTTATACGAGAACTCCGCCAACGGTAAGTGATCATCCCAGCTCTTACCGTGGTGGATGGCACACACCCTTAGCATATCTTCATGGATTTGATTCACCCTCTCAATTTGCCCATCGGTTTGAGGGTGATACGCGGAGCTTCGAATCAGTTTAGTTCCCAAGGATAGTGTAGTTGTTCCTAGAAACGGGATATGGACAGCGATCCTCTGTCGGAGACAATGGTACGGGGAACTCCATGCAAGCATAAGATCCATGCTATGTATAACTCCGCATACTGCTTGGCGCTGTAGTTGGTATGCACCGGAATGAAACGTGCCCATTTGGTTAATCGGTCAACGATTACCCAAATCGAATCATGGTGGTGGGAGGTCATCGGCAACCCCACGATGAAATCCATACTCAAGTCTTCCCACTTCCATGCCAGTATTTGTAGCGGTTGCAGCAGGCCCGACTTCTTCACGTGGTCGGCCATAACTCTTCGACACGTATCACATTCTGAAACGTATTTTGCAACTTCACGTTTCTTACGTGTCCACCAAAACTTCTTCCAGAGGTCTTGGCACATCTTATTGCTGCCCAGGTGAATAGAAAATTTCGATAAGTGAGCCTCATCCAAAATTTTCTTCCACAGCCTCATATCACGGGGTACGACTATCCGGTCCTTGAACCATAGGGTGTCTTCATCATCTAACCGGAAACATTTCATCTCCCTGTTCTTCAACCTCTTTTTGATATGAGCCATGCCCTTTTCTTTCTTTTGAGCTGTCATGATCTCCTCTCTTATTGTGGGTATGAGAGCTAGGTTATGCAGAGCTCCATATGGAACCAAGTAGAGACTTGGTTCTTCCTCTTCTATCGGCGTAATGGTCAGGTTATAAATATGAGACTTCCGGCTGAGTGCATCGGCAACCACATTTGCCTTGCCCGGATGATAATGAATCTCAATCTCATAGTCCTTGATCAGCTCCAACCATCGCCGTTGCCGCATATTCAACTCTTTCTGAGTGAATATGTACTTCAAACTTTTGTGGTCGGTGTAGAGATGAACCAGATTTCCCAATAGGTAATGTCTCCACATCTTCAAAGCTAATACCACGGCAGCAAGCTCGAGGTCATGAGTTGGATAATGTTGCTCATGATTCTGTAATTTCTGTGATCCATATGCGACCACCCGTCCTCCTTGCATGAGTACACAACCCAGCCCGATGCCAGACGCATCACAATAAACATCAAATGGCTTGGTTGTATCCGGTTGAGCTAAAACCGGGGCTGTTGTGAGGTGTTTCACCAACGCTTGAAAAGCTTCCTCACATGGCTTGCTCCAATCATACTTGATGCCCTTTTTCAGTAGCTCAGTCATAGGTTTGGAGATTTTTGAGAAGCTCGGAATGAACCTCCGATAATATCCCGCCAAACCCAAGAAGCTACGAACTTCATGGACTGATGTTGGAGACTTCCACTTGAGCACTTGTTCAATCTTTCTTGGATCAACAGCAATGCCTTCCGCTGAAATAATATGTCCAAGAAACGGCACTTGGTTGATCCAGAATTCACATTTACAAAACTTTGCATAAAGCTTGTGATCCCTCAGTCGTTGGAGCACAATATGCAAATGTTTAGGGTGTTCCTCTTCTGATTTGGAATAGACCAAGGTGTCGTCGATGAATAACACGATGAACTGATCCAGCTCCGGCATGAACACCGAGTTCATAAGGTACATAAAGTGGGCCGGAGCATTGGTCAACCCAAATGACATGACAAGATATTCATAGAGTCCATATCTTGTCGAAAATGCTGTTTTCGGGATATCTTCCGCTCGAATCTTGATTTGATGATATCCTGACCTTAAGTCCATATTGGAGAAGACTTTAGCACCCACTAGCTGATCGAAGAGAATATCAATTCGTGGTAGTGGATACTTGTTGAAGGGCAGGCCTGGCGCAGTGGTAGAGTCTCTCCACTTGTGTCCTGGAGGTCCTGGGTTCGAATCAGCTCCTTGCAAAATAAGCAAGGGGAAGGCTGCCTATAAATTCCCTTCCCCAGACCCCACAACGTGTGGGAGCTTTCAGCACTGGGTATGCCCTTTGGTAGTGGATACTTGTTCTTTATTGTCACAGCATTTAAAGGATGATAATCGACGCATAGCCTCAGCGTCTCATCCTTATTCTTCACAAATAAAGCCGAGCAACCCCATGGTAATGAACTTGGACGAATGAACCCCTTGTCCATCAGATCTTTGAGTTGCTCTTTCAATTCTGCTAACTCACTCGGAGCCATTTTGTATGGTCTCCGAGAGATCGTCGTGGTTCCCGGTATCAACTCTATTTTGAACTCCACCTCGCGCTCAGGTGGTAAGCCTGGGAGATCTACGGGAAACACGTCCGGATATTCACGGACTACCGGGATGTCTTCTATCTTGCAAGCCTCGGCATTACATACTTCCGGGTCTTTGGAAACCGCTTTGCCGAGATACAATGTTTTGACGCCCGTGAAGGGGAGAGTCCAAGTGAACACTACTGTTCTCGATGTCCAGAACAGCCTTATGGAAGGTCAGCCATGATATTCCCAATATGACATTGATTCCTTGGTCTTCTAGAATAATGAGGGTGGTAGGATAAATTTTTCCACCCAAGCAAAGTGATGCTCGAGATACGACTTCATTAGTTGATATGTCCCCACCTGGCAAATGAATAAGGTATGAACCTTTGGTAATCGTGGTGGATATTTGATCCCGGATCACCGTCGCCCTGCTAATGAAGTTATGTGTTGCACCAGAGTCGAATAAAATGACAACCGGCTTGTCATTTAAGGTGAACCTGCTGGCAAGAACATGTCCTCCCTTTGGCAGATCATCGACTGACACATAGTTAACCGTCCCCCACTTTGGACATAGCTTTTCTTGGCTGTCCAAGATCACTCTGTGGAACTGGACCTGCAGACACAACGTTGCTGCTCGGTTCAGTTGCTTCATTGACGTTGAGCTCGTTGTCAACATGAAGTGGGACAGCACTTGGTTCAACTGACAAATCACCTTGTTCATCTTTAACCTCTTGAGGGCAATAATATTCTGGTGCACTTTGTTGATACTGCGGTGCATGAGAAATAAGTTGCTGCTGCGGTGGAGGTGAATAAGACCTCTGTGGAGTATGCGAGTCGTCATACTCCAAGAATGGCTGCACTCTTTGTGGAACCTCTCGACCGGAAGGTGAGCGGATTACCCACCGATACTTCTGAGGTAGATGATTGCATTCATCCTGTGATGAGTCCCTCTCCCTCTTCTCTTTAAGGTAGAGGTTGGAATAATACTCCTGAGTGATAGCACAGCTAACAAACTCATCAAAGTTCTCTTGGCTAACTTGAGCCAGCTCACATCTCAGCCTAGTGGTCAGCCCTCGATAAAAATGATAACCCCTCACGGATGGTGATTTCACATAGTCAGGGACATATTGAGCTAAGCGATTGAATTCCTTCGCATACTCAATAACACTCATGCCCCCTTGCTTCAGACTGCAGAACTCATCCAGACTTGTTTGCATTATGCCCGCAGCGATGAAACGAGCACGAAATGCAGCCTGGAACTCCGCCCATGTGACACGATGCCCTGCTGGTTGGACAGCAAGGTAGTCTGCCCACCATGCTCCAGCAAAGCCGTGAAGCTGCTGAGCGGCATATAGAGTCTTTGAGAATTCATCACATTGGATCAACCCGAACTTGGACTCAATGACACGTAACCAGTGGTTTGCTTCACAATGGTCAGCCGCCTCAGAGAATACCGGCGGTTGTGTCACCAAGAAATCCAGATACGTGCTCGGGGTTGGCCTGTGATGCTGAGCTTCTCTATTTATTCCTTGCTGAACTAGAGTTTGGAGAGTTTCATTCATCCTTGCCATGATTTCCGCCAATCCGGTTGGCGATGGCTCTTGTGATGAAGTCGAGTCATTCTCACCTTGACTTGAACCTCCAATCTCCATTTGAGGATGTGTGCGTACCATACTGCAAAAAGGGCATACCCAGTGCTGAAAGCTCCCACACGTTGTGGGGTCTGGGGAAGGGAATTTCTAGGCAGCCTTCCCCTTGCTTATTTTGCAAGGAGGCTGATTCGAACCCAGGACCTCCAGGACACAAGTGGAGAGACTCTACCACTGCGCCAGGCCTGCCCTTCTGTGCGTACCATACTGCACGAAACAAAATTTTGAGTCAATCAAAATTCTATCTCAGTAGTAAGTAAAGATAAGTAAAACATAAACATGTCATGAACTTTATGAAAGCATAACCACATTCATGTTTAAACAAATCTTAAGTACGCTAAACTAATCAGCGGGACTACCCTGACCAGTTCACACAAACTCCAACTTTTACTCAAGTTATCAACAGATTCTTGACTTGAGTTCAATACAAAAGTTTTAGTAAACTTTAGTAGCTTTCGAACAAGTACTCATAGGCTCCTTACAGATTTTTCTATAGGAAGTTATGGCTTAAAAACAGAAAGGTCCAGAGAGGTTTTCGGTACTGTCCTGGTTCTGAACAGTTTGCCTTCAACTGGACTTTTCACCAACTTAACGTGTGATTTTGCTCTGGAGTTCTACAAGGAAGTTGTAGAGCACTGAAAGATCCTTCCAGAACTGTATCATACACCTTAATTGGTTAAATCTTCTCAGAGTTATGCTCTGTTAAAGTTCAGCAAGAATTTCTGCCAGAAACAGAGCACTCTGTTTTTGAAAACTTGGACGCCTAGTTATGCTCTCATTTGAATCTTAGCTCAAAATAAGAGTTTAATAACTAATACTTGTTTTAAACTTCCATTTTTAGTTGCAAGTTAGTCCATGAATCATTTCTTCATAGGGAAGAGGTTATTAAGTTTAGTACGGTGTTGATGCACCGTAAGAAACATGTCGGTACTACGTAGCCTCACCAAAAGAAAAATCCTAACCGGATTACATCGGCATATACGTATTATCAGTGGCACTAAGATGGTCTCTCACACACGTGTACTACATGAGATACGTACGTGGTTAGTACCTGCAGAAGAACACGCAATAGTGGTGCACTCAAAGGTTGTTTCATTTCAGGCAGTTCCATAATTGAAAGTAAATACAAACGCCCGTATCATTGCCATACGGCCATCCTTGAGTTAAGTCACGTCTCAAGGTACGTGATCGTGTTTCAACACCACACGACGGGGAACCCGAGTAGATCATGAACGGGTCATCACGGTTGGGAATGTTATCAACCCAACGGATACCACCTACTGCCCTGCAGGGCACGCTGATGGCAAGCGCTGCGTATGTCCTCCTGGGCTATTTCCAGACAAACACAATATCGCGTTACTGACCACACAATGGGGTCTCCACTTACTTGCCTAATGCACGCTAGGTATCAGTGTTTCATACGAACTCAGGAACATGAAGAGTCCAAGAGTTTCATATTAACATCTCACACCAAGCTGTGAGACCTATCCCTGAACCACATTCCTCGTCAGGGGAGCTAACTGAAATTGAACCGCTTTCGGTGTCGTTCCTTACCATGCTTACCAGAACGTAGGTGCGTCGTTACATAATCAAAATTCAGAATTATAACACATATGTTAGAAATGCCACTTTAAGTAACTAAACTACTATAGTCCTTATGTGGGCCTAATACCGTTTCCTCACCGTATTCTAAGTTTTTGTCGTAATACGATCCTTATTCTGTGCGCTATTACCAATGCGGCTCTGATACCACGCTGACGGGACCCCGCTGTCCCGTTCACTCACGGGGACGGGGCACCTTGCACGGGAAATCGCATTGGGTGGTGCCGTGTTATGCGGCACCCAACAGCACACATATAAGGAACAATGTATTACATAAATCAAAAGCGGAAGCTTACAATCGTTCTTCGTAAATAATTTACATAAAATAGCTACAGCGGAAGTCTATAAACAGCCCACGTTGAATATCTAAGGAGCACTCGAGAAGAGGTCCAGCCCGTGGACTCCTCTCGCTAGCAACACGAAAACATAGCAGCGGCTAGGTTCTCCAAGCCTGACATGACTCGGAAGTTCCCGAGTCTCACCGGACAACCTTCTTTATAGCGTTGAAGTTTACCTGCAAAACCACTTATATAGGAAGAGTGAGCACAAAGGCTCAGCAAGGCTTAACCGTCTCTCCGGAAGCATGCAACTCTACATGAAGGTAACCTAAGACTTTAATCTGTCATTTGCGAAAAGACTCGCCTACGAGTTCATCCTTAACTTTCAGATTTTGGCCATAATAGTAGTGACCTTGCGTCCAGCAACATTGGAACTCCACAATCAAACAAGAAACGCTTCATTCCAATGTTACCTGCCCTTCTTGCTCCTTGATCCAAGCTCAACTCCTCCTTCTTCACTTTCCACGTTTTATCACTACACGTGATGAATAGGTATACATGTTTAATTATAAAACTTTTGCTAACACGTGCTAAAGACAAGTTTGAAACTCGAACTCTGTTTAAGAATTTAAAATGACACTGGTGCTAGTGGTTTGTTTTGAGTGAAGCAACATGATCAAGTGATAATTACATTTCATCACTTGTGATCCAGAGCTCCAATGGAGCTGGAACTTTTTATGTGAGTTCCTTGTCACAAGAAAGCCCTCTGGACCAAAATTCAGAATATTTCACTAAGTAGATCACCCAGAACAATTCCCTAAGCATTTAGGCAAAAAGGAATTAATTCTGAATAAGTTTGCACTTTCATGCAAATTCAAGTGAACTACCATTTCAAACATAGCTTAGAGAGTATGCCTAAATTTTCCGAGGATTTTTGAAGCTAAGGAATGCCCAGAACTGAATTTCCATGTTTTGGAAATTCTCTGAAAATGTTTCTGTATTCATTTGAATACAGAACTTAAAATCAGGGTTACCCTAACTAAATCAACTCCAAATGAGCTTAAACTATCACAGGAGTTTCCTAACATCCTAAAGAATATTCTGGCAAAATTTGGGAATTTTTGGATGAACCAAACTCCCTCTAAAATTCTTTTTCTGAAAAGATTTAAAGAATTTTACAGAATTTTCTATTGGTTCTCATGCAAATTGGGTTGCTTATTTGGATAGAGATTTTCATCCTGAATCCAACCCAATTTGAATCACTAAATTTGGAGCTCCCTAGCAAAAGTTATGCAGTTCTAAAGTTTGAACTGAATTTGGAATTCAAATTAAATCGAGAATTGTTCAAACTCTGACTGCGGGCCACAGGGCCACGTGTCGACCGCTGGGACCCTAGCCAAGACGCAGAGTTATTCCCGTGTTGTCACAGACAGATCCGAGGTCACAGAAGATCTAACCCCTCGTAACAGAGACTGACACGTGGGCCAGCCCCCGTCTTCGTCTTCCTCCAGCAGCCCGCGCTCCCGCGGCGCCGAGCTCGCCGCAGTTCTCGCCGGGAGGCGTCTCCGGTGCTCGTAACATGCTGGTCCTCGCCGCCCCCATGTATTCTCGTGTGAGGAACACGTTGCCGGGCTTATCTCAGATCGACAACGGCCGGAAACCTAGGTGCGACGACGACAGTAGCTGCGGCAACTTCGGCGACGTCGCTAGGGCACTGTAATGCTCTAACCTTGCTCCGGTTAGCTCCTACAGCATCGCCACCACCTAGGGAGCAACGTCCAGGGCTCTGATCTCGCGAGAAACGTCGGCAACTAGGGGCTCACCGTGCGACCTAGGGCGATTTCGGGGAAAACTGGAAAAACTCGAAGAACCGAGGTTTTCCTCAACGGTTCTCCCTAGTTCTTGATCCCACGTGCCCGCACGGATGTCTACAACTGGGTTTCTAGGTCTGGTGATGAGTGGTGCACCGTGTTGCCCGAATTTCCCGATTCCCTACTCCCGGTTCATATTTTATGTCCGCGGAAAAAGCCAAATTCTGGCGAGCACGGTCCATGACACGCTGCCGGCGTTGCTGTGAAGGGAGACGGTTTGCAGGCGCACCTTTTTGCTTTTGCAGCTCGCTGGGAGAAGCCCTGTGGCGGCCGGGTGACGAGTTCTTCTGGCCGGCGGCTCACAGTGGCGTCGCTGGATAAACAGAGCTCGGTGCCGCGTTCCCGTGGGAGAAACATCGGTTTCTGGTGCTGAACACCTCGAGGAAGACCCGGCGACACCATGGGGAAGCTTAGATCGGCGTGGGAGCTGCTGAGGCGGCCGGTCGCCGTTGCTCTGATGGGCGCGGTAGTGGCGGGAGGGGCTGTACGCACGGGAGCAGTTACGGGAGTGGGGAAACGCGATCGGTTTTCCTACGTGCGGCAGCCGTTCGTGGGATAATACCGGGACTGAGGATGTTCAATCGACAGCGCCGGGAGGTGGCAGCAGTGCTGCCGCGGTGTCGCGCGATCCTCGACGGCCACCGGTTCGAGTGGGAACAGAGGAGAAGAAATTTCCTTCCGTAGTAAGTCTCCTCCTCCAACTGACAAGTGGGTCCCACTCACTCCTCTCCTAAATATCTGCAAAATTCTTGGCACATGAAAATTTCACTCATATGGAGCTCAAATTCAAAAGCCATTTGCTAATTTGACAAGTTATGCCTCAGTTTCAAATTTAAATTCAAATTTGGATGAAATTTACAAGTTCCTTTGATATTCATATCACAGCACCTTCAGATTTGCTCAGAACTTGGCTCCCTCATAATTTGGACCTGAGGAATTCAAATATGTCCTCTGATCTTTAAGTTGGCCATTGCAAATACAACTTCTCAAACAACAGTTTGAACTTCCCTTTTTTGAAATGGCCACCATCTTTTTGACTTGACCTTTTTTGTTCAAACTGAATTCGAAGTTTTATTGCACATGCCCACACCTTCATGAGTATACAAAAGTTTTTTGCAAGTCCCATTTCTTGTATTTAGACTCCACATTATTCATAGCTCAAGTTTTCCATTTACAAGTTTTTGGGACTTTTACAATTATCATTATCAATATGAGTGCAGTAGCTAGACACATACTATCTCGCTTCCCATATCCCGTGGACTCAGCGAAGCAAAAGCAAAAACGACCATACCCGACTCATCAACTTTCCCGGCGACAAGGGTGGCTAACAAAACTAGTAAACTCCTATAAAAGGGTTTTCCATCAAGTTGACTCAAGCATACACAGTTTTCGCAAACAAAACAGTTTCAAAACATGGGTTCAATATGGTCAAGGGCCAGTTGCCTTGTTCCTGTGGCTCTGGTTGCTCACGGATCTCGAAGTCTTGGTGTTGTAATCCTTCGTAGATAGC
The DNA here is from genome assembly GCA_030760725.1 of Neostapfia colusana. Taxonomy (NCBI): domain Eukaryota; kingdom Viridiplantae; phylum Streptophyta; class Magnoliopsida; order Poales; family Poaceae; genus Neostapfia; species Neostapfia colusana. Next base: position 44,091,029 of record JASWHV010000011.1, on the reverse strand, counting down.
TCCCTGAGCTTGTCCTTCTACTTACGGTCACGCACATACAAAATTTATAGCAATCAAACATCATGCACAAACTTTACTTAAGATGCAATGGTGCATATGCATGCTAACCTATGGTGCCATTTCATTAGATCAGTTTGTACGTGTTATTGCATGTTTTAAGGGCTTGCATGGGTTTTACGATGAACAAGGGTGTAAGGATCTAGTGTGGACGTGCTGATGATCTTGACTCAAGATCTAGATCAATTCCACCATCAAAACTGATCAACACGTGATCTGTCCACACGAGAAAGCTTCTGTTCAAAGGGATCGAAGAAACAGATGCAAAGAAAATCACGATGATGTCGTAAGGTGGTAACAAATACCTACCTCGTCCTTCCTCCTAGCAATGGCAGTGGGACAGTTCGTCGGCTCTCCTCCAGCAATGGCGAACGTGTCGGAGCTCGTCGGCGGTCTCACCGATGGTTGAACTCCGGCGAAGGGGGTTAACTCGTTGAGTTGGGGGCTAGGGCCTCTAAGTCGTCGACTTGAAAAGGTGTTATGGCCAAGGGGGTGTTTCGGGTTCTATTTATAACCGGAAAAAGAAGAGTCCTTCTCCGATTGGATTTCAAATAAGAGTCCTATTTGATTTGTTTTTGGATCTTAACAACTTATCTTCAATATATTTGGTGCGGTATCAATCGTGGAAGAAATCGTGTCAGTTTCCTCAGTACCGGGTACTCGCGTACAGAGGAAAACCGCTTAAGGATCTCGTTCTTCTGCAGGGATAAGCTCCGGAGGCTCCACGTGTACAGCGGGGGCCGGGCTTCCCTTCTTCCGTAGAGGGGGGCTCCGGTTGTGCCGTGTGTCAGGTGGGCGGGACCTCCCCTCTCCTCAGAGGCGTGCTCCGCGTGTGCCACGTGTCTTGGTGGGCGGGACCTCCCCTCTCCCTCAGAGGCGAGCTCCACGTGCGCCACGTGTCTGGCGGGCGGGACCTCCCCTCTCCTCAGAGGTGAGCTCAGAGTACGCCATGTGTCAGTGCCAGACCTCCACTCTCTTCGGAGGTGAGCTCCAAGTGTGCCACGTGTCCAGTAGCACAGGACTTCATTTCTTCTCAGAGACGAGCTTCGAGGTCGACACATGTCCGTTGGTGTCGGACCTCCCTTCCCTTCGGAGGTGTGCTCCGAGGATGACACGTGTCCTGTAGTGTCGGACCTCCCGGAGACAAGCTCCGAGGGTGACACGTGTCACGTGGGGCGGACCTCTCGGAGGTGAGCTCCGAGAGCGACACGCGTCCCGCGGGGTTGGGCCTTGCTTTTCCGCAGCGACTAGCTCCAGTGGGGACACGTGTTCTGTCGAGCTGGACCTCGCTTCTCCGCAGAGACAAGCCCCGGAGGCAACACGTGTTCAGCGGATCGGACCTCGCCCCTTCCACAGAGGCTAGCTCCGAGCCTGCCATGTGTCTGGTGGTTCCGGACCTCACCCCTTCCGCAGGGATGAACTCCGAAAGCACCACATGGCCAGCGGGCCATGGGAAGTGTCTACAACACTCCTCAGCGAACTGGAATTGGCTCTTTTCGGCTATCTTTCTGATTCTTTCTCCGTTCCTACTTCTTTTAAAATGTTTCTTTATATGAAATATGCATGCATGCGTGAATATGAAATTGAGGGTGTTACAAACATCGACTTATTGTCTCACTCATGATTGTCTATCTTATTCTTGCAGCGGAAGTCTCTAAACAACAGAGGAAATAACTAAATAGCAGCAGACTCCATCTTCAACTCCACAGGCATATTGACGGTAGTTCGCACGCCTAGTACTCCACATGGTCCTCGAAGTACAATTCTCCTGTTGCTGATGTTTATGTCATAATACAAGGGTGAGTACATGTCGTACTCAGCAAGTGCGGGAAAAGTATGAAATGTAGCTTACAACAAGGTAGGGAATAAAAAAAGTCTCATTGCAGCAAGCAAATTTTATTGCAAAAACATGATAAAAACAGCAACTAAGTCTAGGTGAGTTTAATCCCAATATAACCAAGTAAAACAGCAACATTCTTTCATCACAATTCACCATTTATAAATTCTCATTCAGCCATTAATCTTTCTCAAGTTCATCTCAAACTCATAAATATTCATAACCATCTCATATTCATATAGCCAAAGCCAAACTCATTGACATGGCTCAAACAGTCCCAAAACCAATCCCAATGACCATACCATAACCATACCGAATAACCATCCCAAGTTTTCCCTCTAATCATGTGAGTTGGCCAAGTGCTTGTGACCGGAAGCACGGCTATCATGATAGTTTTACACTCTGTAGAGGTGGCACCACTTTACCCACAAGTTTGTGATTTTGTCACCCGTCAGCGACTGCAGAACCTCCATTATACTAGTACACAACCGTCGGTGTATGGCCAAGAGATCAAAAAATAGCCTTTACAAAGGGGCTACTAGATGTATGGACTCACTGAGGTTTCACCGGCAGGCTCGAATCACCATTCTCCCACCCACGGGCCCCCTCTTGTGCCATGCAGTTCCCAGGGCAGTCCCTCTCGACTCCATTCCCCGCGCCATCCACGGTGCATAACAAGCTAGCAACACACCTAATTAGTCAGCTAAGCCGCACCCATATTTGGCCTTGTGGTGGCACTGTTTTCCTGGCATGTGCTGGCATGGACCGGTCCTTAGATCTACGGCAAGTAAATCACCATCTCATTCAGCAACATCCACGAACCAAGCTTGCCTAGATCTCCCCCGATTCCATGCTCATTATCATCATCAAGTTCTCATTATCATTATTCATATGAGTGCAGTAGCTAACCATGTTTTAATTCAGCTTCCCGTATTCCGTAGATTAAGCAAAGCAAAAATGAAAAACGACCATACCCGACTCATCAACTTTCCCGGTGACAAGGATGGTTAACAAAACTAGTAAACTCCTATAAAGGGGTGTCCCATCAAGTTGACTCAAGCATACGACTTTTCACAAACAAAACAGTTTCAAAACTTGGGATCAATATGGTCAAGGGGCACTTGCCTTGCTCTCGTGGCTCTTGTTGCTCAAGCGTCTCGAAGTTTTGGTGCTGTAGTTATTCGTAGATGGCTTCCCGAGCTTGTCCTTCTACTCACGACCACGCACATACAAAATTTACAGCAATCAAACATCATGCACAAACTTTACTCAAGATGTAATGGTGTAGATGAATGCAAATCATATGGTGCTGTTTTATTAAACCAGTTTGTACGTGTTCTTGCATGTTTTAATGGGCTTTCATGGGGTTTTATGATGAACAAGGGTGTAGGAATCAAGTCTGGACTTGGTGATGATCTTGACTCATGATCTAGATCAATTCCACCATCAAAAACCGATCAAAACGTGATCTGTCCACACGAAAAAGTTTCTGTTCGAAGGGAGTGAAGAAAACGGATGCGTAGAAACAGCGATGACGTTGTAATATGGGTAACGAAGACCTACCTCACTTCCCTTTGGTGGCAGGGCCTTCCTCCTAGCAATGGCAGCAGCGGGGAGTTTTTCTATGGAAGATTAGGGCAGGACAGATCGTCGGCTCTTTTTCGGCGAGGGTGGGGGTCAAAGTCGCCGACATGGGAGGGGAAAAAAGGGAAGGGGTTGCGGCCAGGGGGGGAAAGAATCCTACTCTAATTGGAGCAAAATCCTAACAAACTTTTCCGCAATTGATTTGGTGCGGCAGCAATGTGGGGGAAATTCCCCAAATACGGGGAAAATTTGGGGAAATTGTATCGGTATCCTCAGTACAGGGTACCCCCGCGCACAGGATAAAAACCGTCTAAGGACATCGCCCCCTCCGCATGGGCGAGCTCTGAGGGTGCCACGTGTCCAGCGGGGCCGGGCCTCCCTTCTCCTCAGAGGCGAGCCCCGGGCCTGCCACGTGGCCAGCAGTGCCTGGCCTCACCCCCTCTGCAGGGGTGAGCTCCGGGGGTGCCACGTGTCCAGCGGGGCCAGGCCTCCTTCTCCTCGGAGGCGAGCCCCGGGCCTTCCACGTGGCCAGCAGTGCCGGACCTCACCCCGTCCACAGGGGTGAGCTCCGAGGGCACCACGTGTCCAGCAGTGCAGGACCTCACCCCCTCCGCAGAGGTGAGCTCCGAAGGCGCCATGTGTCCAGCAGTGCCGGACCTCACCCCCTCCGCAGGGGTGAGCTCCGAAGTCGCCACGTGTCCAGCAGTGCCGGACCTCATCCCCTCCGCAGGGGTGAGCTCCGAAGGCGCCACGTGTCCAGCGGGGCCGGGGGAAGTGTCGATAGCGCACTTCGACAAATTGGAATTGGCTCATTTCAGCTATCTTTTTCCCATTCCCCACCATTTTTATGATTCTTTCTCCATTTCTATGTTTCCTTCCTCCATTTATACGGTTCTTTTCTCCATTTCTACTTCTTTTATAATGTTTCTCTATATGAAAAATGTATGCAATGCATGGAAATGAATTTGAGGGTGTTACAATAACTGTACGCTGATATGTACGGGTGTCCGATGAGACTCCGAACTCTACGAGTGGTGAACTCATGGCAACCCCTGCCGCTTCTATTGTGATAGTGTTGCTAGCGAGAAGGGTCCACAGGCTGGACACCTTCTCTGTTGCTTAGGATAGGTATGAGACGTGAGTTGTATTAGTCTTCCGCTGCAGATTATTTCGAGAAGTATTTGTAAAATTTACACTTTGTAAGCTTCCGCTTGATTTATGTAATCTGATGCTTTATTATGTGTGCTGTTGGGTGCCGCATCGCATGGCACCACCGAATGCGATTCCCGGGCAAGCGGCAGTGCCCCGTGATCGGGACCGGGCCCTCACAGCGTGGTATCAGAGCTGCATTGGTAATAGCGCACAGAATAAGGATCGTATTACGACAAAAATCTACGTTACGGTTAGGATACGGTATTAGGCCCACATAAGGACTATAGTAGTATAGTTACTTAAAGTGGCATGACTAACATACTTGTTATAATTCTGAATTTTGATTATGTAACGACGCACCTACGCTCAGGTAAGCATGGTAAGGAACGCCACCGAAAGCGGTTCAATTTTGGTTAGCTCCCCTGGCGAGGAAAGTGGTTCAGGGATAGGTCTCACAGCCGTGTGTGAGACGTCAATATGAAACTCTTGGACTCTTCATGTTCCTGAGTTCATATGAAATGCTGATCCCTAGCATGCATTAGGCAGATAAGTGGAGACCCCATCGTGTGGTCAGTAACGCGATAGTGTGTTCGTCTGGAAATATCCCAGGGGGACATACGCAGCGCTTGCCATTGGCGTGCCCTGCAGGGCAGTAGGTGGTATCCAATGGGTTGATAACATTCCCAACCGTGACGACCCGTTCGCGCTCTACTCGGGTTCCCCGTCATGTGGTGTAAAAACACGACCATGTACCTTGAGACGTGACTTGACTCAAGGACGGCCCGTATGGAAATGATACGGGGCGTATGTTTTTAGTATGATATGGAACTGCCTGAAGTGAGAAAAACCTATGTGTGCATCAGCATTGAGTGTTCTTCTGCAGGTATTAACCACGTACATATCCCATGTAGTACACGTGTGCGAGTGACCATCTTAGTGCCACTGATAAAACGAATATGCTGGTATAGTCCGGTTAGGATTTTCTTTGGTGAGGCTACATAGTACCGATATGCTTCTTATGGTGCATCGACGCCGTACTGAACTTAATAACCCCTTTCCTTTGAAGAAATGACTCATGAACTAACTTTCAACTAAAATGGAAGTTTGAAACAAATATTAGTTATTGAACTCTTATTCTGAGCTAAGATTCAAATGAGAGGAAGACTAGGCTTCAAAAATTTCAAAAACAGAGTGCTCTGTTTTCGGCAGGAATTTTTGCTGGAATTTAACAGAGCATAACTCTGAGTATATTTAACCAATTAGGGTGTATGATACAGTTCTGGAAAGATTTTCAAGTGCTCTACAACTTCTTTGTAGATCTCCAGAGCAAAATCACACGTTAAGATAGTGAAAAGTCCAGTTGAAGGCAAACTGTTCAGAACCAGGACAGCAGCAAAACCTCTCTGGACCTTTCTGTTTTTAAGCCATAACTTGCTGTATAAAAATCCCTAAGGAGCCTGTGATACACCTTTGGACAGGTTATGAGATATGCAACATTGTTGTAGTTCAAAGTTGGTTCAGATTCATATTGTATCTGTGTATACAACAGTGATAAAGTCTGCCACATACAAAGGAGATGCTGGCAAATTTATTCCAGAAATTCTGTCAACTTTGAGCAATCATAACTTTGGATCAAGAAGTGATATGGAAGCATTTGAATACTCTTTGGAAAGATATTGAAGTTAACTTTAACTTTGGTATTCAACTTGAGTTATGAAAGTGCTTTTAACTGGATCGAACTCTGGTTTATTTGAGGACCGGTCAATCTGCTTTTAAATCCTGGTTGTTAGTTACATCAGTTCGCGCTTAAATCATTTTGCTTACATGTTAAGATTTCAGTATCAGTGTTTCACTACTTTGTTCATGGAATAAATCAAGTGATAGTATTGAGCTGATAATGAACTCTTGCAATTGCAGAATGGTGCGAACCCGTTCTATGGGTGACGTGGGTGGTTCCAGTGGTGGTGGTGGTGGTGATAACTCTCCACAGCAGGAGCAGCGAGCTCCGTAGCCGCCACCAGGACCTTCACCTATGGTTACAATGGTGGACATTCTGGCTGTCATGACAGGTGCAAGCGATGAGCGAACCGACTTGCTCCGCAACCTGGTGATGAATACACCCCGTCAAGGGGGATGTCAAGATGAAGACTTGCGCCAAGCTCAACTGAATTCCTATGTTGAGTTCTTAGCAACTCAACCACTGGTTTTCTTTGAAGCTGAGGATCCTCTGGTGGCGGATAGCTGGATCCGTACCATTGAGTCTAAGTTCAGGTTGCTCCAATGCACCGAACATCAGAAGGTTCTATACGCGGCGCAACAACTTCATGGGTCCGCCAGTGCATGGTGAGCAAATCAACTCGCCTCCTTACCAGCTGGACATCATTTCACATGGATGGAATTCTGGAAGGCATTTCTTGCTTATCATGTCCCTTCCGGAATAATTCAGCAGAAACTCGAGGAGTTTCTGGTCTTAAAACAAGGAGGGAGGGATGCATACGAGCATTCGCGAGTGTTCAACAAACTGGCACAGTATGCGCCTGAACATGTGAACACTGAGGCACAAAAGTGCGTATGGTTCTTCCGCAGCCTCAACCCCAAGTTAAAGGAAAGACTCGTTTTAGCTGATCGAAAAAACTTCAATGAATTAATGAGTGCTGCCAACATGGTTGAAGATGCTCAGCGAGAAGTTCAGGCTGAGAAAAGAAAGAACTGTATACCACCGGATGGTAGCAGTATTGCTCCTCATAAATACCAGGTGGTAGACAGTACCTTGAACTGTCAAACAATGCAGCCGGCTCGACGACTCCAGCAATATTCGGATCGTTCATCTCAATACTCTGAATTTGGACAGCTGCAACAACGGTATATGCAGCCACATTATTCTGTTCCTCAAGCGTTCTTGCCACAGCAGAATACAACTAGTATCCATACTCAGAGCAACCTGGAACCGGCTGAGAAACCGTGCTTCACGTGCGGTTATTTAGGTCACATCAGCAGAAAATGTCCAGAAAGGATACGCCACAGAGGAACTACACCGGAGCATGGTATAAATCAACCCCATGCTCAGCTCCAAGGAACAGCACCAAAGTCCGGGTGCACTTATCATACAGCTCTAGAGGATGCGCCGGACGGGGCACCTGTGCTAGCGGGAATGTTCACCCTCAATGAACTGCCCGTATTAATTTTATTTGACTCTGGAGCTACACACAATTTCATCAGCAGGTTATTTGTGTGCAAAGCTGAGCTCTCCACCTCTACACCGAAAGATCACTATCTTATCCGCTCACCCGGTGGAAATATAGCTGCTAACGAAGTGGTGATCAAAGCACCCTTGTGCTTAGATGGACAATTATACCCCACAACCCTCATTGTGTTAGAGGGGCAGAAGATCGATGTGATCTTAGGAATGGCGTAGATGAACTACCACGGCGCTGTTCTTGACATCGGTCCACAGATTGTTAGCTTGGACTATCCGATCTACGGTCTTCAGACACTCATACTTGAAGCCGTGGATTCTAAAAATCCAGTTGTATACCACAGTGTGACCATGAAACTGGAGGATATACCGGTGGTCTGTGAGTACCCAGATGTGTTTCCCGACGATCTTCCAGGGATGCCGCCTGAAAGGGACGTGGTATTCAAGATCGAGTTAGTACCGGGAACCACACCGATATCTCGGAGGCAGTACAAAATGTCTCCGAAGGAATTAGCTGAACTGAAAGAACAGCTAAAGGACTTAGTGGAAAAAGGGTTCATCTGGCCAAGTTCATCACCATGGGGCTGTTCAGCCCTCTTTGTGAAGAAAAAGGATGAATCACTCCGATTATGTGTGGATTATCGGCCGCTGAATGCAGTGACGATCAAAAATAAATATCCACTGCCACGGATCGATATATTATTTAATCAGTTGGTGGGTGTCAAAGTATTCTCCAAGATGGACTTACTGTCCGGTTATCATCAGATAAAAATCAGAGCGGAGGATATACCGAAGACAGCTTTCTCGACTAGATACGGGCTCTATGAGTACCTAGTCATGTCCTTTCGGGTTAACGAATGCACCCGCACACTTCATGTATCTCATGAATTCTGTATTCATGCCAGAGTTGGATCAGTTCGTCATTGTTTTCATCGACGACATTCTCGTATACTCCAAATCGGAGGAAGAGCACACAAAACATCTCCATATTGTGCTCCAACGTTTACGGGAACATAAGCTGTATGCCAAATTAAGCAAGTGTGAATTTTGGATCTGCAAAGTACCATTCTTAGGCCACATTATTTCAGTGGAGGGTGTGGCCGTAGATCCAATCAAAATTGAGCAAGTCTTGAAGTGGGAGTCTCCAACATCTGTTCATCAAAACCGCAGTTTTCTAGGACTAGCGGGTTATTACCAGAGATTTATTCCCAGCTTCTCGAAGGTGGCTAAACCAATGACAGAATTATTGAAGAAGAGCAGCAAATATATATATGGACAGAGGCCTGTGAAGAGGCATTTCAAACTTTGAAGAAACATCTCACAACGGCACCGGTTCTAGCTCAACCGGATACCACAAAGCCATTCGATGTTTATTGTGATGCCTCAGGCATTGGACTTGGCTGTGTCTTAATGCAAGATAGACGCGTGATCGCGTATGGGTCTCATCAACTCCGCAACCACGAGCAGCACTACCCCACTCATGACCTAGAACTCGCTGCAGTGGTGCTTGCATTGAAGATGTGGAGGCACTACTTACTCGAGAATTTAGTGCACCTCTACACTGACCATAAGAGCCTCAAATATATATTCACTCAGAAGGATATCAATATGAGGCAGCGGAGATGGTTGGAATTAATCAAAGATTATGAGCTCGAGATCCATTACCATCTGGGCAAAGCTAACGTGGTGTCTGATGCACTCAGTCATAAGTCCCACGTAAATAAGTTGTCAGTTATTCCGAATGAGGATGAAGAACCAACCTTGTGGGTGATTCCGTATGGGGCGTTGTATAATCTTGCTCTTGTGCCTACCATTAGAGAAGAGATTGTACAAGGCCAGAAGAGAGATAAAGGAATATGGAAAATCAGGGCAAGAATCAATGAGGATAAAATGAAATATTTCCGGGATGATGATCAAGGTGTGTCAAGGTTTAACAACCGTATCGTGGTACCCCGGAACCTGAAGCTAAGAAAGAAGATCTTGGATGAAGCTCATATGTCCAAGTACTCGATATATCCAGGAAGCAATAAGATGTATCAAGACCTGAAGCCAAAATTTTGGTGGACTCGCATGAAGAGAGAAATTGCCAAGTATGTATCCGAGTGTGATACATGTCGGCGAGTCAAAGCTGACCATATAAAGAAAGCGGGAATGCTGCAACCATTAAGCATTCCGGCATGGAAGTGGGAGGACATCAGCATGGAGTTTATTGTCGGGTTGCCTCTCACATTCAGAAAGCATGACTCCATTTGGGTGATTGTTGATCGCTTAACAAAATCAGCCCACTTCATCTCAGTGAATACGAGATTTTCAACTAAGCAATATGCAGAGTTGTATCTCTCAAGAATTGTGTGCTTACACGGAGTCCCCAAAACCATCATATCCGATCGAGGTTCTATATTTGTTGCTCGTTTTTGGGAGCAACTACATGAATCTCTGGGAAAAAAGTTAATTAGAAGCTCAGCATACCATTCTCAGACCGACAGTCAAACGGAGAGGGTGAATCAGATCTTAGAACATATGCTGAGAGCATGTGCCATAGATCAAGGAAAGAATTGGGATAACCATTTGCCATTAGCGGAGTTCTCCTACAACAATGGTTACCAATCCAGTATTAAAATGGCACCATACGAAGCACTTTATGGCGGGAAGTGCCACACGCCACTCAATTCGTGTGAATCCGGCGAGAGGGTGATTTTTGACATTGATCTTGTAAAAGATGTCGAAGAGCGGGTCCATCTTATTCAAGCAAACCTTAAAGCCGCTCAATCTCGCCAGAAGAGTTATGCGGACCAGCGACGCCGACCCTTGTATTTTGAAGTCGGAGATCGCGTCTATCTCCGAGTATCCCCGATGAAGGGAATTCATCGATTCGGGGACAAGGGAAAGCTAGCTCCTCGCTTTGTGGGTCCATTCATTATTACAGAACGGTGCGGACTGGTAGCCTACCGTCTGAAGCTGCCACCATCTTTATCAGGTATCCACGACATTTTCCATATCTCAAACTTGAGGAAGTGTTTGAAGAAGCCAATAGAGATTCTTTCGGGAGACATGGAGATATTGCAACCGAATCTCACCTACGCCGAGCAGCCCATCAAGATTATCAACGAGAAGACCCGGATCACTCGAAATCGGACTTTGAAATTTTACAAAGTCCTGTGGAGTAATCATACCCCAGAAGAGGCGACTTGGAAGAGTGAAGATTACATCCACAAGAACTATCCGGAACTTTTGTCATAGACGTTGTAATTACTGTCCGCCTCATCTTTCTTTTGTAATCTCGGGACGAGATTCCCTTTTAAGGAGGGAGGAATGTAAAGGTCCCAAAAATATGAATACAAAGAAACTTGAGTTTGCACTAAGATTGGTGTCATGTGTATGAAAAAGGGGACTGGTTTAAACTTTTTCCACATATGACAACCCATGAGAGATTCTTCTAAACAAACATAGGGTTACTTGCATGTTTGGACCCTAGGTGGATTAAACCCACAGAATTGAAGTACTCAGGTGCAATGGAAAGGTTTAAAAATCAGAGTTTGAACTAAATGTTCAACTCAAATTTCAAATGAGGGAGGACACAATGGTAATTCAAACTGTTGTGTTCAAACTCTTATTTGCAGCAGCTAACACAAGAATCAAATTGCATATTTGGATTCCTTAGGTCCAAATTATTGGGTAGGCAAAGTTTCATTAATTTTTGAAAAGGTTTGCTATCAATTTTTCCAAAAAGGATTTAAATGTGCAAAGAATTCAAATATACATTTGAATTTGGATGGAATTTGTCCAACTATCCAAAGGCAGCTCAGTTTTCAACTCCAAACATTTGAATCGGTCACTTGCCAAATTTTGGAGATCTTTTAAGGGATAAGGAGAGACTGCCTGGTGGGACCCACATGTCATTGGGGAGGTTAAAATTGCAAAAAGATCTGCAGTCTTCGGGGTTAAGTTTTCCCACTCGAGCAGAGCCGACGTTCCACCGTGCGACACCGAGAGGCACCGAGCGACACCACCTGCTGCGTTTTCCCTCGTGCTGGCGAGTGTTCTCTCCGTCCTCACCCCCAGCTGCGGTCAGCTGTGCCACAACACCGAGGAACCCCCTGTTCTTTCGCTCTTGCACGCCAAGGAACAGAGAAGCCGCCGCCGTGGTTTGATCGCTCGGGAACTGCTGTCTCTCGCGTGCAAGCCTCGGAAAACCTGCAAAACAGCACCAAGGGACTCCCCACGACCTCCTCACACCTTCCCCACGTGGTCTAAGCCACAACCACCCAGGAGCTTCGTGTTTTCGCGGCGGCCGAAAGAAGCCGAGTGGAGGTGCTCTCGAGGACAGCTTGGCAGAGAGCTTTTCAAAGCCGGGCAAAAGTGGTTTTGGACGCGCCAAGACTCCACGCTGCTCAACCCCAAAGCTTGGTCCAAGTGATTGATCGTCACCGGAGTATTTCACGGTTTTCTCCCGGCCGGTGCAAAACCACCCTCGGGTAAGAAATCTTCAATTCTCGATTCCTATTTGCTTAGAGCGCACCAAATTGCACTCATAGGAGCTAGACGTGACGGCGCACAAGTTTGCTTCTCAACCCTAGCTTGATCACGGTTGTATCCGGCGTATTTGACAATTTTCCGACGGCGGCTATGGTGGGGAGAATCGGGCTCACGGTGAGAGCTATGTTAGAGCCATCTCCGGGCCGTTTCACCACCAGGACAATCTTCCCTAGCATCCACCGGTGCTGTAGCACCGTTTTACCAAGCTTTTGGCGGGTTCGGATAGCTGGCCGACGCTACCGAAGGTGAGCCGAGCCGTCGCACCGTCGCCGGCTGGGTTAGAGCCACCCCCGGTCGGGGAAAGTTGTTCCAGCATGTTCAGCGTGTGGGTTTAGGCCCTAACAGCGAGGGAGAGCTCGGGGGATGGCCGAGAGGCCGGAATCCAGCGAACTCCGGCGAGCCCGGTAGCGCGGGAGCGAGAGGTAGGAGACGAAGTGGCCGGGCCCGCACGTCAGCCGCTCAGTGAACCGGTGTGGGATCTTCTGTTGCACGGGATCATCTGTGATAGTGCGGGAAATAGCCCTGTGGCCCCGTGTGGTTTAGCCGAGGAGTTGACACGTATTGGCCGGACCTGCTGTCAGAGATTTGAACTTTTCCGGGTTAATTCGAATTCCAGAATTTTGCCAAACTTTAGAACCTCATAACTTTTGCTAGGAAGCTCCAAATTTAGTGATTCAAATTGGGTTGGATTCAGGTTGGAAAACTCTATCCAAATATGCAACTCAATTTGTATGAAACTCAGTATTTAATTCTGGAAAATTCTGTAAAGCTTTTCAGAAAAAAGATATTTTGGGGGAGTATGGTTCATCCAAAGTTCCTCGAATTGGCCAGAATATTTCTTAGGGTGTTAGCGAACTCCTGTAAAAATTTCAGCTCATTTGGAGTTTATTTGATTAGGGCAATTAAGATTTGAAATTGTTGTGTGCAATTGAATACAGAAACATTTTCAGAGAATTTCCAAAACTTGGAAATTCAGTTCTGGGTAATTCTTAGCTCCAAAAATCCTAGGAAAATTCATGCAAGTCCTATGAGCTATAATTGAAATTGTAGTTCACTAAGTTTGGCATGAACATGGAAGTTACTTCAGAATTAACTTCTTTTTGCTTAATTTCTTAGAGAATTGTTCTGAACAAACCACTCAAGGAAAAGTGCTAATTTTTGGTCCAGAGGACTTTCTTGTGACAAGGAACTCGCTTGAAAATTCTCCGCTCCATAGGAGCTCTGGATCAACCCTGTTCTGTTTAACCTTTTGAGATGATCAACACGGAAGAGGGGGAAAACACTTAGCACTTAATCATGTTGCTTAGACCCAAACCCAAACCACTAGCACCAGTGTCATTTTAAATTCTTTAACAGAGTTCCAGAGTTTAAACTTGTCATTAGAACTTGTTAGCAAAATCTTTACAATGAAATCCATATGCATATTCATTACGTGTAGCATCTACGTGAAGAAGTTGAAGCAATTAGAGTGGAGATCAAAGAAGGAGGGAAGCGAGTGATCAAGCCTCAAGTGGTCTTCACTAACTAAACTTCATATATATATATATATAAGTCCCCTGCAAAACAAAGGCAAGCCCCAGTTTGCATCAAAACTTACAAGTTTTTATTTGTATTCACTTTATATCGTCTAGCAGTTAGTTTATTGCATTAAGTCTAGATGGTATGAAACTCCAAATGCATGACCCAGAAAACCCTGGAGTATAATGTAGAGTAGGTTATCAATTGATTATAACTGCTGATCTCAAGTTAACAAAAGTGGATTAAAAGAGGCATAACTCGAGTAGGTAGTTTCCTACTCGTGAAACGGGATTAAGGGGGGATCAATCGGAAGAGTTGGGAATTGATCCTCATAGTTGGGAATGGAGACCGGGCAGTGGATGGAAGGCTCAAGGACGTGGTCCTGTGAACCTAGTCTATGTCTGAGTCGATTAAGTCCCGTTCTCGTGTGCGGCCCGTTGGACAAGTTTGAGTTATGTACCGGATGCATACTGACTATATGGGACCCAGGAAACCGATGTAACATGTTAACCTGGGTGTCGAGGCATACCTCACCGTCTGATGCAGATGCTGAAAGGATAGAGAAGTCGGCTCTACGAGGATTTGCCGTAGTGAGACTTAATCCCAGTCGGTGGGACTGGTTCAACATTTGGGTGTCGTGTGAAAGGTTGCCACGTACGACGTCGGTGACGGTTGCTGTGCGCAACGTCGAGTACGGGCATACATGTTGTGTCAGCCGGGTGTTTTTGATTGCAATCACCATCGCTCGTGGTAGTTGAAAGCATCTAGGCCCCCGTGAGATATGGTTTCGGTGATTAATGACAACCGTTCGTTATTACTAATGAGTTTGTGGATGCGAGGTTTCACATATATCACATCAACCGTTAATGAACTATCTATTCACACCATCTACTGCTCATTGAATACAAATGGAGACCCCTCAACGATCTATTCTAAGGGGTCATTCGATATGAAGAACTCATACAAACAAATCTATTCTATCAAAATTGGCAACACAAGAAGCTTACACTTTACCGTAATATCATTTCAAACAAGTGTCAAAGAGGTCACTCAAGAAGATTCCAAAATATCAACTCAAAACAACTCGAAGCAAACAAGTTGCATTCACCGGATCATCCGATGTCTTGCAAAATGACCACATCGGTCGAGTTTGAGTTGGCAGAAGAAGAAGACCTCAGAGCCCAGTAAACACCGGATCATCCGATGTGAAGGAAGTGGCACATCGGTTGAGTTCACCCGAAGGATGATATCTGAGTTATTCTGAAGATATACACACCGGATCATCCGATGATGAAGTAAGTGTACATCGGTCAAATTCAACAGAGACAATATTTCTGACCCAATTCTAAAGATCAACTCACCGGATCATCCGATGATAAATTGAAGTAACATCGGTCGATTAAAAGATCCAACGGTTATATCCAACGGTCACATCTGACACGTGACATCAGCTAATTTGGAATTCGACCGATGATCATATAAAGGGGTGCATCGGAGGATCCAATGTTAACTGACAAAAGTCTGCCCACTTTTCCAACGGCTATCTCGTGTGGGCTGGCTATAAATACCCCTCCAACCGGCCATTTCAACAAGTCTTGATCACCAGAGCCTCTCTAGACATTCTCAAGCATTCAAGACCAAGAGCTACCACTTCCACACTTCAAAACCTCTTGTACTCCAACTATAGGTTATATCTAGCGAGAGAGAAGCTTGTGTGCGTCCATTCTTGGTGATTGGAATCTCTAGGTTAGTGAGAGAGAGTGTCTTGGTGACTTCTCTCACCTTGTAAACGTTGGAGGAAGAAGAGATCACTCCGGAGCTTACCAAGGTGTTTGTGGAAGCCCGGAAGATCACCGTTGTACAAGGCTTGAGCTCCACCTTGCCGGTGAAGGCGAACGGAGAAAGAATAGTGGATTCCCTCGTCTTGGTGACTTGGGAGTGGCTATACCCTTTGGTGGGTGCCACAACGTGGACGTAGGAAGATTTTTGTGATCTTACCGAACCACGGGAAAAATCGCCGTGTCTCCGAGTCTCCGCGGGAGTTTGCATTCTTCTCCTCACCCCTTACTATTACGCTTTTACTATTCCGCACTTAACTCTCTTGCTTGCGTAGTTAGTTTGCATAGGGAATTGGGCTTCAACCATTAAAGTCTTAAATTGCTCTAAAATTTTAAAAAGCCCAATTCACCCCCCCTCTTGGGCGTTTCGATCCTTACAGTAGTGAGCATACTTGTTCTCTGCGTCGTGACGTAGTAATAAACTGGGAAACATTTAATATGCTTTGTGAGTAATCCTCATAATGGAGATGAGGAATGATCAACACTTTCACTAAATTTATTTTTCACCTTTGGCTAGTAGCGTCGAGGCAAAGCATTTCTTGTTTGATTGTGGAGTCTCGACGTTAATGGCACAAGGTCTGTATGGGTCTAGGGTAGCTCACTAAAGTTACTTTCACCTCTGTCAAGTGACATCGAGATGAAGCGTTTCCTGTTTGATTACGGAGTCTTAATGTAAATTGAGCGAGGGCTATAAAAGTTGCTTAAAACTTGAAGTAAGGACTTTCTTTTAGCTCAAGTTCATCCTTTGTGCAAACTTCTATATTCAGCCCTCTATTTTCAGCATGTAGAGTTTCATGACTAGGGTGACAGTTAAGTCTTGCTGAGCTTCATGCTCACGGATACTGCATAAGTTGTTTTGCAGGTAATAACTGTACGCTGATATGTACGGGTGTCCAATGTAACACCCCAAATTTTTAGTCAAAACTCAAATTTTGATTTAGAACCATAAACCATGTTCAGAGGGGAATTTAGAAATTTTTGGACGTGTTGCATGTTTTGCAAAAATTCAAATTCAAACTGGAATTCAAATTAGACTCAAAACAGAAAAGAAATGGAAAAAGAAAAAGGAAAACCGGAAAAAAACTGGCCAGTGGGCCGAAACCCCAGCCGGCCCAGCAAACCCCCGCGCAGCCCGCCCCCGCGCGCGCCGCGCTGCCCCTCGCTGACGGGTGGGACCCGCCTGTCATCCCTAACCCCGCGACCCCGGACTTCTCCCCCGCGCGCGCGATCGCAACCGATCGGGAAACCGCGTCTCACAGCCGAATTCTGGACCCTGAGGACTCTAACTCGATCACAACAGAACCACCGCCCTCCCCCGGCTATAAAAACAACCGATCCGATCAGTTTTTCTCACGCGATCGCCGATTTTCACTCCGGTGAGCACCGAGACTTCGCCGGTGAATTCTGGCCGATCTAAGCTCGGAAACTCTGATCTAACTCGTTGGTCTTGATCCACCGCCTCCGGGGAACTTTGTAGGTGCAGAAAACCCGAAGACTTACGGTGCAAATCCAGCTCCGACGAGCTTCGCCGTGGTTTTGCCTCGGACCTCGCTGCCGAGCACTTTCCAGGACCCCCGAGCTCGAGAAAACCCCCGAGGTGAGATCCCTGACCTCCCCTCTACCGATCTAGGCCATAAGATCTCAGTTCTAGGCAGAATTCTCGAGGATCCGAAAGTTTCCGGCGAGATCGCCGCTTCCCGCCGCCGTGCGCCGCCGGCAGCGCCGCCCGCGCTCGATCAGAGCGACGTGGCCGCTTGTGCGCCGTTTATTTTAAATCGCACGGTAGACTTTAAAACCCTGCGTACCGGTTCGATGTTATAATCTCAGCCGTCGGTTTAAAATCAGACGGTCCACGTCAGCCCCGCGTTATAAAGACTGGAATTCTTACGTGCTACCCCCTGGGGTTCTCTGGAATTGAGAGCTAGCCCCGGAAACTTCAGATCTAGCCCCTGGAACTCCAGAAAATCATGTAAATTCATTTAAAAATCAGTTTTAGCCCTAGACTTAATAGAAATTAAGAAAAACACCTCTGAAAAGTGTAGCTAGACCCCTGGAGATTATGAAAATAATATTATATACCCTGTAATGGGGTGAATTCATTATTTTAGCCCTGTTTAGTATTTAATTTAGAAAATTGAATATGTAACTAGTGTTTAAATATTAAAAAGGGGGACAAACCTAATTGTCAAAATTATTAAAAACTTTCTCAGTACTTAGAAAACTTTGGAGTGAGATAAAAATATATTTTTGGGGCTGAAATAAATCTGTTTCATATATTATTCACATTTAATAGTATAGGGACACATTCTTAAGTAAAGAATAGTTAAAGAAAAATAGGAAAAATAATTATGAAATAGTATACATCAGAAGCCAAGGTCCAAAATATGATCTTAAATTATTTAGGACCAGAACCTAATCTGTTTAGGGAGTGTGTATTACTAATTTAATAATAAAATGCACAATTATGCATAAGAATATAAATCTGAAAATATAGAAACTAGTAAATGATAAATGGAGTTTCTAAAGTACAAAGAATTCAGTTTAGGGTTGATAGAAATTATGAAGGCACATATGGAGAAGAAAAATACTCTTCATACATACTTGGTAGTTTAATATATAAGGAATTTATTTAAAACTGAAACACACATATATACATATATATATATATATATATAGTATGTGAGTATAAATATGAACACCAAAGTAGGAATCATACACATGTAAATAAAAGTGTGTGCAAGCCCCAAATCAACACACATAGAGTATCCACAACACATAAAATGGTAAAGAAAATTTCATAAATGTGAATGTGTGGTTTGTATGAAGTAGAAGTGTGAACTATGTCTTATGATTGTTGTTTTCCTTTTGCTATGTGTGATGGTATGAAGTAGAACCTGTTCAAGAGCAAGCTATCAGTTTCCAAGATCAGGACTACCCATTTCAAGAGCAGCAAGAAGGAGGCAAGTGTCCTTGACCACTTTGATCCTATGCTAGGATGTGTAGATAGAATTATTTGCATTGTCAAATGAAATATGAAACCCATGCTAGGAAAGTTTCCCTAGAATTGCATTACCTTGTTTCCTTGTAGCTTGGGTTGGGATTTATTTTGTCATGTCATTTATTTACATGCATATGCTTAGCCATGCTTAGAATGGGATATTTGGGATATGAGATCATCAGTTTATATTATCATACTCTTGAATGAGATATTGTGAGTTATGTAGAGGTAGGGATCAAGGCAAGTTGGATGTTTTGGTTGTGTGCTGGGTGCACGAGACTCGGGTTTGTGTTTAGTACTTGCCTGGATCCTAAGGACCGGTTCATGGAGCATGTAACCCGGCTTTACAATGCCAACCACATGCTGAGATGGGGCAGCTTGGCCAATTAATTAGGTGTATCCCCGGCGTAGTATGGGTGTGTTGGATGGTGCGGGGAGTAGGGTGTCAGCTGGACTACCATATGAACCGCAAGGCTCAAGAGGGGGCCACTGCAGCGGGGTTGGAGCCTCTTGTATGCTGTTAGGGGTGAAACCTCAGTGGGCCCACGCTCGTCGGGAATCCCTTTGTAAAGGCCTCGTAGTGATCTCTTGGCCACACACCTGGGAAGTGTGAATGTGGATCGTAGCCACTGGCATAATGGAGGTTCTTTTAGTCCACCCGGCAACGGGGGATGAAATCACTACTTGTGGGTACAGTGGTACAAACTCTGCAGAGTCAAAACTGTCTTGACAGCCGTGCTCACGGTTAAGAGCGGCCTGGACTTATTCATGATTAGAGGAGTGAAGGTTTTTGGGAGTTGTGGATGTTAAGCGGGGAGCTTAACATTGGAAATGATGTTATGGTTATTTGGTTATGATGATGGGATGGGAGATTGGGACCATTTCACCTGTGTAGTAATGTAGGTGCTTAATAAGCTAAGGTGATAGGTATTAATTGCGTAGTGCTTTAACCATGAGTTCAACCTCTCCTTGTTCTAGCCATGCATGATATAATTTTCCCACACTTGCTGAGTACCATTGGTACTCAACCTTGCATATTTGTTGGTTTATATTGCTGCTCAGATCAAGATAATGAGGTGGTGTATAATGACCAAGACTTTGGACCCGATGAAGGTTTTTAGGTTCATGAAGACCCCGGGCAACGCCTGTGATGGAGCCCTAAAGAATAATATTCCGCTGCTAGTTTATTTACTTGTGATGAACTTATTATTGTCCATCGAGATATTTACTATGTAAAGACTTACTTATATTCGACACCTGGCTTGTAATAAATGATGCTTCACTATTTGTCATCACATGTATGAGAAAATGATCCTGGCATACATGTGATATTCACTTGGTTGTTTCTTCGGAAAAACCGGGTGTGACAGAGGTGGTATCAGAGCCAAGGTTGCCCGTAGGAACGTGGACCTAGGTAGAAATGGACGTATTTAAGGGCCCTATTTTCTTAAAAACTATTTTCCAAGGTGTGGGTGAAAAAGTGTTAGCAAAAGAGTCATTTCCTTCATCTTACCCCAACTTTCATTCAAAAATAGGATTTTTGTTTGAAATCTTATCTAACCTAATTTTAAATTCTTTTGTTTTAGATGGTTCGCATGATTCGCACCGCTCGTAAATCCACGGGAGGGAGAGTTCCCGTAGTTGCCCTTGCTGAAAGAGAGGAGGGTCGTCCAGTGACGTACCTTTCCTACGGATTGGCGGTGGGAGATTTGTTGCGCCGTCTTCGACGTATGCTCGAAGCCGCCGGCAATACGGGCAAGCTCATCATCCACTATAACTCCACCAGGACCATCCGTGAGAAGAGGGAAGAATGGATTTCGGAGATGAGGATTATACATGAAAATCAGCTGCTTAAGATCCACCACTCTCCAGCTTGTCGAGCAACACAAGTTGACGCGGAGAGAGATGTCACTTGGGAGGCCATCACCTGCCAGAGCCACATCTATCGTCGCCACTTGGACAAAACTGAGTACATGTATGTTCTCCAACGTGAGAGTGGTACCACGGAGTACAAGTACCCACCGGTGCAGCAAGGGACTTCCCATGAGCACATGGACTTGTGCTTGGAGGATGCTGCTATGCTCAGCACTCGACTGCAGGAGTGTCAACAAGAGCTTCAGGATGTCCGAGATACCCTGAAGGAGACAGAGGCATTGCTGCGAGCTTGCTTAAAGGCGAGAGAAAGAGGAGATGGGAATGAACTGTGTGTCACCATAAGTGATCCATGGACCCCTGACTCCCCGGATCGCCGAGCGATCAGGCGTCGTCGCACTTCTCCACCAGCAGCCTCCCCCCCCAAAGCAGAGTCAGAAGGTAGCCGAAATGAGGAGGAAGATCCCGAGGAGCCAGCTCAAGAGGATGAGTAGTGTAGAGTCTTTCCCCTAGCTAGCAAGAGGTCGAGTAGTCGAGTCGTTACGTAGTTAATGGTGTGATAATGCTTGGTGTGTGACGTGAGTTGTGGAAGCCATGAGCAAGTGTCCACAGCCTCGTCTTCAGATTGTTTTGCTTTGGTGTGTGAACCCACAGGAAATAATAGTGCATTTATTGGGTGTGAGATATAAAACCCTCGTAAGATTTTAACAAAACTTCAACACTTCAGAGTACAAACAAGTGAAAGTAGTAAGATGATACTAAATGCTTTCAAATTAACATTTGTTGATTCTACCAGATGGCCGGAAGAGGAAAAGGGCGTGCTGTCAACCCCGCCAACAACAATGATGAGGCATGCAACTCTCATCTTTCTGGAGGCCAGAACCGGGGTGGTCGCCGTGAAGAAGTTGATCCTCTCCACCAAATGCTGGAGAATCAAAATCAGCTCATCCAGAACTTGACTCAAGTAGTGGCCAACTTGCATCAAGTTCCACCTCCACAAGCTGCACCACGCCAACCAAGGTTGAGTGAGTTTCTAGGAACTCAACCTCCAAAGTTTGCAAGTGCTGCTGAACCCCTGGAGGCAGATGATTGGCTGAAGACCATTGAAAGTAAGATGAGGATCATACAATGCCAAGGGTATGAGAGGGTGCTGTTTGCCTCTCATCAATTGCAAGGACCTGCTGCTGATTGGTGGACCGCCTACGTGGCCGCCCATCATGACCCGGAGAGCATCACTTGGGAAGAGTTCAAGCGTAGCTTCCGCAACCATTACATCCCAAGAGGTGAACTCAAAAACAAGAGGAAAGAGTTTTTGGGACTGCAGCAGGGAAACATGACGGTGAGGGAATACCTCACTAAATTCACTCAACTATCCCGTTATGCTCCACGAGACATAGAGACAGATGAGCAGAAACAAGATTGTTTCGTGGAAGGACTTACCGCAGAAATGCAGTGTGCAATGTCCTCCAATGAGTATGAAAGCTTTCAAAAGATGGTGGACAGAGCGTTTGTGGTGGAAAGAAAGCTAAAGGCCCTGGAAAATGAGAATAAGAGGAAGGCTGGGTGGTCACATCAAGCCTCAGGGAGCAACACCCGCCCACGTATGATGCAGCAACCTACGGGGCAGACGAGCCGTGCTGCGGTACCCTATTCAGCACCAAGAGGGTACAACCCAAACTACAGGCCTCCCGCAGCACCAGCACAGCCGCAACGTCAGTTTGTGCAGCAGCCTCGCCCCGCATATCCACCTCGACCAGCAGTGCAAGGACCCCCAAACCAACCCCAAGACAACAAGGGCCAAGCATCTAAGATTGGGGTGCAATGTTTCAGCTGTGGTGAAGTGGGGCACTACGCCCATAAGTGTCCAAAGAAGAAGCCCACGCAGCCACAGCAGCAGAACGTAATGAGAGGACGGGTGAACCACGTCACTATGGAGGAAGCACAAGAGGCACCCGACGTGGTAGTTGGTAAGTTTCCTGCCAATTTACACCTTGCAACTCTGCTATTTGATTCTGGTGCTACCCATTCGTTCATTGCTCAAGGGTTTGTTAAGAAGCATGACCTAGCAACCACACAAATGAACCATATGCTAGCGGTAAACTCTCCAGGTGGAGAAATAAGGACAAGACAAGTGTGTCCCAAAGTGAACCTAGACATTAATGGGGTAGTATTTACCGCTAACCTCATAGTGATCGATTCACAAGGGATAGATATTATTTTGGGTATGGATTGGTTGACCAAACATAAAGGAATCATCCATTGTTCGACCAGAACGGTGGAACTAACTCACCCTAGTGGCGCAAGAGTAAAGTTCATAACGATACACGAGCCTAGGAGAGACATTAAATTAAATCAAGTGGAGGTGAAAGTTGAGGAAATCAGGACTATCAAGGAATATCCAGATGTTTTTCCGGAGGAGTTGCCAGGAATGCCTCCCGACCGTGACGTGGAATTCGCAATCGAGCTAGTACCGGGAACAGCCCCGATATACAAGAGACCTTATCGAATGGACTCCAAGCAGCTAGAAGAGCTCAAGGATCATTTGAGGGAATTGATGGAAAAAGGGTATGTTCGCCCTAGTTCCTCACCATGGGGAGCTCCGGTAATATTTGTGCCTAAGAAAGATGGAACTCAAAGGTTATGCGTGGATTACCGTGCCTTGAATGAGGTGACCATCAAGAACAAGTATCCATTACCCCGCATTGAAGACTTGTTTGATCAGTTGAGGGGAGCTTGCGTGTTCTCGAAAATTGATCTCAGGTCGGGATACCACCAACTCAAGATAAGGCAATCTGATATTCCCAAGACAGCTTTCGTATCTCGGTACGGACTGTATGAATACACTGTCATGCCTTTCGGGCTAACCAATGCCCCGGCATATTTCATGTACCTCATGAACAAGGTATTCATGGAATATCTGGACAAATTTGTGGTGGTTTTCATAGATGATATTCTCGTCTTCTCCAAAGATGAAGAAGAACATGAGAAACATCTAAGGTTGGTGTTACAGAGGCTGAGAGAACACCAACTATATGCTAAGTTGAGCAAGTGTGAGTTTTGGCTGAAGAGAGTTCCCTTTTTAGGACATATAATCTCGGAGGGAGGAATCTCCGTAGATCCCGCCAAAATCGAAGATATCCAGAAGTGGAAAACCCCTGAAAATGTCGGGGAAGTTCGAAGCTTTTTGGGATTGGCTGGATACTATCGACGGTTTATTGAGGGATTCTCCAAGATCTCGAGACCTCTCACCAAACTGTTGGAAAAGGGAATCACATTCACCTGGACGCCACAGTGCGATACGAGCTTTCAGGAGCTAAAGAAGAGATTGACAACAGCCCCAGTGTTGGTTATGCCAGATATGCAGAAGAATTTCACAGTGTACTGCGATGCCTCTGGAAACGGGTTGGGATGTGTTCTCATGCAAGAAGGACATGTCGTGGCATATGCATCCCGGCAGCTTCGGAAGCACGAGAAGAACTATCCTACACATGATCTAGAACTAGCTGCAGTGGTACACGCGTTGAAAATTTGGCGGCACTATTTGATGGGGAAGAGGACAGAGATATATACGGATCATAAGAGTTTGAAGTACATATTCACACAGCCTGATCTCAACCTCAGACAAAGGAGATGGTTAGAGCTAATCAATGACTTTGATGTGGGCATCAACTATCATCCCGGGAAAGCAAACGTCGTGGCCGATGCTTTGAGTCGGAAAGTGCAGGTCAATAAGTTGAGCTTGAAGGACATGCCTACAGAATTGAAGGACGAGGTTATAAGGCTCAATCTATGTCTAGTAAATAGTGGTGAAGCCATCGCCATGGAAGTGGACTCCACACTCGAGCAAGACATACGCGAGGGCCAAAAGAATGATGAGAAGATACAAGAGATCAGACAGCTTATCAAGGAAAATAAAGCTCCTGGTTTTAGAGAGGATGAACAGGGAACGGTGTGGCACGGGAAAAGGATCTGTGTGCCAGAAGTAAAGGAGATCCGTGAATTAATTTTGAAGGAAGCTCACGATTCTGACTATTCCATTCATCCTGGGAGTACGAAGATGTACCAGGACCTCAAAGGCAGGTATTGGTGGTATGGCATGAAGCGAGATGTCGCGGAACATGTTGCCCTATGTGACACATGTCAGTTGGTGAAAGCGGAACATCAACGACCCGCGGGATTATTGCAACCACTCAAAGTGCCTGAATGGAAGTGGGAAGAAATCAGCATGGATTTTGTCGTGGGATTGCCTAGGACCCAATCCGGGTATGATTCAATATGGGTCATTATTGATCGGCTAACCAAGGTAGCTCATTTCATTCCGGTGAAAGAAAGCTACAGCGGATCCAAATTGGCAGAATTGTACATGTCAAGGATTGTGTGTTACCATGGAGTGCCAAAGAAGATAGTGTCGGACCGAGGGACACAGTTCACCTCGAGGTTTTGGCAGAAGTTGCATGAAACCATGGGAACCCATCTGAATTTCAGCTCTGCCTATCATCCCCAAACGGACGGGCAGACGGAGAGAACCAATCAGATCCTTGAAGATATGTTAAGGGCATGTGCACTCAAAAACAATAGGAGTTGGGACAAGAACCTACCGTATGCAGAGTTTTCCTATAACAACAGTTATCAAGCTAGTATGAAGATGTCACCGTTTGAAGCTTTGTATGGAAGGAAGTGCAGAACTCCCCTATTTTGGAACCAAACAGGAGAAAGTAAGGTGTTTGGTCCAGAAGTGCTACAAGAAGCCGAGGCAAAGGTGAGAGAGATTCGCAACAACTTGAGGATAGCACAGACACGCCAAAAGAGTTATGCTGATGTACGAAGAAGAGAGCTCGTTTTCAACGTGGGAGACTATGTTTATCTCAAGGTGTCCCCTATCAGAGGACTTCGTCGGTTCAAGGTGAAAGGGAAGTTGTCACCTCGATACATCGGACCCTTTCAAGTTTTGGAAAAAAAAAGGCGAAGTGGCGTACCAACTAGAGTTGCCGGTTCATCTGTCGGACGTGCACGATGTGTTCCATGTGTCGCAACTCAAGAAATGTCTGAGGACGCCTGAGGAGGTGTTACCCATGAATGAAGTGGATGTAGCTGAGGATTTGTCTTATGCCGAGCAACCATACAAGATTTTGGAGACGATGGAACGCCTCACCAGAAATAAGAGAATCAGGATGTGCAAGGTGCAGTGGAAGCATCACTTAGAAGAGGAAGCCACCTGGGAACGGGAAGATGAGCTCAAGGCACAATTTCCGGAATTGTTTTCTTAGAAACACCAATCTCGAGGACGAGATTTCTTTTAAGGGGGGTAGAGCTGTAACACCCCAAATTTTTAGTCAAAACTCAAATTTTGATTTAGAACCATAAACCATGTTCAGAGGGGAATTTAGAAATTTTTGGACGTGTTGCATGTTTTGCAAAAATTCAAATTCAAACTGGAATTCAAATTAGACTCAAAACAGAAAAGAAATGGAAAAAGAAAAAGGAAAACCGGAAAAAAACTGGCCAGTGGGCCGAAACCCCAGCCGGCCCAGCAAACCCCCGCGCAGCCCGCCCCCGCGCGCGCCGCGCTGCCCCTCGCTGACGGGTGGGACCCGCCTGTCATCCCTAACCCCGCGACCCCGGACTTCTCCCCCGCGCGCGCGATCGCAACCGATCGGGAAACCGCGTCTCACAGCCGAATTCTGGACCCTGAGGACTCTAACTCGATCACAACAGAACCACCGCCCTCCCCCGGCTATAAAAACAACCGATCCGATCAGTTTTTCTCACGCGATCGCCGATTTTCACTCCGGTGAGCACCGAGACTTCGCCGGTGAATTCTGGCCGATCTAAGCTCGGAAACTCTGATCTAACTCGTTGGTCTTGATCCACCGCCTCCGGGGAACTTTGTAGGTGCAGAAAACCCGAAGACTTACGGTGCAAATCCAGCTCCGACGAGCTTCGCCGTGGTTTTGCCTCGGACCTCGCTGCCGAGCACTTTCCAGGACCCCCGAGCTCGAGAAAACCCCCGAGGTGAGATCCCTGACCTCCCCTCTACCGATCTAGGCCATAAGATCTCAGTTCTAGGCAGAATTCTCGAGGATCCGAAAGTTTCCGGCGAGATCGCCGCTTCCCGCCGCCGTGCGCCGCCGGCAGCGCCGCCCGCGCTCGATCAGAGCGACGTGGCCGCTTGTGCGCCGTTTATTTTAAATCGCACGGTAGACTTTAAAACCCTGCGTACCGGTTCGATGTTATAATCTCAGCCGTCGGTTTAAAATCAGACGGTCCACGTCAGCCCCGCGTTATAAAGACTGGAATTCTTACGTGCTACCCCCTGGGGTTCTCTGGAATTGAGAGCTAGCCCCGGAAACTTCAGATCTAGCCCCTGGAACTCCAGAAAATCATGTAAATTCATTTAAAAATCAGTTTTAGCCCTAGACTTAATAGAAATTAAGAAAAACACCTCTGAAAAGTGTAGCTAGACCCCTGGAGATTATGAAAATAATATTATATACCCTGTAATGGGGTGAATTCATTATTTTAGCCCTGTTTAGTATTTAATTTAGAAAATTGAATATGTAACTAGTGTTTAAATATTAAAAAGGGGGACAAACCTAATTGTCAAAATTATTAAAAACTTTCTCAGTACTTAGAAAACTTTGGAGTGAGATAAAAATATATTTTTGGGGCTGAAATAAATCTGTTTCATATATTATTCACATTTAATAGTATAGGGACACATTCTTAAGTAAAGAATAGTTAAAGAAAAATAGGAAAAATAATTATGAAATAGTATACATCAGAAGCCAAGGTCCAAAATATGATCTTAAATTATTTAGGACCAGAACCTAATCTGTTTAGGGAGTGTGTATTACTAATTTAATAATAAAATGCACAATTATGCATAAGAATATAAATCTGAAAATATAGAAACTAGTAAATGATAAATGGAGTTTCTAAAGTACAAAGAATTCAGTTTAGGGTTGATAGAAATTATGAAGGCACATATGGAGAAGAAAAATACTCTTCATACATACTTGGTAGTTTAATATATAAGGAATTTATTTAAAACTGAAACACACATATATACACATATATATATATATATATATATATATATATATATATATATATATATATATATATATATATATATATATATATATATATATATATATATATATATATATAGTATGTGAGTATAAATATGAACACCAAAGTAGGAATCATACACATGTAAATAAAAGTGTGTGCAAGCCCCAAATCAACACACATAGAGTATCCACAACACATAAAATGGTAAAGAAAATTTCATAAATGTGAATGTGTGGTTTGTATGAAGTAGAAGTGTGAACTATGTCTTATGATTGTTGTTTTCCTTTTGCTATGTGTGATGGTATGAAGTAGAACCTGTTCAAGAGCAAGCTATCAGTTTCCAAGATCAGGACTACCCATTTCAAGAGCAGCAAGAAGGAGGCAAGTGTCCTTGACCACTTTGATCCTATGCTAGGATGTGTAGATAGAATTATTTGCATTGTCAAATGAAATATGAAACCCATGCTAGGAAAGTTTCCCTAGAATTGCATTACCTTGTTTCCTTGTAGCTTGGGTTGGGATTTATTTTGTCATGTCATTTATTTACATGCATATGCTTAGCCATGCTTAGAATGGGATATTTGGGATATGAGATCATCAGTTTATATTACCATACTCTTGAATGAGATATTGTGAGTTATGTAGAGGTAGGGATCAAGGCAAGTTGGATGTTTTGGTTGTGTGCTGGGTGCACGAGACTCGGGTTTGTGTTTAGTACTTGCCTGGATCCTAAGGACCGGTTCATGGAGCATGTAACCCGGCTTTACAGTGCCAACCACATGCTGAGATGGGGCAGCTTGGCCAATTAATTAGGTGTATCCCCGGCGTAGTATGGGTGTGTTGGATGGTGCGGGGAGTAGGGTGTCAGCTGGACTACCATATGAACCGCAAGGCTCAAGAGGGGGCCACTGCAGCGGGGTTGGAGCCTCTTGTATGCTGTTAGGGGTGAAACCTCAGTGGGCCCACGCTCGTCGGGAATCCCTTTGTAAAGGCCTCGTAGTGATCTCTTGGCCACACACCTGGGAAGTGTGAATGTGGATCGTAGCCACTGGCATAATGGAGGTTCTTTTAGTCCACCCGGCAACGGGGGATGAAATCACTACTTGTGGGTACAGTGGTACAAACTCTGCAGAGTCAAAACTGTCTTGACAGCCGTGCTCATGGTTAAGAGCGGCCTGGACTTATTCATGATTAGAGGAGTGAAGGTTTTTGGGAGTTGTGGATGTTAAGCGGGGAGCTTAACATTGGAAATGATGTTATGGTTATTTGGTTATGATGATGGGATGGGAGATTGGGACCATTTCACCTGTGTAGTAATGTAGGTGCTTAATAAGCTAAGGTGATAGGTATTAATTGCGTAGTGCTTTAACCATGAGTTCAACCTCTCCTTGTTCTAGCCATGCATGATATAATTTTCCCACACTTGCTGAGTACCATTGGTACTCAACCTTGCATATTTGTTGGTTTATATTGCTGCTCAGGTCAAGATAATGAGGTGGTGTATAATGACCAAGACTTTGGACCCGATGAAGGTTTTTAGGTTCATGAAGACCCCGGGCAACGCCTGTGATGGAGCCCTAAAGAATAATATTCCGCTGCTAGTTTATTTACTTGTGATGAACTTATTATTGTCCATCGAGACATTTACTATGTAAAGACTTACTTATATTCGACACCTGGCTTGTAATAAATGATGCTTCACTATTTGTCATCACATGTATGAGAAAATGATCCTGGCATACATGTGATATTCACTTGGTTGTTTCTTCGGAAAAACCGGGTGTGACATCCAATGAGACTCGGAACTCTATGAGTGGTGAACTCATGGCAACCCCTGCCGCCGCTATTGTGATAGTGTTGCTAGCGAGAAGGGTCCGTGGGCTGGACACCTTCTCTGTTGCTTAGCATAGGTATGAGACGTGAGTTGTATAAGTCTTTCGCTGTATATTATTTTGAGAAGTATTTGTAAAATTTACACTTTGTAAGCTTCCGCTTGATTTATGTAATCTGATGCTTCATTATGTGTGTTGTTGGGTGCAGCATCGCATGGCACCACCCAATGCGATTCCCAGGTGAGCGGCACGGCCCCGTGATCAGGACCGGGCCCTCACAGATGACTGGACTAATCCGCTCTTTAAGGCTGGACTAGTCCGTAGGTTCAGACTTGTCCGTTTCAAACCGGAACAGGAGTTTCTGTGTGAGATCGGACTAGTCCTCTGTGTGTCGGACTAGTCCGTCTGGAACTAGGAAGTAGCTGCAGGGACTAAGTCTTGGATGGCCAGACTTGTCCGCCAATGGAGACCGGACTAATCCAGTGGACCAGACTTGTCTGTTCTCAATCGTAACAATGGTTTCTGTGTGAGATCAGACTAGTCCGTTGTGGACCGGACTAGTCCGTGGTACGTGATCGTTTAGTTTGTTGGATCCGACCGTTTAGTTGGTGGGATCCGATCGTTTAATAGGTGAAGAGTGATGTCATTGGTCCCCGCAGGCCTGACTAGTTCGGGGTTTGGCAGTTGGCAACGGCTAGTTCCCCGGACCTCTATAAAAAGGGGTTGCCCGGACCTCAAAGAGAGTAACAAGCACCCTAACAATGAAATAGCCTTCCTATAGCCATTCAGTCCCCTCTCCTCAAGTTCCTGGAACCCTGAGTGTTATTCTTGAGGGTTTGTGAGTTTTGGGAAGAGGAGAATAAGGGGAGTGTGCACAATAGAGCTCTTGGTTGATTCGATAGCACTGAGTGAGAAGTGTGCTGTTGAAGAGAATTGGTTTGTAAGTGCTTTGAGCTGAGTTCTCGTGGAGCCTCAAGTTGTGAGTAGCCCCACAATATATTGTGAAGCATTTGTGATATAGTGGAAAAACAAGCCGACCTTGGTGGTGGCTTGGTGCGGAAAAGGTTGAGAGCAACCTAGTCATTGGTGGACTCCTGAACATGGACATAGGCTTCTTGTGGAGCTGAACCACGGGATAAATATTGTGTCATTGTCTTATTAAGCTAAAATCCTCTGTGACCGGACTAGTCCGCCCTCAGGACCGGACTAGTCCGGACTCTGTGAACTAGTCGTTTTTATTAAGCCGTATTTCAGATTTTCCGCCTATTCACCCCCCTCTAGGCAACTCAGCGGCCAGCCGGCTAGCCAGGCAAGTCGACCGACTATGGCGCTCAGGCGCTCCCACCTGAACGCCTAGGCAGCGGTGACATCTGGTAAACCCTGCTCGTAATATAACTCC